>JAKTQZ010000013.1:172500-286510 GCA_030579435.1 Ogataea nitratoaversa
AAGCCTTCATGTTTAGCTAACTCAGTTAAAATATCCCAGTGTTGTAATTTCTCAGCACACAAGATCCAGTTGTCTTCCCATAAAGCATACTCAGATTCACTATATGGTAAAACACCACTTCTGGCTTTGATTTGGGCATTTTCATAGAGTTGAATACCCTTTTCCCATAAACCAATTTGTTCATAAGAAAGAGCTGCGTTAGTCTCAAAGTACTTGGCTCTTCTTCGCCATAACCCGTAAAACATATCATCTTCTTGTAAGCTAGAATACATTTCAACCAACGCATCTCTATTAGTTTCACGTATTTTGGCGTTCTCGGTAACAGGGTTTGACTCAATTTGTTCCAAAATCCTAACTCCTGAGTACCATGCGTCATAGTTGAGACCAAGATATTTGACCAAGTGTGGAGGTAATTGAAGGTCTTCACATTTACCTGCAGCTTCAAGCATCGTATGAATCACATTAGGCTTTCCATCTTGTTGCCTCAAATGGTAATCTTTTGAAAGTAATGTAACAAATGAGTGAAGGAAATCAGGTTTATCTCTGTTGTCCAAAGCATTGTATGCAATTGGAAATAATGCGCACCATGAACGACTAATTGTGGCTGGACTCTGGTAAGAAATATCCAAAAGTGGAGTGATGATGTGCTTGGCTTTGATCTTCAAAGAAGTCTGAATGAAATCGATATGCTGTGTAACAAAGTTTACAATGCCATCATCGATCTTCTTGTGTTGCTCACCTTTCAAAGCACTTGGTAGTGCCTCTTCTATACCAGATAAGCTGGCAAGCTGATGTTCTTTAGGACCTAATTTCACGATATGTTCGGAATCAAAGGAGCCATATAGAAGTTGCGCAGCTTGGTTGAGCCATGGATATTCGGCTAGGTATTCCCAATTTTGCTCACGGATAATATAAAAAAGTCTCTTGGTAAAATCCTTCTCCAGTGATTTATCCATTATTGACATCAACTCTTGGCGAATAGAGGTTTGAGAAAGCTTTGTACCAACTAAAAATGGATGTTCCATTCTCACTGTTAGCTCAGTGCAAGCTAAAGATTCATCTTTGAATATATCCACAATTATTTGGTAGAACGATTCAGCTAAATCAGCATCGCCCTTCATTTCGAACACCATCATCTTTGATAATATACCTGCTTTTTCTTTGGCAGTTGGAAACAGTTCGTTTTTAGCAAACACCCAGCCTCTTGCAATATGAACGATTTTCATCAATAACTCTTTGTCGACCGATCTATCTATCAATTGAACCAATAATGACAAAAAAATTCTTCTCTGATCCCCCAGAGAGGAAATTCTAATAGATGAGAAGTTCAAAATTTTCTCTAGTAGTTTGGTTGTCATTTTGGCTTCATAGTCACTAGTGTAGGTAGCTGAATCAGTGCTATTATATTGTCTGCTTTGGCTAGCAATAGCAATGTGATCTTTGACCAACTTACTTAAGGTTCTCATAATCAATGGAATCAATGGATTTAAAACCTCTGGATTATATTGAGCTAAGGTCCACGAAAGTGTGATTCCAGCAGCAACTGAGTTCATACTATTCAAGTCTTCAGAGACAGCGTTGGCCAGTAAGCTCAGAAATTGCTTCACATCCTCCGGTTGGTCATCTTCAGGTGTTAAAATTTCAACCTTTATAGCCTTTAAAATAATTGTCACAACCTTTTGCAAAACCTTCTGAATATCATGATTATCAGAACGGATACACTTCTCAAGCAAATTTTGTAGATAAGCCACATTGGAAACTATCCAGTCTGAAGTTTTCCACTCTAAGGCAACACCTAAAACTTCTAAGGCATTTAAACAATATCCTAAAACATTACTGGTGTTAAAATCAGCATCTATCAAGAATCGTTCAAAAAATGCCAGTTTGACAGAAACCTCTGGCCAATAACTTGGTGACAGCAAAACGTGTAGGATATTCAAAGCACGCTGGCCGAGGAAATTTTCAGAAGCTCTATGCTGACATATACAAACATACCTTATCAAGAATGTAATGCATGTTTCTCTTTGACCGAAAGGAACAGTATAAATTTGAGCCTCCTTTTCAGTTGCTATCTCATCAATATCCATTTTATCTTCATCACTTTCCTCATTGATCTTAGCTCCAATTTCTATTGCATTTTTCTTCTCTTTGGCTTCTTGCTTGGACCTCGTCTCCCATTTTAGTATCAAATCAGCCAGGTCAATAGCTAAAGTTTGATTTTCCGTTGAGCTATTATTCAGAATGGTCAACTTACCCATAGCAGTGATAATGTTTGGAATGAAATGGTCTCTGGCTACATAAAACAGATCTGAATGATGGACAATAAATTGATAGATATTTAAAACTTGGGTAACATTGAATCCGTCCTCAGATAAAACACGGCGGGGCCATTTCAACCATTCAGCATTTGAACCAAGTCTGTCGTCTAAAACGGGCGCCAAAATATCCAAGGCTTGTCTAACCAAAGATCTGATATCCACCTGATTAGCCCGTAGTAGGGCAACGAAAACCTTTGTCACAAGATTCGCTGGAAGTGGAGTATCAAACGCAGCAATGAAATAAGCTGTTGACACGTAAGCGGATTGTTTCGTGATCAGATCATCCAAAGTGATCAGGTTCCAATTGAATTTGATGATTTCTTTTCTATAGTTAGCAAATATCTCAGGCGCCAATTTAACTAACATGGCAGTCAATTGTAACAATTCTAGTCGGTATAAATCAATTGTACCAGCAGTGTGAGCTAAAGCAGAATTTATGTCGGTGGTCCATATCTTTTGGTATACACTTTCAATCCAATTCGGCGCATCATCCTTGAAGTCAGCCAAAGCAGATAGGTTTCCATTCTGGTGTGATTCATAAATACAAATAGGAATAAAAATGTATTTTATCAGATATACCTTGGTCTGTAGGCAGAGCTTGTCATCACGAGAGCTCTCCACTACGTCCTTCAAGTATGACTGACGGAATGCCACGTCTTCCGACTTCACAACTCTTTCAAATACGTAGTCAGTAAACTCGGTACTGATGGAAAGATTTCTCGAAGTGGCAAAATTGATTAGCTCAATAGCTTCGGCTGCAGCACTTTTATTAGACGATATGTATTGAACGTAACAGTTCTGTAGCTTAGCGATTGATTGGTCCAATTGAAAGTGAATAGAGGAGACTAATGGGGACTTCTTTTTATGCTCTAAGCAAACAGATGAAATTTCAAGTAGTTGATGTAACAATCTACCTTGCTCTTTCAACCACTCGGGATTTTGAGAACTAATAGCATATACCAAGTCAACCAAATTGGCAAGCTTAACATATTTGATGTCGTCGTTAGTCTCTTCGGCAAGAAGCTGAGTAAACAACCCGAATTGGCTAATAGTCTGCTGGCGCAAATTAGTAGACTCTTGTAGTGATACAAAGTAGGCAAACCTGGTACCATATATTTTTGAAGAAAATTTTTGTCTGAAGTAGTTAACGGAGTGGTCAGCAAACCTGTTCAAAAACTTTGCAATAGAAGCCCTGAATGGAGATGTCTGGTGGCGACGTAAGTTTGTTTCCAAATATAATAAAGTATTTATTAATTCCTCCATAAATGTGAAAGCTTGTGATGGTAATAGGTGAAATATATTCAAAATAGCAACAATGATTTGAACTGTTGGATTATTGTCAAGCTCTTGCAAAGCTATTCTCTGTAATGCTTGAGGTTGTGCCCATGCCATCAAATGATCTAATAACTTCTTTCCAATTTCAACCTTAAAATAAGAAATCAAAAGTTCAAGTAAACGTGACAACGCTTCTAGACCGGAAACAGTCAACTTCTTATGATCCGATAGATTCATCAACATCGGTCTTAACCCACTTTGCAATAGTTCCTTCGGTAACTTTGAATTTTGAGATAACACTTGCTTCAACCCGGCATGAGCGGCATTGATAATTTTAGAAGATTTTGCACTTAAAGTCTTGAAGAAAACACCAAGAATCCGTATTCTAATTTGTGGATTATCGTTTGAAAAAGCTGGCTTGGTTAGTGCCAATGATAAAAGTTCAATGCAAACAACCCTTAATTTGACCAATTGTTCTGATGTTCTATGTTCCGAGATCCTATTAGCACTGATCAATGATTCGTCGTCAGCATCAACTAACGCCAAAGCCTCAGATAATAATCTGGTCAATTCCTCATTGAATTCCAAAAAGGTATTTTCGAGACCTAGGCAGAATGTAATAGCATCAATGTTACCAATTTGCATATGAAATGGTAAAGCACGTAAAGGCTTACCAAATATCGGGGCGAGTAATATACCTTTACTAGGAGAAATCATCGTTGCAATTGGAACTCGAGTAACCTCTGATAAAATGTTGAGGGCACTTTGAGCGGTCTCTCTCACATTTGGATTGGAGTTGCTTAAATCAAACACAATTTGACTAACAACAGATTGAAATGGCTGTTGGAAAACAGCATCTTTGGAGACCTCTCTATTGCAATCTTTCAATAATTTTAAGATTAGTGATTTGGCAACATTGCAAACTTCCGTTGGAACGTCTGAAGGGGTATCTCTCAGAACAAAAAACATAGCTCTGGAAATTTCTAATTGTCTCAAGGCAAAATACGACATTGGAATACCAATATCATTAACCATTGTTTGCAAACCCAAACATCCACCAAGCTTACTGTAATAAGCTTCCTCAAAACAGCAATGAACGAACTTCGAACACATTCTTCTGATGGACAAAAATTTAATAGCATCATCCACAGAGCCAAAAAGAGTCACAGTTGCGTTGAAGATAATTTTTATAGCCTCTATACCAGCCTCGCGAACCGACTTGATGTGAAAACTTAGAGCATATGAAATAGCATCAAAAATAGTATTTTCATTCAAAGAGCTTTTTCCTTCATGATTGTTGATGGTAAACGGACGGTTGAATTTGAGAATATCAACGGCAGTTCTTCCAAAATATAGCAAGACGTAATGTTCACAGATACCTTTAATCAATGTCAATGCCTCTTCCCTCGTCTCATCAATTGAAACAGCATAAAATATTGCCTCCAGTAATTTAACCAATAATTCCTCCTGTCTATTGAACTTTGGAACATCTTTAATATCATCAGACTTCAAATACAATTCAGCAGCTGCGTCTTTTTGTTGTTCTTCGTTGTTAATATAAGTGATAACATTATCCACCTTTTCAGCAAGGTTGTCTGGAATATCGTCTGAATTTATGAAGAGTTTCAAAATGGAGCTCAAATATTCAAACGAGCTAACTCTGTAATGTAGTTTGCAACGAATGCTGACCAAGGTGTTCAAAGCAGTCGAAACACCAGCAGTCATAGATACTGGAGTTTCCTTTGGTAAGCCCTCGATCTTAAACAACGCTTCAATGTTCTGATCTAATGGGGTCTCGGCTAGTAAATCCTCATGCAAGCCAATGAAGACTCTATTTCTGCCACCTAATTTTCCCAATATACGGAAAGTAGTATGAGAATGTTGATGATAATACGGCAGTGGTCTCAAATGCTTCCATAGGGCTTTCATAACATCCTCAATAACTGGTTCAATAATCGGATCAAAGTATTCGGCTGTTAGGTTATCGACACACAATTCTAGAGTTCTCAGTCCTTGACTGATCAAATCTTGTGACCCATTTAATGCATAAACTAGTGGTCTCATCAGGTAACTTAAATGCGGAACCAAAACGCTCAATCTAACAGGAACAGTTAAACACAACTCAACGTAGATATCACGTTCTTGTGGCCTTCTAGCAGTTTGAATCAAGCCGTTCAATGACTCTAATAACACCTGTAAGAGAGGTAATATTTCCTTATATAAAGCTTCAAATCTACCACCTCCTATGCTTCTGAACAATGTTCTTATCAAATAAAAGTAGACAATTGGTTCTTTAGCTGTAGTTGTATAATCTAGTGATTTCAAAATCATTTTGTTCAGGTGTGGTAGTATCACACTCTCATTAGCAGTCGGAAACAAATTGACAGACATAAAACATAATTTGAACAGTCTGATCAATATGTTTGATTTGATGATATCCATCTCTCCCAGCTCATGCAATTTAGACATAACGAAGATGATTAATATACCTGAAAAATTAGACGTGGTAATCTCACTAGCTAAAAAGAATTGTGGAATATGAAGTAAGGCAGAATTCTTCAACATGGCCTCAAACATATTTTCTAACTCTGATTGAACAATTTCATTGAACGCAGCTGGTTCGACATAGATGAACATGGCCGCAAATATTTCCATAAGCTCTTTTTCTTCCTTTGATGAAGAGATAGGTAAGTTTGGTCCATTTATATCAAAAGAATTTCTTAATGCTGAGTTTATAACAATCGGTTTAGCACTCTGGAAAAATCTCAACGCTGAAATACACTCCTTGAAAAGACTTTTCATGATATTTAATTCTTCATTGGAAACAATTCTGGTACATGCATCCCAAACTTGTGGAGAATAATCTTTGGCCGGTGGAGGATTGCAATTTCTAAATCCATAAAATATTGTTTTCAGAAATGTCATTAATGTTCTGAATAAATAGCGTGCGTTCTCTAAAGGATCTGGTGCTGACTGGTGTGTGGTCACAATTGGTAACTCTCTTTGAATGTCATTCATGGTAAAAACGCAAGATTCTTCTAGGGTATCGTCTGAGTCTATATTCATGGACTCTTTGTGTTCTGATGACGTTGCGGATAAAGATGAGCTTGTATTTAGCAATTGGTCAAATTCATCAAGTCCGTCTGAACGCCTTCCTATTAATGCTTCAGTTTCTTTTTGCCATTTCTCCTTTTGAAGGGTCTGTTCTTCATTTGATTTGATAAATTTTTCATGCTGTTGAATGATATCATCATATTGACGGTTTAACAGATTAAATCGCTTCACAAAAGCATCAATAATAATAAGGAATAACTGTCTCGCTTCGGCTTTATTCTCAGACTTTAAAACTCCGTCAAGCAGGTTTAATAAAAGCTTACCACTCATTATATGAACACTTTGGGCTAATGTGTTATCTTGCAAATGCCCGGAATAAGTTTCAATACTCTTCCAAAGTTGCCGTGGAGTAAGTTCGCCGTTCAGTAGATGAGTGAAGTCGGCGACAATTGAATACGCTAGAGGTCTCAAAGTTTCGTATGCTGTCAATCCTTCACCAATTATGACACGATCATCGAATAACATATCAAGCTTTGGTAAAAAGTATTTACGGAAATCAGTTGATAGTATATGTCTGGTAGCGTGTAAAAGCTCTCTTCTCGCAAGAGCTAGATTGCACGGACAATCTTGTAGCAGTCTCACAATCAAATCTGGAATCTCTCGATAGTACGGTTCCAATGCATCATTGACACTTCCACGGACGAAAACATATGCCAAAAAGGATACCGCCTTCACTTGGCCTAGAATAAAATCCCCGTATAGGGATCTGTTGTGTATTTCTGGTGAAATAGATGTGACATATTCATTTTTTGATTTAGCCAGGTCATGAGCTTCTCTTTGTTTAGAAGCTTGAAGTCTTAATAATTCGATGATTTGTGGAATAAAGAGGCGAGCTGAAGGGTCAATGATCTCTTTATAAGTTGTAGGGTCCGTATCCTCTTTATAGGTGGTGTATAAGGAGACCATATTGATAGGGCATTCTGCAATCATTTTGAATGAATGGGTAGCTTTGAATAGGTGTTTTGAAGAACTGTCCTCTTGCGAAAATTCTTCTGGAGATGATGCAAGTCGAGGACTGGCATAATTGTTCGTGGTTTTATCTCCAAATTGCTCTTCAACAACTTCAGGTATATTTTTGTATATCTCTCGTAATAAATCTAGAAACTTTTGGAGTTTATTAGAGAGATTAGCCTTGTAAGATTTATGTAAAGAGGTTATGATCTTCATACATTGAATACCGTTTTCCTCATTTTCATCCTTGATTAACTCAGTCAAAACCTCGAGGATCTCATCTGCATAAGGCAGTAAAGTTTTATTAGTTGGAAGTTTGTGAATAATGTCCAAGATTAGGTTTCTCAGCTTCTGCTCAGGTGCCGTTGAAATAAAACTGACAGGCACAATTTCCAACTGTTTGAAAAAAATTGGCATTAATTCTTTGAGGAATTGATCATATTCCTGGACACCATTGTAAGTATCTAACGTATCACATAATTCTGAAAATATTGTATGTCTTTTGTTATAGTCCAAAGACTCATCCTGTAATCTCGATACAAATGTATTCAAGTGGTCTGTATACGAAGTCATGTTTGATCGAGTATAACTATTGATACAAGGTACTGAAACTATAGTACAAAGAATGTCTTCGCCTATCTGACTATTGTCTGATTAAAGATTCTAAGTCTGGGTGTATATATCAAGAGAGGGTTGGTAATTCTTATGGACGTGTTGTTTAGATTCTCCCATCTTTTCCAATCTACAAGATGCCTCTGTGACAACGATCACAGTGAGTAAGTAGGAAAAGTGCGAAATGGAAAAGTTTTAAAGATCAGTAAGTCACGTGTAACACTGATGTTCTCGATTGAAATTCTCAACTTCCTTCTTAATGTTAATTCTTAGACTTGGTGGTAGAAGATATTAGTTTCATGAATCCATAAGCTTATCAAATAATTTACTGACATATAGATAGCCAAGCTCCATAGTTATAAATGGACCCTAGAAATAAGATATAACTTGTTTTTTTCTCACTCCTGACTGGAGCATATATAATATATATAAAACTGGATTATGGATGACAAGGGAAAGTATGGAAAATATGGAAAGTACACAAAGATAATTGGTAATCAATAATAATTGTTTGTTTCTCGGACTGAGTCAAGCGCAAAGGTTTCAATGCTGTACATCCACTCATTCACTGACTTAGGTACTGCCAATCAAAGTATTTGGCTCCTAAGCTCAATTGTTCCTTACCTTCAACTATAATTTTCCAAAATGTAAACAACAAACAACAATGTTTTTGTCTCGCGCACTGGTCTAGAGCAGCTTGTGTGATACCGAGCACCAAGCATTATGTTTTATGTAGTAATATGTTCTACTGGAGTTAAAGCTTATTCCCCGTCACTTGTTATTCACGATGCAAATGCATCCAAATTTGATGTGACTAGCAAATATAAATGAATGGTTAAAGCGGCAGTTATGTGAACAAATCATACTGGTATTTGTGTTCTATCATTGCCATTCAATCGCGACTGCTTTTCAGAGTATCCAAGACTAAGCTATATTGATCCAGTAGTGCCACATACTCATTCACAGGTATCAATGACCTGTTACCAATAGACTCATACAGGAGCTCTGGAAGTGGAAAATGCTCGAACTTGCTCGAGACTTCGTTCAAAGGCAATCCTTGACTAGAGCCATGATGAACATTTTCCATCCGCTCGATGAACTCTTGTGAATCCTTAACCATTCTATCAGCCATCTCCACTATATCCCGGTTGCTGTTAGCAAAGTCTTGATAAATATCGAATGCGCTATTCTGTTCAATACCCTTGCTTTCAACTTTTGCTTGACTTGCAAGCGTTTTATAATGATCTTCGGATTCACTTCCTGGAGGAGACAAGGATTTAATTTTTTCATTAGCAATAATGCCATTACTAAACTTTCTACTGGTCGTTACACCAGATACTTCAAAATTGCCTGCCTCATTTTCTTTACCGCCTGGAACATTTGATACAGTCTTCACTGAGTTGCGGTTTTCATTGGAGGAAACTCTCGAGTCAAATAAGTTCCAGACACCACGATTCATCAGCGACTTTTTATTCAACTCATCCTTAGAAGTGTCTTGATCAGTGTTTGAAAATTCTGACTTTTTTGTCTTCAGCAACTCAGAGCTTAGTCTCATTTTTGAAGTTGAGTATCTTTTTGAAGGATACAGTCTTTCGGGCTTAGTTGGGGATTGATTGGTATTATTATATGAACAATGAGATAACCTTTCTTTCGAACCTCCCCTGACAGTGTTTTGAAGTGAAGTATGATTGGTAAATGGGGATGAAATGGCATCTGAGAATGGATACGCATAGAACTGGTTTGCTTTGCTTTTTCTAATGGATGATGTAGTTGGCAATGCATAATGTGGAAGATTAGACTTATTGGATCCACTTGATTCAGGCACCAATGACCCACCAATTGGACTTGCCATTTTATAAACTTCACTCAATATAAAATAATATGCTATTATACATAAATCTCGTTTCAAATCATTTAAAGATAATCGGTGAAACACTGTTATTATACTTAAAGTCCCTTATTTAAATACAGGAACCCAAAATTACGTGAATTATCATTTAAACGCCAATTCACGTCGCCAAAACAAGGCTGTGTCAAAAAGCTAATTACGTAACAGCAAATTTTTTAGTTTATTTTTGAAAAATGCTTCAATTTGATTTTTTACTATTTTAGACTTTTCGTTAGGTTTCTTTGCTGGTAGTGGCTTCAGACACAGGTTACATAGACACCGGGATAGTGCAAACAAACATATACTTTTGAGCGATGGGAAAAGCAAAGAAAACAAGAAAATTTGCGCAAGTCAAGCGTACTATAAGTAAAAAGGACCCTAGAATCCAGAGTAATCAAGAGAAACCTAAAAAGTTAGAACAAGATAAAGAACTGGTGAAAGCTGTCCCACAAGTGTCATCGGCGTTGTTTTTCCAATTTAACGAGGCTATCAGACCACCTTATCAAGTACTGATTGATACTAACTTTTTCAACTTCAGTATACAGAAAAAAGTTGACATAGTGAGAGGTATGATGGATTGTCTATATGCTAAATGTATACCAATTGTCACCGACTGTGTCATGGCTGAATTGGAGAAGCTAGGCCACAGATACCGTATTGCCTTAACATTAGCGAAAGATCCAAGAATCAAGAGATTGACTTGCTCACATAAGGGTACATATGCAGATGACTGTTTAGTGCATAGAGTGATGCAACATAAGTGTTACATAGTTGCAACGAACGATGCGGATTTGAAAAGAAGAATTAGAAAGGTTCCAGGTGTCCCAATTATGAGTGTTGGTGGACATGGGTATGTTATTGAGAGATTACCAGATGTGTTTTGAACTCAAACACCAATGCTAACCAAGGCCAAGATCAACTCACTCAACATAAGCGCACAATTCCGCCATCAAGTCGCCTTCTGGGATCTTCTTAATTTATCCGTCAACCATTTATGTACACTATTTGTCTATCCTGCATTATGATCTTGCATGATGCTTCTATTTAACTGTATATGGTTTCAAATTAATCGATTATAAAATTTGCAACTTGAAAGATCTGTACCCGGATAGGCATCACTACTACATACTACGACATAAATAATTTCATACTCGCATACATTTTAAAATTTATACTAGAAATTCTAGATCGATATATATCGTTGGAGTGGACGACGCGCCGGTCTTATGGGGTTCAAACTCAAAGTGTATTTTAGTTCACTTTATAACAAGCTACAGGATTCTAAACTTATAGAAGTAGATGAACTGTGTTTTAACACTCATAAACCCCATAGAAATAATCGCAAACGACGATCACAACCAGTGGATTGATCTACTTACAAGTTTCAACTTTAATTTACGTAGACAGTTGGATCCACGAAACCACATATATTCCAGGTGGACATACACAAACTAACTACCTAGCTTAATTCACACAGCAACACAATGTCTCTAGAAGACAATATACAAAGCTTAATTGAGATGGGTATTGATGCCGAGGCTGCTAAAGATGCTCTAAAACGATTCAATAACAATATTGAAGCAGCTGTTAACTCCATTTATTCCGATTTCCCAACTGATCTACCGTCATACGACCCTCGATTAACACCGCTGGGGGCTGATCAAAAGAATGACAGCGAAAAGACTGGAAATAACCCCAATACTGATATGCAACTCTACAACCCAGACTATGGAAATTCAGTATCTACAGCAATTCATTTGGAAGACGACATAAAATCAAAGATTTCAAGTTATGGTTATGGATTTGAGCAACCAACTACTGTCGAACACCAAGAAAATGCATACTACGATAAGCAAGATACTTATAACGTTTTTGATGATATCACTAGGTATCTTAGACCGATTGATACACCACCTGTCTTATTACCAAACAAGTCAGGCCTATTGGAAGGGTATTTCGCCCCATTGCTAATGATTTTGACAACAATTCCTAAGTTTAGGAACACAGTATTACACCATAAATTTTTCAGTTATGGATATACCCCAAATTGGTGGAAAAAGGATAAGTGTCTGCCAAACTCCTTGATTATACAAGAGATTCAAAGATTAGTTGCATTTTTGTCAGAGGATTCGGATAGAGCTTTTGCATCCATTCGAAATTTAACTGACGTGGCAAGTAAATCCATAACGGAAGATTATGATACCCCTTCTGAGTTCGTGCATTTTATATATAACACCATTGTCGATTTGATTCAAAAAGCTAATGTTGACTTGAAAAGTGATATCAACCAGCTGTTCACATCAGTTTTTGGAAATGAGACTGAGCAGCAAATCCACAGGGTATTCACTGTGGAAGGAAGTTCATTTGCAGCTGATATTTACAAAATAATGCATACTGTCTTATGGGGAAAGAACTTCCAGAATCTCGAAGATAATCACTTCACCTCTTTTGGTGATGTTATCACTGTTAGTTTTGATAGTGGAGGTGAAAATATGGCAAGAAGCTTTGAGCTATCAGAAACCTTTTACCCACATATATATACAGCTGAATATAAGTATTTGGTGAAAGATGAACATAAGAAGCAACAGGCAATCAAAACTGCTATCAGTAAATTGAGTGGTCAAATGATGCAGCTTAGAGCTTATAAGGGTAAGAAAATAAACTCACTTATCGACGGAACACTGAAATTCTTGGAATCATTACCAGATGACCATGAGAACATAAAGAATGCGTTCGAAGAAGTATCATCTGTTAATGATCACATTGAAAGTATTAAAAGAGAAAATCAGGAGAAAATTGAAAGTTTAACGAATGAAAAATTTGAGATTGATCTTTATGATATTGATCATCTACTAGGACCATTGAAAAAAGAACTGACACCGTGGATTTTAACTGGAGTAATAACCGACGAGAGCCATTTTTGCTATCTCAAGAAAACGAAAAACAAAGAAAACCAATGGTATTATGTAAACTATGACTTGGATAATGGTAAAAACTTTACTATCGATGAGTTTGATTTTGACGAGCTTTACAAACAGATCAGAATTTATTCGACAAACAATTTTGAGACAGGAATGATTTTGATTTATGTTAAAGAGACCGTGTTCAATTCTGATGATTTTGATCCGTTGAACACAGGATTGACAGAGTTCTTGGATAAAGATAACGAAACTTTGAAGGCTGATATCAAATCGTTCGAAGACAATTTTGCTTCTAAGAGTGCAGCTAGTGAAGCCGATGGTACAGAGGATGAGAATGATTTTGATGTGGACGACGAAGACGAAGGCGAAGAAAGCAATGAAGAATTTGACGATGAAATGAGCGCAGAAGTTAATAGCGACCGCAGTAGTAACTTCAGTAATGATCCCAATTCGGAAAACTTACCGAAGGAGGAACAACAAAAGAGGGAGACAGTGGAAAAGGGCACTGTGCTTCGTTGATTTATAAAGTGAAAATCAGTCATAATTCAGAATCACTATGATGATATTCCTTTTTACTATAGATAGTATCATACAAAATGAGTGTTTGCAGATATGATCATACCAAATGCTAACTAGTAATCAGTAAAAATTACATCAGGTAAAACTCCAATTCTGAACATTTAACGCTGAAAAGTGGATAAACACTATTGTGTAATGTGAAGAAAAGAGGTCAATAGTTGAGCACGGCACAAGTGTCGTGTACAGTTGCGGTAAATTTAATCCCAGAAATGATTACATAAACATAAATCCAATTTATGAGTATTGCTTACGTAGCGCCTTTCTAGTTGATTTCCAAAGGCCAAAAAGTGAAAAGTTTTAATCAAGGACACCAATCAAAATTCAAAGCTAACATTGGCTAATAATTGTCTATATCACTACAAGGAACACCCTACAATACAAGTATAAAGCTACATCGAAACTTCTACTCAGACTCTAATCAAGTTTTTTTCAGAATGTCTGTTCGTGTTTTAAACGCTTTTCGTTCAGTTGGCAGATCAGCTTGTAAGTCACATTTTTTAACCCCGGCCTTTATGGCTTATCAATAATGGTCAATTATAAGCAGAAGTCCATCAATTTGTTTGCATCTTGTGTCGTTCATTAAATAACTTCTTTATCTTTTGTGAATACCAGTACTAACATGATTTTGCTCACGATTCATATTCATTTGATTTTTCAGTTCCTGCTGTCTCCATTGCTCAAAAATGTACCCCAAGATTGTTTGTTAGACATGCAAGTGCTTTTGACAGATCAAAGCCTCATGTCAACATCGGTACCATTGGTCACGTCGATCACGGTAAAACCACTTTGACTGCTGCCATCACCAAGGTTTTATCTGAGCAAGGTGGTGCCGATTTCTTAGATTATGCTGCTATTGATAGAGCTCCAGAAGAAAGAGAGAGAGGTATTACTATTACCACCGCTCACGTTGAATATGAAACTGAAAACAGACATTACTCTCACATTGATTGTCCGGGCCATAGAGATTATATCAAGAATATGATTACTGGTGCTGCTCAAATGGATGGTGCCATTATTGTTGTTGCTGCTAGTGATGGTGCTATGCTTCAAACTAAAGAACATTTATTGTTAGCTAGACAAGTTGGTGTCCAAAACTTGGTTGTTTTCGTTAACAAAGTTGATACTGTTGATGACCCGGAAATGTTAGAACTAGTTGAGATGGAAATGAGAGAATTATTATCTAGTTATGGTTTTGATGGTGATGAAACTCCAGTTATCATGGGTTCCGCCTTGTGTGCTTTAGAAGGTGAAAAACCTGAAATCGGTAAAGAAGCCATCTTAAAGTTAATGGCTGCTGTTGATGAACACATTCCAACTCCAGTTAGAGATTTAGAGCAATCTTTCCTATTACCAATCGATGAAGTTTTCTCCATTTCCGGTAGAGGTACCGTTGTTACCGGTACTGCTGAAAGAGGTGCTTTAAAGAAGGGTGAGGAAGTTGAAATTGTCGGTGTTAAGGGTGAGCCATTAAAGACTATTGTTACTGGTATTGAAATGTACCACAAGGACTTAGACCAAGCTCAAGCTGGTGATACTCCAGGTGTCTTATTGAGAGGTATCAGAAGAGATCAAGTTAGCAGAGGAATGATTTTAGCTAAGCCAGGTTCATTGAAAGCTTACACTAAATTCTTAGCTTCCATTTACGTTTTGACTAAAGAAGAAGGAGGAAGACACACTCCATTCTCTGAAAACTACAGACCTCAGCTATATATTAGAACTTCCAACGTCAACGTTGTCTTGAAGTTCCCTGAGACCGAAGAAGATCACTCCAAACAGGTCTTACCTGGTGATAATGTCGAAATGATCTGTGAATTGATTTTCCCAGTTGCCTTAGAAACTGGTCAAAGATTCAACTTGAGAGAATCTGGTAAGACAGTTGGTACTGGTATGATTACCAGAGTTTACGAAAACTAGATTATCGATTGAGTTCGTTATTTGGTTTTTCTTGATTATATTATCAATCCAAATTCTTATATATAATTCGTGTTTCCATGAAATGTTTTTTCCTCAAAATCCTGTGTTGATACGCGGGTAAAATAAATGGACATACTTCATCTAAATGCAAAATGTGGTTTCAAGTTTTCTATGAACTTTGTTTTTCTTGTGTATACATATCAGATTTTTTTGCTTTTTCTCGTTTTTCAGAGATAATATATAAATATAAATCTACCTTCAGCAAACCATATATTGAGAGCTTGAAAGACTGTAACTGAGTTGTTGAGGCTTTAAAAGTTTCTTTTTTGTATACTATATTTAAAATCTCGAGCCTATCAGTTGTAGTTTTTGTTTTTTGAATTTTGATGAGATAAGGAAATTTGTTTCATGCACATGAAACGCAAGAATCTCAAGAGCACTTCGCCGCTGTGGAGTTTATGGATCTTGTTTACTAATACTTCTGGCTTATAGTACTACCTTCTCGATTCATGTATATTATAGATTATATATTATATATCTATACTCTTTTAGAATTTGCAGTCACTTGATGGCCTCTTGTTTTTACTCGATTTGACCACCATTAAACAATTTATTTTTATTTTTCACAGAAAGTTCAGTTCAGATTCTAAAATTACGACACTCATACATCTGTGCTCCGAAGGATGACAAAACTCAATTCCGAAGAACGACCATTGCTGGGATTTAGGAGCAGCAGATCCACTCACCTCATCAGCAAAAAATCATACAAGAAATATTTAGCTATCTCAACAATAATCACAGTTTTGGTCATTCTTGTCACGGTTAGACCTTTGAGCAGACCCAGATCACCAACATTGCCCTCAAATCCAGCTCGAGGCCCTACTTGGAACCCAGATACAAACGAAATTATAGTAGCTAGCAATGGAGCTGTTTCATCAGATCTTCAAACCTGCTCTGAGCTAGGGGTTGAAATTTTGAAAAAAGGTGGATTTGCAGCAGATGCAGCCGTCACTACGTGTCTTTGCATTGGTGCCTTGAACACCATGTTCTCATCTGGAATAGGAGGGGGAGCATTTATTACTTCGAAAAGGCATAATGAAACTGGCGCACTTTCAATAGATGCGAGAGAGATGGCTCCTGGGTTAGCACATAGAGACATGTATGAAGGGAATGAAATGAAATCTAAAATAGGTGGTCTTGCCGTAGGAATACCAGGTGAATTGAAAGGTTTGTATAATCTATATGAGCACCATGGATCAGGAAACTTGACATGGGAAGAGTTGGTTTTGCCTGTTGCCGACTTAGCTCAGAATGGGTTTGAGGTCAATTTACTATTGGATTTCGCTTTAAGATCTCAAAGAGATATGCTTGATCTATACAGAGATGACTGGGATTTTGTTTTCAAGAAAGATGGCTCGCTGGTCAAACAAGGAGATATTTTAACTAGACCAAAGTATGCAAAGACATTGTATCAAATTGCCCGAAATGGTAGTGATGCCATTTTTTATGACCCAGAAGGTGATCTCGTGAAGTCGATGGTTAAAAAAGTGAAGCAACATGGCGGTATTTTAACCGAGGACGACTTCTCTAAATACAACGTTATAATAGAGGAAGCTTTGAAAAAGGAAAACTTTTCTCAAAAAAATTTGGACGTATTTACTGCAAACGGGGCATCTTCAGGATTAGCATTAGTTGCTGGCCTGAATATCATGAACGAATTTCCAGACTTTGATGCTGCAGGTGAACCAGCGAAAGATTTCTCTACCACAGAAACGCATAGATTGGTTGAGACTATGAAATGGATGGCTGCTGTTAGAAGTAATTTAGGTGATGTGGGTATATATAATTCCAATGAGACGGCCAAATCGGAGCATAGAGCTAGATATGAGAAATTTATCAGTTCTGAATGGAGTAAAGAGACGAACTCCAAGATAAATGACAAACACACCTTGCCTTCATGGGAAGATTACCATCCTGCTTACCAACCAAATGATCCTCATGGAACATCCCACTTGAATGTGGTTGATAAATACAATAATGCAGTGGCCATAACAACCACTGTTAATTTACTTTTCGGATCTATGGTTCATGATCCTGAGACCGGTATCATCTTGAATGATGAAATGGATGATTTTTCATTACCCACAACGCCTAATGCGTTTGGGCTACAACCTTCAATATACAATTACATAGAACCTTACAAAAGACCACTATCATCCACAACACCAACCATTATTGTAGATCCGTTAACGAACAAAATTGATATGGTCATTGGGGCAGCTGGAGGCTCAAGAATCACAACCGCTGTTTTGGAAGCCATTATAAGAACATACCATTATAACCTTCCATTGCTACACACAATTGCGTTTCCCAGATTTCATCACCAGTTACTCCCTGAAATTCTTTATATTGAAAAACCGGAAGTGCATTCTCTTGTCGAAGAGTTGACCAATAAAGGTCATCAAATTGAGTTGACTGACAGCTTAGCTGCCATGAATGGTATCAAAATCGAAGGTGACATCATTTATGCTCAAAGTGATTATTGGAGAAAGCTCGGGAGAGCAGCCGGTTACTAATTGTGTGAAACTGATTTGTATGCTAATCTCAAGAGAAGTAATCTATCTTTATGTGCTGGTTATTACTTGTTCATTTGAAGGGGATTTTCTACTCTAAGCCCTGTGTTTGAAAAAGAACTTGTTATGTATAACTTTCTTTGTTGCTTTTTTTCCTTGTGTGCTTCGTTTTATACGTGCTGTTTTCATTTTCTTTTTGTTATCTTAAAAGCATTGTTATTTCGTTGGGAGTCACAGATATTCTCACGAACCAGTAGTAATCAGCAATTCTCTCCCAAAGGTTACACACATATTTGACAACTACATGTCCGGGAAGTCTCAGCCGAATTTAGTTAAACCAATTCATTCATGAGACACTTGTTGATTATCATACTACGATATGTTACTCATGTTTAGATTTTTGATACCTGATGTGCATTCCACGTGTTGTGATTCTGCTTTTGTGATAATACACATACATAGTATATATATACTATATAATATACAATTAATAAATATTATTGATATCAGCAGACCAATGCCCAACTAAACATGCTAACATAACTGTTAATATACTTATCAGAATGGTAATGTTGATTGACCTTTTGAACTTCTGCCTGCTGACTTTTTCAGGTTTCCCGACCTACTCGAAGACCGTGAATCATTTGATCCCACTTCGTTCCTGTTGCGCGATAGTTGTTCCCCATAGCTAGTTTCCGATTGCTCTTGTGGATGATTGAGTTGTTGTTCTATGGACAACGCATAATGATAATCCTCATGTTCTTGCCGATTCATAAAAGTTATTGATTTATTACACTTAAAACATGTATAGTGATTAGTAGCACTATCGAAACTTTCTTCATTATTTTCTTCTTTATCCTTTGGAAAAGCTGCTGTATGCTTATTTGAAGGTTCAGGGTTGGGACTTCGAGGTTCATTATTCAAATAAGACGCTTCATCGGCTTTCTTGACTCTTTTCAAAAGGGTCAGAGAATCTAATATATTCGGTTTTCTACTCCGCTTTTTGAACACCCCCTCGTTATCTTTATCACCAATACCGTCATTTGCGATATCGCTTAAAAACTCTCTTGGATTTTCTTCCTGTGAATCGGGTGATGCTAATCGTAAATTGACAGCAGGCCTGTTTCTGAACAACCCATCAATAGTTGTATTATTGTCCATGATTTTGAAGCCTCCGAAAGACAACGATGAATAAATACAAGGGTACAACTTTCCATACGTTTCTTTCCAGCTTTCTTCGAATTCCTCTAAAAGTTGCGAACTTAGTTTCAGACTTCTAGACTTCAATTCACCCAAATCTCGAACCATCTTCATAGTTGCTTGTCTAGTGTATGATTTCCCATTACTGGGCCTGAAAGTCATGGTGATTTTAGTTGGCCTTCTTATAACATTCTCACTCTCCTCATCAAGCTCATACATTCGAAGCATCAAATCACCGATAAAAACAGGAAACCATGATTGTAGATGGCTTGAGCTGTTCACTGATCGTATTCCGGGGAAGTTCTTACTCGATCCCATAGATTTAATATCAGTACGTTGCACTAGAGGAGAATGAAGATTTCCTCTGACCAATTTATATAACTTTTCAGCTAATTCTGAATCACCACTAAGTAAGTTGACGAGTTCTGATAATGTGTAATAATCTCTGATATAAGCAATCTCCTTCTTCGTATAATTGGGGCCTTGGGTTTCATCGTCCCCAAACGTATGATCTGTCTGTAAAGAAATGAGATCAAGCCGTTGTCTGATCAAGTCACCTACCTTACCTCCCAATGACCAAAAATCAGTAACACTGAAGTTATTCAAGAACTGGTTTATTGATCCGTTTCTGACTATTGTTTGCTCGTCAGGTTTCTTGAAACCACTGGCAAGTTTCGCTATTGTCTTCACTCGCCCAATTCCAACAGACGTGGTATAACCAAGTTCACTTATAAGTAATTGGCGAAGCTCCCAACCGAGTTGAGATCCAATAAGCGAAATGATATCATCCCAATCGTTTATCAATCTGTCTTCAGTGTCTAGTTCATCGTCTTTAGGTATAACGTGACCAACCCACTTCAATTCGCTACACGCACTCGGCAATTCATTTGGAATTTGAGGCAACTTGTCAGTTTTGTTGATTGCATCAACCTTAGAGAGATCCAATAGTGTGGGAAATAGTAGCGTTAGCTTTTGATAAACCAGTTGACCAAGATCCAGGAAACATTCATCAACGCTAGCTTTCTCAACGTTAGCACAAAACTTTTTGAAGATTCTCATCATTTTCCTACTTTCTCTTCTGTATGGATCTAAAGACACCTTATGGTCGGCAGGACTGGGAATATAGTCCACATACTTCCAAACATCTTCACCCTTTTTGAAAACTGCGGTGTGGGCAACAATCAAATTTGGACACTTTTCTCTTGCTTGTTGTAATGAGTCCATTCTACTGATTCCAAATTTCCTTGCTGCATATGATACAGCAATAAGAGAATTCCACTGTAGGCAAACAACAGGATCTTTGTCGGTTAAGTTCAATCGGAGCTGTTCATATTGGGCAAAATATGCATTAATATCGATGTGGCAAATCACAGATAATGGGGAGTTGAACGACCTTGAAGTATTTCGCAAGTCCAGCAAATCCTGGTAGCTGTAAGAAGAACCTGATGCCTTTGGTACTAACTTTAGTGACATATCATGAGTAAGCCGTTAGAAGTTTATGGAAACTAATAAATAATGCCTAGCTCGGTCAAAAACATGATCCTTAATTTGCAAGCAAACCGACTGCCTTTTTACCTTTATCCTTAGCCTTGCCCTCATATGAGCTACGCGCGTTTAGTTAAATCATAATAATATAATAATATAATTATATAACATAAACAAATAGACCTGATCCACTGATTATATAATAGTTCATGGTTCGAGGTGTTGTATTTTGGACGTGAAAATTTTTGAGTTGTGAATTTTGAGAGTTTGGTGAAAGTATTTAAGAAGGTGCTTACAAGTTATTTTTGAGTTTGTTTATTTATTTCTTTAGCGTTCAAACCAATATATCAGACAACATCGACTAGGAATTATGAAACAGCAGTGTATCATACTGCTCTAAGCGTAGAGCTCTTGTTACACTCTGTAGCATTGTCCTAAATCGATTGATTGGAGTGGGTTGGAATGTTAAGCTTAGCTATTCCTCTTTCCGATTGTTCAAAATTCAAATTAAGTGCCTTGACCTGATAATGACCATGAGCAAACGATTAACTCAACTTTTGATTAAATGATATATATTATGATGACAAGCTGTCGCCCCAAACGGATTTTATAATGACCGATTCGATTTCTTAGCCAAACACACTGAAAATTCTGATCAATATATATCTTTTAATGATTGAGTGTTTTTTTCTTGCTCATGAACATTGGATGGTGCAAAGCCTAAATTTGATTTGCTCAGTACATGGTTTGAGAAGCTAATGATTTATTCATCATTTTGACGAATGGATTCCTGCTGGCAAGCAGACATCAACTTTATCGCTATTGTTTTTCACCTTAGTCCTTCTACATTTATGTATATAATATGTATGTATATATTATATACATAATATATTATATAGGATATATACGTGAAAACAATACCAATCAATCATCTATATTTTTTTTTGTTTTGATTAAATTTTTGTAGTTACAAAATTAATAGTTTATTCATTTGGTGGTTGACCCACCAAGTATATTGTTCAGCAAATGATGTATATACTATTGTATACAGTATATAGCATACATTGATTCTTTCGTTTGCAGATGAATATTCGACTAATCAATTATATACACGCTGGTGCATATTTGAAAGAACTCTTAATGATGCGTTTTATTGGACCTCCAAGCCCAATAATCCATGCTAATCATGAAGACTCAACTTATAAGTTGTGTCGTATGATTTCAAACTATTTCTCTGAATTAGTTCTTTCCTTTCTGTACTTGTGATATTGCTGATTCCCCGAGTTATTCTCTTGTTTGATGATCATTCGGATCATGCCTATGTGATATGTATCCCCGTTCCCATTTGCTTTGTTTGAAACAGTAGTCGTACATCTTTATTTTTATTCTTCTTGACATCTCTACACCTAACATTAACTATCTCTTGATCTCTATTATTCAATGAATTTTAATTTTTAAATATTCATGTTCATATATAATTTAAATTTTCAGTTCTGCTATATGGATAAGATGCAGTATCTAATGATCTCGAATTGTTAGCTTGAACGCTATTGTGACACTATTCTACAACTGACCACTTGAGCAGGCATTATCACATAAGGGTGAACCGAATATGGCCAAACCTAACAGAGAAATCCTAACGGGTGGTAAAAGGTACTCCGAAAAAAAGCAAAAACAGAATCAAAAAAGAGTTGAAGAGGTTGTTTTTGATAAAGAAAAAAGAGTTGATTATTTAACGGGATTTCATAAGCGTAAACTTCAAAGAAAAAAAAAGGCACAAGAACATCTAAAGGAACAAGACAAATTAAACAGATTAGAGGAAAGAAAAAAAATCAGAGAAGAACGTAAAGCAGTTATTCAAAAGAGATTAGATGAATTGAATGAGAGTTTAAAGATCAACGAATTCGGATTCGACAGTGACAGTGACGAAGAAAAAGAAGATGGCGCAGAAGGCAACGACTTGCAATTAAATGGCAAGAAAATAAAAATAAGTGACAACAGTCTGGAAGACGAAGAATGGCCTGGCTTTAAAGACGAAGACGAAGAAGAATCACTCGAAGAAAGTGATTCAACTAAGAATGTCTCATCAAAAGACAAAAGGGGTATTCTGAAGGTCAAGCAGATATATGATGTGGATAGCGACGATGCTCCAGTTACAGGAAGGTCGGAAGTTTTCATAGAATCATTAGAAAACCCAGATACCATTGATATCACAACACTAGCAAAGCTGAATCATGTTGATTTGAATAAATCCAAAGAAGTGTTAGACAAATCAATTGAACGTGCCAAGAAGTATGCCAGATTAGTTGGTACAGCTGGTAGCGATGAAGAAGAAGATGGCGAAGACAGTGGGAAGAAGAGAAAGTTCAGCTGGGCGGGAAAACCCAAAAAGAAGAAGTTCAGATATTTAAGTAAGACAGAAAGAAGGGTTAAAACTATGAAGGAGAAAAAGAGTGCCAACAAAAAGAGACCGAAAAAGGATCTCAAAAAATGAGTCCTCTTTTGTTTACAATTAATAATTATCCATGATATCTTTGGTGATCAATATTAGGTTCCGTATAAATCAAATTCAATGGGGACTATTATAAAACATCAAATATATACATATGCATTCTAGAATAAGAACAATCCGCAATTTACTGATCGCTAAGCTTGTAATTCGATGACATTGCTACCTTCTGCAGCCTCACCAATAATTTTAACATACTCTGTTTCGATTTTTATGAAAACCCAAACCCATCTTCTGAAGATCTCTAAGAGTTCTAAAACAAAATTACCGTATTCATTGACATACAGACTGCTTGCAACGATTGCAAGATAATGACTCTCAGTATCCACACCTAGTAATTCAGGATACAAAAATCTGTATAACCAAACATATCTTAATTGGAAATCAAGTAATATTGCAACATAGTAGGAAAATTTGTTGAACACTAGTTTATTCCTCAATAGTGGTGATTCAGCTTTTGTCGAGGAGCTGTTTTGGGTCTTTAGAAAATTATTGAAAAGCTCAAAATTCCAGTCAAATTTAATATCCCAAATAAATGAATAAGTGGAGTTAATAAAAACTGACAAATACCAAAGTTTCATACTATGCACAAACTGTAATCTGATTAGTATGGTGGAGAGAACAGGCAAGACAGCAGTAAAATATTTGATAAAGTTGAACAAATGCTGCTTGTTTCTACGTCTGCTTTGTTCGTACTCAAAGAAACACTGACGCATTCTGACCGCGGTAGGGTAAAGACCTATAATCAAGTCAAAGTTGAAAACTTTTAGATGCTCTTTTGAGAATTCTCCGTTGGAGGAAGGAATCGTTTGATATCCCATGATCAACGCTGAAAAATAGACCATGAAATCAATCAAAACCTTTGAGTATGATGTGAGTGTATCAGACAACAAAATGTCATTATTCCGCAAGTTTATGTCAATTTTGCCTTGTAGAACTCGGAGTGTAGTTGTCTTGAAACGATCAATTGCTGATGTTGGAGAAGAGAAGGAAGTTGATCCTGAGGTCAACAGTAAGTAAAATGTTAGGGTCAAGGCCAGCAGTGGAATCCATTCTAGTAGTTTGAAATAATAGCCATTAGTGATGACCATGAGGTAGATAGAGTATTGAATCAAATTCGAAACACTAATTCTAAAAGCTACTTGTCGTGAGTAAGTTACCAATTTGGAATTATTTAACTCTGGTGCACTCAACTTCAAAATGGCTAAAGAATCTATACCATTGGACTGACAGACCTTCAAATTCACATACCATAGCCAAACACCAATATTCACCAGCAATAAAACCCTAAAAGGCAACGGTAAATAAAGATCAAATTGTGTGATCTCTGCTGACGCTACTTTTATGTTGACAGAGTCTAGAGTCGACGTTAATGATGACGATTGTGCAAGATTACTCATATCTCTTTTGAAGACGGAGTACATGCTTCATGTACGTGGCACTTTATAACGGAAAATCTTTTGTGTTGAATTAGAGTGTTGATAAATCGAGTCGAAGCGTAGACTTGGTAAGACATAATAGACATGATAAACAAGCATTTGTACCTGCTTTTTTAATATCTGGATGAACATTCTTGGAAATCCGAGTCTGCACACTGCATAGGTGTACATAATTTCGCGATCGCGTGGACTCAGATTTCGCTGCTCTGCGATCTTATGCAAAATATTGTATTTGAGATAATCTTTAACAGATGCCATATAAATTATATAATATTAACCAATCTCAGTGAGACACCAGAATATACATCGACTCATCTAAAACATGATCGCTATTTATGTATAGGATAAGAATACGAAAAAAGTCAATTGCCCATTACTTGGATCCCGTTTAAATTTCTGATGTATACAGTATCGGCATCTCAAATAAGCTTGATCGCAAGGCAAAATTGCATACACCCTAATCAAAGAAAGAGTACACGATCAATATTTTACTTTGTATCACCTTCCTTCCAGGCCACCACCGATGTGTATATGCAAGTTGCGAACTACAACACGTCATCATCATCATATGCAACATCCATCTCCGTCAACACATCTTTAACCCTACATTGTTTCTGATCAGCTATCATTCCAATCAAGCACAGTGCTATATCTTTCAACTCATTGTACCTTTTCAACTGTTTAATGTGCTGTTTCACAACATTGACTTCATATTCGTCTGAAGAGATTAGCTCTTTTCTTACGGTTACATTTGGTAATTCACACATCCTCAATTTCAAAGTTGTATATTCTTCTCGTAGTGTTCTTAATTTTTCCTTTTTATCGTGTTTGATTGTATCTATTAATGAACTCGATGAGCTCGGGAGCACTGTAATGAATGATGTTGAGGTGCCTAATAGTCCGTTAGAAGTCACCAAACTTTTATCAGGCAAGCAGCAATCATTTATCCTATTTTCTGTTTCCTTTCCCATTACTGGTTTTGTATTTTCACTCTGCTAAGTGGTAGTGAATTATACTTCTCAGACGAATTGAAACTTTTTCTCTTTTTCAACTAAATTTTAGAGGCCATGTGAACGTTTGAAACAAGAAGAGGAAGAAGGCTTATGTATGATGTGGGATGCCAACTACGAACTACATCTTACAATGGTGAACAAAACAAGAATGGAGCCCATTTTATATTCTTACATAATCTATATTTATCGTTTATCAATATCTAGAAATTAAAAATATATCCCTTTTTTGAATGTGTCCATTTACAATACCCGGAAAAATTATTCACGAGGCATTAGCCGTAACTTTCTTTCTCAAACCATTCAACCTCTTCTCCAACACTTGAATTACCTCGTTCAATTCTTGTTCTTTCAAATCAACTGTCCCTTCAAAAGTGGTAGCTGATCTCTTGCTAATGCCACTAGCCGAAGAAAGACCACCAATTTCATTGAATTTCTTTCCTTCATGAATAGCTCTTTTGTCAATCCAATCCCATAATTCGGCCTCATTGGCAGCACGCTTGCTGGAGTCAAAAGTCAAACCAAAATCAGGTTGGGAAATTGATTGTTGATAAGCGATTTGTTTTAGTGAAGGGCCTGTTAGTTTATCCCATAATATTACCACGAGCAAGATAATGGTGATCACTGTCTTCAAATCCAGTTGCTCAATGATGTTTTCAAGTATGCTTTTCTCAACGACCGGTGATGGTTCTGGTTCTAAAACAGGTTCAGGAATGTAGCTATTGTAATGATCTTTGTATCCTTTGCCACCTCTTTTCTTCTTTTTTGATTTGTTTGAACCATTCGCTAGCGATGCCGTGATCTGTTTCTTTAATTCTGCCACTAGAATTCCCAAAGACTCCTTTTGACCCGAGATTGTACCTTTTTCAATTGGCCCTTTGATCCATGACTTTCCAGACCAGACAACAGTGGTGACTATAAAAATTTTGGTTTGATTGTTTGTGGCCCAGCTTAAATATATTTTCGTTTTCACTTTAAAGACGTTGCCCGATGGAACATCTGGACTTTCTGTTGTTTGAACGACACAACAGTATTTGTTGAAATCAGAGTTTTCGATGCTTTCTACAACATTACACCTTGTTTGTTTTGGTCCAACTGGAGAGTTCAAAGGCTTGGTATAAGAGTATTTTCTAGATTTTGATGATGAATCAAATTTAGGAATATCAGAGATGTCGACATTTTTTTGAGCTTTTACTAGATTCCGTAAGAAAGTCACATCATCACCAAACATCAACGAATAAACAGCACCTAATGGAGCCGGAATCGTCTCGTCAGTAATCTTGGTATAAACTGAGTCGTTCTCATATTCATTACTCGTTGGTGAATGAGTCAACGGGCCAGGGCATGGTATTCCGTTAAACGTATCATCTGAACCATTTGGTCCACTATTATCATCGCCTGAGTCATCTCCTTTAACCATGTTCTCTTGATCAGAAATCAATGATTCACTATCCGAATCTTGGTACTGAGAAACAGACTCTAAGTTTGCAACTTTGGAATTACCATTTGATCTGTTGTTTGTACTGCCGAAGACTCTAGTCGACGAAAGGGCTCTATCATTTGATGCTCTTTTGGATATCCGACCTTCTCTTTCATCAGCATGATCATCGTCGTCATCATACTCATCTGAATCTTCATCAGATTGTTGGTCATCAGAGTCCACATCAGAATGATCTGCATCAATACCGGTGGTACTAGCATGATTCGAATTGATGCCAACCAGATTTCCGCCGTTTACCATGGAGATAACTTTCAATATCAAGTCGTAGACCGAATCTCTAGCAATGAATGTAGCAAACGTGTATTTATCATGTAATGTGGCAATTTCTATAGCATTAGGTATACCAACAGTTTTCTTTTTTTTGATTGTCAAAACTTTCTTCAAAGGAACACTGAAATGAGTCACAAGTCCAATAATATTTGAATGGAAACTAAAAGAAGATTCGCTGATGTACAACTTACCTTGGATCAAAATGTCTTTTCGATAAGCACATGCGTAGTCTTCTATCAAAATATCTGCTGGTTTCAAATTCGAAAACAATTGATTGAATGATTCTTGTCTTTTGTCAACTGGTAGTTTGATGTTTAAAGCCTCTGACAATTTCTCCTTTCTCTTCTTTAGGTCAATACTCAAACCTTCTGCATACAGAGTGGATCCATTTATTCCTACACTTGAGTCATTGATTGATCCTCTTCTTTCTCTTTTATCCTTTAAGGACAATCGTAGCTTTTTTTTATACCCAGATTCAGTCGTGAAATTACCGATGTGGTCCTCGTCAGGAGAAAAAGATGTATTCGTTTGCATTCTCAATAAAGTATTTGACAAAGAGGCTTTGGACATCGAAATAGGAGATAGTGCCCTGTTGTTACCAGTAGGTGAAGCTGCCCTTGATTGCAGGGGTGAGACACCTCTCCCCGAAGGAATCGGAGACAATGCTCTTTTGGATTTAATACTGAAATAATCATCGCGACCATCACCATCTTCACTCTCAGTAGGTGGAGCAGCCACAATGGTCGATGGAGCACTTTCCTTGGCCAGAGTTGATGTTCCCGTGGCTCCACCAGTGGACGTCATGATATTCTGTGTTGCAATTCTATCAGAAATTGGAGCTAAGTTAGAATAGTGCAGTTGCTCTGAGTGAGACGAAGGCTGCATTTGAGAAGGTGGAATGCCAGATTGAGGCTTCGGAAAACTATCAAGTGACAAAGCTCCTTGTCCTAGCGTACTTAAAAGAGTCTTTTTGATAGGAGTGAATCTGATTCCGTTGGATGGAGATAATGATCTCTTGGGCCCTTTACTTATATTTTCTTTTTCATTCAGGGAAGAGTCGGCAGAGTTAGGAATTGCGCCTTCTGCTTGCTCATTATGTGCCAAAGAATCATGAGAAGAAAATCCCTTCAAGTTGAAACTATTGATAATAGTCGATAATATACCGGACGAATGAGGTGGATGATCAGTGGTGCTGTCTGCGTCACGATTGAAAAACCCATGACTATGCTTTGTAGATTGCTCTTGGTGACTGTGAACGAATTTTATTGGAGTGCTCTCATTACTACGTAGACTGTCATCAATCTCACTCAATTTTGAATCGTCGTTTGAATTGTCAGTCATTCTCAGTTTCGGAACCTGTGACTTCAAAATTTCAACTTCGTAATTTCCATTCATTCGCAAATTATCATCATCGTCATCGTCGCCATCTTCGTCATTATCATAGTCACCGACACTTGATTTATTACTGTCTGTTCCATTATCAGTGCTAGGTTTCCGGTCGATACCTCTGAGTGATATCCGATTATGATTTGTTGGTTGTATTGCCGGAAGCGACAGGTCATAAGCGCTACTTCTTGATCCATAAGTAGTCAGCCCAGTTGGCACCGAGCTTGACTTGGGCAGTTTGGTATCGGTGTTTTTTGAGGAGTAACTTTTCAGCTTATTACTCGAACTGGAACTTTTCAGGGATGAATGTGATTTCTTGGATCTCAAAAAATTCCTTAATCTAAAACTGCTGCTTCTTGACACATTGCTGAGTGAGGTGTCAGTCATTGAACTGAATCAATATTTTGATGTTGTTGTTGGTCTCGAATGGAATGGAATATTTGCTGTTGGTACAAATCAAGTTTTGCAATTTTAGTGGGTCAAACCTGAGTCGGATGAAATGGCAGTGGTTAATTTAGCGCTCAAAGGCTTTCAGTAGTTACGAAACTGTTATATACACCTGCCCGTACTTGATCGAGTAAGCTATTTATTGGATAAGTAGAAATGATGTGCAAAACATTGCTCTTCTTACTTGAATAATCAAGACACAATTCTTCAGACTTAAATGATTCAGTGAGCATAATGCATTACCCCTTATGCTTATAATATTTGTTCCAATTTTTTGTGATTATATTCCGCATCGCGAGAACCAATTCAGCATGTGCCATGGCTTCGGATAGCACAGCAAACTTCGATTCGCAGTGCGCATGAATCCAGAATCTGAAATCCATCCCAAGGGCCAGGGCCCGGGCCAGCCGCCAGCCGCCAGGGCCTAGGGGGCCCAGGACTCAGGAGTCAGTGACTGAACACTGAGCATTGAGCACTGAGGAGAAAGAGGAAAGGTGGAAGTTAACTAGAGAAACGCACGCCGGATTTAATTAACGTTGCTTTAAAAATCCAAGCTGCTATCACTTGTGTGAACAGTTAGGTTCACAGGAAGTTAGTCCGACTTCCTGTCATGGCGACAGAAGATGGCATATTTTAACTATAGAGCGTAGACAAGTGTCGACTCGGTACGACATACATTGAAATACACATTACCAAAAACATAAAAAAACATAAAAAAACATAAAAAAACATAAATATACAGTCGTTAGGTATAGCAAGAATGGTGACCTGAAAAAATCAAGAGACGGGAAATAACGTAAAGAAACAGAGAGAATAAAACCCTGAGATACCACATCATACTTAATACTTATACCCCTTTCGATCAAACTTCAAATTTGCTTGGTTATAGACTGATGCAGTTTTGTATACACCTCAAGAACGGTCAGAGTTTCGTGCATTTGTATAATCAACGATCCTCAGCCCATTCGTTCTCTCTTCTTATAGCTGCTTCCTCCTCAGGAGTGAAATCATTGGTAATATTGAAGGTTTTTCTTATTTCTTCTGGAGTTTTCCCTCTAATCATTTCGGCGACAACTTTGCAAGCGGAATTCAACAATGGCTTGATATTCAAATAATTGGAAGCCAAGATGATCTCATAAAGCATTTCTTGGTCAACGTTCAAAAAGTTCTTATCCCAAGCATCGATGGGAGCAGACTTTTTTGAGTCATCATCCTGCTCGTCATCTGGGAAATTAGTATCCTTGTAATGCTCGCTCCATTCTAAGATGTTCTTCATCACGGCAGATCTGACATTTTGAGTTGGGACTTCAATAGGTTCGTCGTCTTCATCGTCTTCATCGTCATCTTCGCCTTCCGCAGGTAGTAAGTTTTTCAACATATTTTTTATCAAAATGGACTTCTCTGCAACCTTTCTCTCCACTGAGAACTTCTCGCCATCAGAGGTGATAATGATGATCTTTCTTTCGGTAGTCATCGTTTGATTTGATTAACTGTAACTAAAGGGACAGGTTAATTGAGTCGGAAAGTAAATCTATTTGTTATGTAGTGTCGTGTTCACCAGTGGCAGAGCAAACAGAGAAGAGGAACAAGAGTCACATCAGATACCCAGATAAAACTCCCCAAATTCATTTGAAGGTTCATAATGCATTTTATTATTAACGTTTAAGTTTTAACTTTTAAGTAATACAATTGTATACAGTGGCGTCTGTCAAGGTGCACGGATGTTATATTATCTTGTGTTTTTTTTTCTATTTCCCTGAAGTAAAATTTTTGTTTCTTATTGCTGCTGGTTTTCACTATCTTGTTGAAACATTTAACAGAAGATCAGTCACGTAAGACGCTCTCCGATCACAGATAAACATATAAATTTGGACCAACACAGCATGTCACAATCGAAAGAATATGTTTTAGCATCCATCGTTGACTACTTGTCTAGAAATGGATACGACAAAGCTGAGAAAGCTCTTCAGAAGGCTATTAAGGTGGAAGATTTAAAGCTTCCACAAGCTTCCACGGAAAAGCTAGAGAATTTGTTTCTTGCTTTGAAGCCTTCAGGGAAGTCTGACGAAAAGGCTTCAAACTCAGACTCAGATTCAGACTCAGACTCAGACTCAGACTCAGATTCAGACTCAGATTCAGACTCAGACTCAGACTCAGACTCAGACTCAGACTCAGACTCAGACTCAGACTCAGACTCAGACTCAGATTCAGATTCAGATTCAGATTCAGACTCAGACTCAGACTCAGACTCAGATTCAGATTCAGATTCAGATTCAGATTCAGACTCAGACTCAGATTCAGATTCAGACTCCAAGAAGAGTACACCAACAGAACAGACTAGTCTCATCATCACAACCGATGCTAAAAAGAGTCTGAAGAGCGAAGACACCAGGAAAGAAGAGTCGTCGGACAGCGATTCCTCAAATTCATCCTCCTCTTCTGATAGCGATTCCTCAAGCTCAGGCTCAGATTCAAGCTCGGATTCAGATTCAGATTCAAGCTCGGATTCAGATTCAGATTCAAGCTCAGATTCAGATTCAGATTCAAGTTCAAGTTCAAGTTCCTCTTCTGATAGCAGCTCAGACTCGGATTCCAGTTCGGACAGTGACTCAGATTTATCATCATCCGACAGCGATCCATCGCGTTCAGAAATTCAGGAACAGAAAGGAACTTCCAAACAAGACAAGAAAAGAAAGAACGAAGATTTGTCAAAGAAGGCAGACGAAGATGATCAACCATCAAAAAAGAAATCCAAGTCAGCTGAGCAAGCAGAAGCCTCATCTTCAACCACAGCTTCAAATGCAAACTCAAGAGATGTTACTCCAATTCCAGCGGCTGTCGAAGAAGAAGAGCTAAGACCAGGTCAAAGAAAACATTTTTCAAGAATTGATAGAACAAAGATTGCTTTTGAGGCAACTCCGTTGATGGATAATACATACAAAGGTGCCGCCGGAACTTGGGGTGAAATTGCCAATGCAAAACTGATGCAAGTCAGAGGTAAGGATTTTACCAAAAACAAAAACAAGATGAAAAGAGGATCTTATAAAGGTGGTTCCATTACTTTAACTTCTGGTAGTTACAAATTTCAAGACTAGGTTGGTTTGTAAGCAAATGTCATTATTCGCCATCATTTGTTTCAAACTGTACATTTAATTTATTTCTTATAGTTATTTATCTTCCTGATGGTGAAATTTAGCTGAGTAACCTAATTGAACATACTGAATATCGTAGCGCAAATAGACCTCAAAGAGGGAGACAAAGTATTTTAAAGGTGCACGGGTGTATGTTCTGGGAATTTTGTAATCTAATCTTTTCCTTAAGGGCGTAGAAATGAATCCATTAACAAAACTTTATCCTGATTCTTTACTCTTATTCTTTTACCTTTCTCGATAAGCTAATGACTTAACAGTGACACATATCATCAAAAGAATAATGGCGAGTCGCTCAAATGTTGATTATGCACAACTTGCAAAGGGTAATGCTAATGACGAAGAATTGCTATCATCAGCAGAGGATGCTAGTTCTTCTGATAATGATTCAGATTACGAATTTGTGAAGCAAACGACAAGAGCAAATAGATTGAAAAGAGAGTTGTCATCGAAGACTAAGAAATCAATACAGGCTATCAAAGATACTAATGACGACACAGAATTCGAAGAAGAAGAGTTAATTAAAGTATCACTCAATAGGCCTCCAGAGTTCATACCTGATTCAGTTTCCAATATTTTTGGAAGTGCCGATTTTTCATATTTGAAACTTAAGCCAGACCATAGTGCAAGACCTATTTGGATAAGTCCATTGGATGGTAAGATTTTTTTGGAGAGTTTTTCTCCATTGTCAGAGCAAGCTCAGGATTTCCTAGTCACCATAGCTGAACCAGTCAGTAGACCAAGTTTTATGCACGAGTACAGAATCACAACACATTCATTGTATGCCGCTGTTTCAGTCGGTCTAGAAACAGACGATATTATTTCTGTGTTGAGCAGATTATCTAAGGTGCCAGTTGCTCCCTCCGTGATAACATTTATTCAGCAAGCGACTGTTTCATATGGTAAAGTCAAGTTAGTTTTGAAGCATAACAGGTATTTTGTTGAAAGTCCTCAAGCGGATATTTTACAAATGTTACTCAAAGACGAAGTTATAGGAAAACTAAGAATACAGAGCAGTGAAACCACAGTGACGACCAGCGATGGTTTAGTTTTGACTAAAGCACCATCGCAGGGAGATTTGGTGATTCCAGGTACAGAGAAGAACAAAAAAGATAAAGAAGAAGAACTACAAAAGAAGCAGAAGAAAGCAATCGAGCAAAAACAGCAACAAAAAGTAAATAGAAATAGAAATACGATCATTGATGATGAAGAAGACGACGACGACGACGAGAATAATGACGATAACGAAGAAGGTGATATCCAAGATATATTTGCAACAGTGATAGGAGAAGCTGGTGACGATGACGATGATGATCTTGACACCGTTCACTCCTTTGAAATTGCTTCTGGCTCTGTTGAAATAGTCAAGAAAAGATGCCAGGAAATTGACTATCCGATGTTGGAAGAATACGATTTTAGACACGATTCTCGTAATCCAGATTTAGAGATTGATTTGAAGCCATCTACCCAAATAAGACCATATCAGGAGAAATCCTTGTCTAAGATGTTTGGTAACGGCCGTGCCAGATCGGGTATCATTGTGTTACCATGTGGTGCTGGTAAGACATTAGTGGGTATTACCGCTGCCTGTACCATTAGAAAATCAGTCATTGTGTTATGTACTTCCTCCGTTTCGGTGATGCAATGGAGGCAACAATTTTTACAATGGTGTACTATTCAACCTGAAAATGTTGCTGTCTTCACCTCTGAAAATAAGGAAATGTTTAGAGGGGATGCAGGTTTAGTTGTTTCAACTTATTCGATGGTTGCCAATACTAGAAACAGATCCCATGATTCACAAAAAGTGATGGATTTCCTCACTGGTCGAGAATGGGGTTTCATCATTTTGGATGAGGTGCATGTGGTCCCCGCTGCCATGTTTAGAAGAGTTGTCACTACTATTGCAGCTCATGCAAAATTGGGTTTGACTGCCACTTTGGTTAGAGAAGATGAAAAAATTTCAGATTTGAATTTCTTAATTGGTCCTAAACTATACGAAGCAAATTGGATGGAACTATCGCAGAAAGGTCACATTGCCAATGTTCAATGTGCAGAAGTTTGGTGTCCTATGACGTCTGAATTTTATCAAGAATATCTAAGAGAAACTGCAAGAAAGAGAATGTTACTATATATTATGAACCCAACGAAATTTCAAGCTTGTCAATTTTTAATTCATTATCATGAAAAGAGAGGTGATAAAATTATTGTGTTCTCAGATAATGTGTACGCGTTACAGGAATATGCGTTAAAATTAGGGAAGCCATTTATTTATGGTTCTACTCCACAGCAAGAGAGAATGAACATTTTACAAAACTTTCAATACAACGATCAAGTGAATACAATATTTTTATCGAAAGTGGGTGATACATCAATTGATTTACCCGAAGCGACATGCCTTATTCAAATCTCATCCCATTATGGGTCTAGAAGACAAGAGGCGCAGCGTTTAGGGCGTATTTTAAGGGCGAAGAGAAGAAATGACGAAGGTTTTAATGCTTTCTTTTATTCATTAGTTTCTAAAGACACTCAAGAAATGTACTACTCTACGAAAAGACAAGCTTTTTTGGTCGACCAAGGGTATGCTTTCAAGATCATTACCCATTTACATGGAATGGAGAATTTGCCGGGACTAGCATACTCTTCCGCAAAGGAGCGGAGAGAGTTATTACAGGAGGTGTTACTAAAGAATGAAGATCTTGCGGGGGTGGAAATTGGTGAAGATTCCGATAATTTGATTGGACACGGGATTTCTAAAAGATTGAAGAATAATTCAAGATCTGTTAAAAATCAAGGATCGTTGGCAGGATTGGCAGGAGGTGAGGATATGGCGTATGTTGAGTATTCCAAGAATAAGAATAAGGAATTAGCCCATCATCCATTTTTCCAGAAAAATTACTACAAGAAAAAGAATAAGAAATAGAGGTGTTTCTTTATTGCAGGCGTACATGTTTCACTGACTATATATTTTGAAAACGAAAACCAACGCTGATTCAGAACGTATCAGACTTGTGCTGACCTAATGTAGATGTATTAAAATACGTTCAGCGAGAAACAAAAATAACAGTGATAAAAATAATTATAAAAATAACTAATATACAACCACTAAATATCCAAATTTACACAAATTTTCTAGAATTCAACATTCTTTCTTCATTCAAAACTTCTCTGATCAGCTCTTCCTTAAAACCACCTAGTTGCTCAATGACATTATCTCTAAAGTTCATAACATAATTCAAGCAACCCCCTAGTCTTTCAAATAACAAGGAATCGTCAACTTCTTTTTGAGACTGACATCTCAAATAGTCTTCTCGAGTTTCATAATATATGGATTCTATTTTTCTTTTTTCTTCTTTGAATTTAGATTCAGATGTTTGTCTATCTCTCTCAAGACGCTGTAAATGGACTTTCTTGGTGGATTCATCAATACGAAATTGTTCTTTCATATCATTCAGCGTTGATTCATGTCTTGCGATAGTGCTTGCTAACTCTTCTAGTTTCTCTTTCTGATCAATATATTGTGACTCCAAATCTTCTTGCCTTTTCTTTAATTTGAATAACAAGTCAGATTGCTCAACTTGCGTATCTAACAAGTTACGTCTAATATTAATGAGGTTGGTTTTCAAATTGGCCAATTCTGGTAACATCTCATCTGGTTTTAAACCCAATTTATCATCTGTCTTTATCAAATTCTCAGTAAAGTTTCTAATCTCAACCCCTGATAGATCACCAAATTCAACATAGTTTTGAATAACTGTATTGTATGGTACAATCAAACTTTCTAAACTGTTATAAGTTTTATTTAACGTGCTAATTTGCCTATTGATGAGTTCCTGCTGTTGAACAATTTTTTTGGTCACTGTGTCAATACTACTACTCAAGTGTGCTCTTTCTCTTTGCATTGTTTCAATTTGTTCAGGTGTGAATCCTCGAACGTTCAAATCTGATATGATTTGTTTAACCTCATCCGAAGAAATCTTAGTTTGATCTTTAGTTGATTCAATATCATGTTTGATCTTAGTGATAATTGTTGGCCATTTACTCTTCTTTTTCACTTGTGCGTTTACAAACTTTCTATACGTCGAAACATCGGTTTCCAATAATCTCGTACGATCATAACTTGCAGATAAAGTTTTATAAGAAGATTCCAAACTTTGATATAATGAAACTAATGATTGGTTTTCTTCACTCAATATTTCAAGTTTCCTTTGAACTTCATCCGTAAACTTATTGTATTCGTGACTGAACTCAGACAAATATTGATCATAGTTAAAATCTGATTTTTTTAGATATGATTGATATGCTTTTAATGTGTATCTAGTATACAAAGCTTCAAGAATGTCCGTATCTTTAGAAAGTATTGAATCATTGAATGAATTTTCATCATATCCATCATCATTTTGGTTATTGGTATGCTGTTGGCGTTGTAAAACTGAAAACGACTCATATAATTGATTGTCTTGAAAACCGTATAATCCTATACTATCCAACTTACTACTCTCTTGAGCAATACCCAACAACCAATACAGCACACCTAAAAACACATGCCAATTTGAACCACCAACAGCACTGATCTGTGATTTATTGACGGTTTCTAAGAATGGATAATCTAAAGCTTTCAGTAAGGAATAGACTTCTTGCTCAATAGTTCTAACAAACTTATAACCTGGATCAATTCGTTTAAATAGCCATTGAAAGACTAAAACGAAATCTTTCTGAGTTGGATTTCTCAAAGTTTTTGCAGTTAATTGATGCTTCATTTCAATATCAAACTTATTTGTTGATAAGTATTCAAATAAAGCCTCTTGCATCTTCATTTGAAAGCTACGTTCTCTCAATGGTCTTGCATCTCTGAAGGGTTGTGGTTGTAGTTGTTGTTGTGGCTGTTGCTGTATGAAATGTGACGAAGGAGTCTGAAGTGTTGAGTTATCAAACAGTTTTCCATTTGATGAAGGGGGTAAGACTTGGGTCATTGATTTCCTACGATTGAAGGAGCCTCCATTGGTTCTAGTAATAGAACTCTGAACTAATTCTTGTACCGAAGGTTGTTGATTTTGCTGTTGCTGAGACTGTTGAGATAATTCAAACAACGATTGTCTTCTTAGATTACTTGGTTGATTCGGTAATCTTGGAGCACCAAGGGACACATTCTTGGGTAGTAGACTCAACCTTTGACGTTTCTTAGAAGACAAAGATAGCTGATGATGACTTGGAACGTTGGTATCTAATTCAGATAGGATATCATTATGATGGTGGTTATATGTGAGCGATTGTCTCTTTCTGGAAATGGAGTAGTCGATTGGATAGTCCGACATGGTATGCCTATGTTTATAGCGATACCGTAATATGTCTTTTAATTCAATGTATATCAGGCGTTAAAATCGGTACAGAAATTAATACGTGAAGTTTGATTGTACTTATGTATAGAGAGCTATGTTATTGTAAAATGGTGAATGTTTGGAAATGGTGTCTTGTTTGTTTTGTTTTTGTTTTTGTTTTTGTTTTGTTATCATGTTTTATTTGTTTATTTACATTTTCCAAATGGCACAAAACCCAATAATGGCAGACACTATTTGTACCTTTTAGTAGATCTTGAGTGCACAGTGCACTTTGGTTATGCTCTCCGTTATAAGTCATTAAGTAATCATGAGGCTTGCCGGAGTTAGCTATGTCACGTAAGTAATGACATAATTATTTATTTATTCTGCCTCCCTGTTTTCGCTGTTCTGTTCTGTCTTACAAATTTCTAAACGTCACTCACTAACTATTATATAGGCCGAAATGCGAACCCGAGAAAGCTAAGCTCCATCTCCATGTTTGACATCTATTTCTTATGTCTCTGTTCGGGCTTCCTCAGTGTAACATTCCATTCACTTAAGCACAATATTCTCTCCTGTTGTAAAATCATTCCATCAATTCTTTTATTATCCTTTGCGTGCTTTTACTTTATCGATTAGAGGTCTTATGAGGGATCATATTCACGCACTTTTGTTCCTCAAACTTTCTATTCATTCCTTAACATAGAGTTTTTTTTTCAATAATACAACATCATGTTATTTGTTAAATCAAGATCCATACATACGCCAATAATAAGGCAATTATGTGCTCATACTGCGCTTGGTTCACAAAGATACCTGTCTTCCAAAAATGCGCCATCATCAACGTCACAATCTTTGTCATCTTCTTCCTCTTCTTCTTCGTCTTCTTCCACCTCGTCTTCTTCCACCTCGTCTTCCTTCTCGGATTCGTTGAATGAGATTGATCCTGTATTATTAGACAAATTATTCAGGAAAAATCAGCCACGTTCAACAAATATCATATACAAAAATGGATCTTTCATAAAGCGTCACGAACTATCAAACATACAATCGAAGGATAATTTTAAGAAGCTGGATGAAAATTTAGTCAAGTTAAAATCAACACCAATTAATTTCAATTACTACTTGAGAAACATTAACGATTTGAAGAATGCAAATCAGTTGCCGTATAAATTTGGTACTAATCAATTAATTTCAAATGATCACAAAATGGACAGTTTCTTGAAGGAAATCTTATGGGAGTTTAATGCCCCAATTAGATACTCCTTCGGTTATGGGTCTAAAGTATTCAGTCAAGGTTCAAATATAAATGTCTCCAATTCTCAAATAGACATGATTTTTGCTGTATCATATCCGGATCACTGGCATTCGTTAAACATTCATCAATTTCCGGAGCATTACTCGAGCCTAAGACATCTTGGATCCAATATAGTGTCTAAAATTGGTGATCTAGGTGCAGGAGTTTATTTCAATCCTTTTGTGAAAATGCAAAACAAAAAGACTGGAGAACCATTCGAATTGAAATATGGTGTCACTTCAATTAGTCATCTGATGGAAGATTTAATGAATTGGGATACCCTGTATTTAAGTGGCCGTTTACATAAACCTGTTGCTATAATTCGCAATTCGCCAAATATCACATTATTGAACCAGTACAATCTAATCAATGCAATAAAATTATCTATATTACTACTGAACAAGTCAAATGTGTCAGAATATGAATTATATCATCAAATTGCTTTTCTTTCATACACAGGTGATCCAAGATTGAAAGTGAAAGGGGAAGATCCAAACAAAGTTGCTAATATCGTGAACAATCAATTTAATAAATTTAGAGAAATGTATTTGCCGCTATTACAATACTATTTCCCAAATTTAATCCAGTTCAAAACTTCAACCGACTCGCAAGCTCATCATGAGTTCAAAATAAACACATCAGTTCAATCCAAAGCTTCAATCATTGTTGATTTACCGAAGACATTCCGTAGAAGATTACTTTCTAAGTATGCATCAAAGCATGCGTTGGAATTATCAAGAGATCCATTCTCTACCCACTTACTCGCTCCAGCATCCATCACTCCAACAACCTCCCCAGTGAGGCAATCAAAAGAGATAACGTTCCATGAGCTACAACAACTAGCGACGCAATTTCACCCTGATTCCTCTCAGTCTATAAATATTGCAGCATTACAAAGGGAAATACCAATTGAAGACTGGGAATACTTACCCAATGCTACTAAAGTACATAACAACAAATTCATAGAGTTGATTGCTTCAGATCCTCAATTGTCTCGAGTGCTACAACAGATACTGGTTGAGACTGTTCAAAGGCCAGCGTTTGTTCAGACTTTGAAAGGTATATTGACTGCTGGAATAGTTCGTGGCTGGAAGTATGCCAATGAGAAGAGAAACAAGTACGAGGCCGCCGTTAATGACAAAAACAAATAGGGTGGGTGAGCAGGTGTCTCTATTTTATTTATTACCATTTTTTTGAAGCAAATTTATTTATTACGTTCTACCTTATTTAATACTAATGTTTCGATGACGAGATTTAGGATACTAAAGGCATAGTAGAATTTTACATTTCAAACATTATATAGTATACATAGTTCAGGAAAGAAAAACAAATTGATCAAAACAGATGAAAAAAACGGAAAGACACAGAACCAAAAAAAACAAAAAAACACAAAGCATATACATAGAAACATTGATAAAGTTATGGACAAGCGTACACAAAATGAATAAATAATCAAACTCTAATAACTGAACTTTTCAAACCAGAATAGCTTATAGCGACCTTGGTACTATTTAAATTCCAACTAATAGCTGAGATGAAATTATTATCATTTGAAGAGTCAGGTAGATAACTACTCAACTGAGTCAACTTTCCCAACTTATTAATCTTCCAAATAATCACATTCCCATCGGAATCACCGGTGGCAAGTTGATTTGAATCAAATGATAAAGAAGCGGTTAGTATTGGCAAACCACCCGTTAGTATATGTAAATCGATGATTTTATTTTTGAAAATATCCCACACTCTTACAGAACCATCTATTGAACAGCTAATTATACTCCATTTACCATTGAGTTTGATCCAATTCAAGTATGTTATCGGTTGAGAATGTCCAATTAAGATCTGTAATGAATTAATCGAGTTGCCTTTCCAGATACGTATTGATTGATCGTCAGAGCTCGAACATAATAACTTAGACTCGTTATTGTATATTATATTAGAAATGGTATCTGAATGACCAGATAAAACACCTATTGATGTATCTGAGCCTAATTGATAAACATGTAATGTGTATTTGAAACCAGGTAGAACAAATTTGTAATCATCTAACCAACATGCATCGGTACCAAAACATACGTCACTTGTCCCAGCATTGTTGCAATCGATTAATTGAACGGATTGTCCCGTATTCGAGTTCCATATTATAGCTTTATTCGTTATATCTAACGTCAAAATATATGTTGAGCTTGGAGACCATTTAATAGTTAACACTGGAGCATGATGTAATGCCATTATGAATCTGATAGATCCATTAGCATCCCATAATCTTAATTCCCCGTTCTCAGATGCGGTCATTAATGAATGACCTTTGGAACACCATGAGATTGTAATAGTGTCTTTCGAACCAACTGGATGTGGTAGTAATTTCAATTCTGTTTCTAGTTCGCCTGTTTTCTCATCTGTTATTAATGCACATATACCAGAATGACTATCTCTTTGTCCCCATGCTAGTACATCTGGATGACTTGGGTTCCATTCGTTAGCTAAACTTGCAGGAAATGAATAATACTCCTTTAATACGGTAACAAAATTATCCGCTTCTGGTGTTTGTTCTTTTTGGTCCACTTCATGTTCGGAAGTGATTTTCAACGGAAGGTTCATCGACGCATTTGCTTCTTGTTGACCATTGGTCGTTTCCACACTATTCGTATCCGTCGACATCTCTTTTGTCTCTCTTGCCATTGTTGGCTCATATTTCGGATTCACGGGTTTCATTGGATTTGCTACAGTGGTGGACTCTATTGGGTTTATTGCTCTTTCTTGGACTATAGTCTCGTCTGAATTTATCGCATTAAACAGGTTAAAATTTAAATTTATCACATCTTGAGTAACAATTTGTTTGTCACTTGTGATTAATTCGTTGACCTTGGAATATAAGATTCCTTTTTGTACCAAATCTACTAAACATCCAATTGGTATTCTATTGTTATAAGTCTCTTCAAACTCGTTGACCTTAGTTTCGTCCTGTAGTGCAAAAGCACTCACCTCTAATCCACCTTCTTGAAGATACCTCCATATCAGGTAGTTAAGTTCATTCGCTGAGAGGGACATGTATCTCTGTATATTTGTCTGCCTCTATATATGCTTAATTATTATACTTTTTGCTGTTGGTAAAGGTTATTGTAATTTTTCTTTCAAACTTTGAAGTGGAGAAAAAAACCCATAAAAGAATGTTCAACAAGCGTAGGTACAAAAAAAATTGTAGAGTATAAATGATTGTGACCGGGCACTTGTGTCTCCACTAGGCTGTTTCTTCGTTGATGATAAAGTAGTGCCAAACTACTCAGTAACAATCCGTATAACACTTAGGTTGTTGAACAAACAAAACACTGCTAGCAAAGACGAAAATAAAGAATACTCAGATTATGTAATCCGTGGATAATATATTGAAAACCAAATACCTTTTTTGATCCGTCATTTAAGGAGATCTTATCTGCTAATTCATATAACAAATATCATACGTTGTGCAAAAATAATCGAGTTGTTACATCATACTTCCATTAATAAATATTACTTACAACGGTAACGGCAAAGTTGGCGTCGGCAAAGTTGGCGTTTTAGACTGTTTTAAATCCATTCAATTGCATTACTTAATTTTTAAACTACTTGAACGAAATCTCACGAAATATATGACATTTGTTAAGACTGATGAATCCACAGATATGATGGACACAAAACTCACGGAATTCAAAAATGTTAAGTTTTTCAAAATACCACCACCAGAAGTGATACAAGATACTCAATATATACCAATTGAGAATCCGGATGCTTTGAAATCTCAAACAAACTCACCGACTGTTTCCCCCTTCGCTTCTGGAACGTCACTCAGTAGCTTGAGCGCACCGCCAATAAAACATAAACCAAGAAAATTAATAGATGGGTTTAGAGAGGAGAAGCTGATAAGATATAGGTTTCACCCTGAAGAATGGGATACATCAAAGAGTAAAGCAAAAGCTACGAAGAAAATCCAATCAGAAAGTAATTATCTCTTCACCGGAACCCTCGAATTACATGAATTACAAAGATTAGATGTGTTGGATAATTCAGATGAACCACTTGAAGAGGGAATGAAATGCATTTTAAGGATCATTCCTGATAAATGGGAGAACAAGGATAAGCCTTGGGGGGTTGTGTTGTTTGAGAAATTGACGGATTCTGGTTTGCCAGTTAAGAATTATAAACAGTCTGATTATTTCACAACTATTCAGAAAATCACTCCCCAGCATCATGTCATCATAGTCAAAGATCCCAATGATGAAAGTAATGAGATAAAAGTGGGTTTGGGTATTTATTTAAATGATTTCTTCGATGATTTGAGGCTAAATTCAAATTTAAGAGATTTTGAAGACCGCTTCAATAAATTAAAGAACTTTAAAGTCAGTTTGAATGAAAACGATGATTATGATATATCCAAGGAGGAAAATGCCTCTGCTAATGAAATTGGATCCTTCAAAAACCCTGAGGAGTCAGGTGTCAAAATCAAATTTGATATTGAAGAAGAAGAAGAAGATGATGATGATGATGATGATGGATTCGGAGATTTTGTCAGTAGTTAAGTTATCCATGATTACAGCACCTTCTCAAATTTATATAACAAGCTGTTTCCATTTTGCTTCATGAGTGTTCTTCTAGCATAGGCGTTCACACTGAGTTTATAGATTTTCATGGAAAACAAATGCTTTAAAGTTTATATGCTTCAAATTTTATATATTTACAACAGAGAATACACATAACGATATTTGATATTTATACATGCATCAAAATTAAGAAAACATAACCCCAATAATTAAATAAATCATAAATCTTTTTCCCATAACATTTGTTGTTTAGTTTTCAGAACGTGCGCTTTCTTTGTTTTTGATGACCATCTGTTTATAGATTTCTTGACCTTCTTTGCTTCTTTAGCAACAGTATTGGGGTTTGCCTCAGATGCAATATTGATAAAATGATCACTGATTCCAAATCTGTCTCTTAGCTCACGTCTTGTAACACCTTTGTTTCTTAAGTCTTGTAATTCTTCAATTTGCTCTTTCCCTAGTCCATACTTCGTTGGTTGTCTAGGTTTGCTCACAATAGGCATATATTCAATTGTTGTCTCTTTAGCAGTTTGTTCGGGATAATACAAAGGAGAATTCTTTCTTGGGTCCGATTCGGGAAGGAAAGACTTTGGCGTAATTTCAGGATTTAATAATGATGGCGCAGGATGATAAAATAATCCAGAAGGTAAAACAGGTTTCATATTGAAAGCTGATGATTTAGCATTATATTTGTTTGGTGTAGTGGCTAATTTGGGTAGGACCTGCTGCGATTGTGATGAGGAAGAACTTGACTTGAGCCTTATTAGGTTTAGTGATCTCAGTGATCTAAACGATAATTGAGATGATGAATGCATTATGGTAATAATTGGATGTGTTCAGTGAATACCAATCCCAGTGCTAGTAGAACTATAATAAAATATTTTGATTGCCAGCTGGAACTTTAATGGCTATAGGTAATGTCAATCGTATAGAACACACACACTCACTTTCTGATGTCAGAACTTGTTTGCAGAGTATTAAGGGGAAACTGAAAAATTTTGAATTTTAAGGAGGGTAAACATTGCACGTGATCAGAATTTTCGACTTGCGTCGATGGTCTTTTGGTATATGTGTAAGGATGTGCAATTTATTATTGCGTATCAATGGACTCTGATTGGGCGGCGCTGTTATGAAATCCGCGGCTGTGATTGGCCTTCGAAAGGTTGTTTACGGTTATTACACGACCTCAGAAGTTTTCCATCGTTAAGGATGAGTTTGGCACTAGTACCAATTTGGCTACACTGTATCAATTTTTAAACAGTAAACATTTAACATACCACCTGTTGATTGATTTGAATGTTTTTCTCTAGAGTCAGAACTGACTTACTAAAGAGCATTTTATCTCTCCATCTGATATCAACTCCATATTTGACATTGATCATCATTAGAGCGTACTTTCGTTTTTATCATCGTTATCATCATAATGTATCTCACAGCAGTCAACAGAAATAAAATATCAAAATCTATTTTCCTAACGACTTTTTTTGTTGCTTTTTCATTAGTCTCTGCAAATAGTATCGTTCCATGTCCTGTCGATAGACCAAATAATGACTCACTGCGTAATAGTGAATTGAGGCAAGAAATCTTGAAGAAGAAGTTTTTAGAGGCACAAATGCAAGATCGTGATACAAATCAAGAACGATAGATACATAATTCATGCTGATAAGCATTTGTTTATCGTGCCACCATCTCATAATCAATCTCTTTCTAGAGAATATTCTCCCGAATGATAACTTACCTTCGACAAATGCATGTTCATATTACTGGTATATACAGTACAATTCGGCTGTTAAATTATTCTCCAATCCATTCACAAATTCAACGATATATAAAGGCAAGTGTGGACTTGTTCTTTTTCCATTTGTCCAACAGACATAACGTGACATTACCGTACTATTCCATAACACGACCTTTATCGCATCATGCTTGTGCACGATATATCAGCAACTGGGCTTCGACTAATGAGATATTAGTGACGCATTTTCTCAATCAAACAATAAACTTACAGACCCAAATATTCATAGAATCGAATCATGTAATTTTACCATCTTTAATCTTTATATAATGGCATACATATATATATATATAGACTTTTTCAAGACATTCCAGTGATTTATCATTTTTTGTAAGGGTATATACAATTAGAAGAACGAGAACCCCTGTGCCTTGTTCTTCGTTATCAAAGCTAGATAATCTAAGGAAACGTTCCATTATCCGTTATCATTTCTAAGCTACTTTCTCGTAGATCTGTGTATAAGAGGATTTACATGGTAATGAGATTCTTGTTACTGGTTAACGTATAACAAAATGAACTTCCTTCACTGCTTAATAGATAGATGTTTAGCATGAATTTCGATACTTATATCACTTTTGCCAATATATTATTTGCAACCGAGCCTCGACCAGCCACGCCAACATCAATAATAGACGTTGATTATCCCTTTTTCTTGAAGAGTAGAGACGCCCAAAGAAACCTCGCCAAATGTTTGCTTATATAATCACCTGTAACATTTTTTCTGTGTTGTCGCCTCTAATTTGTGAACGTATAGGCTTTTGAGAAAGGACATATGTTTTCAGCAATGGCCAATCAAGTAATCATTTATCTTCCTTGCTCTAGGTTTACTTTTGTTTGAGTGAAATTTTCGAAATCTAACAACATTTCATCTAATACAGGGTATTTTGAAATAGATACAGTATGAGTGAGCAACATAACACCAAAGAGAAGCTTGCTGATTCCAAAGAACAGAACTCTCCTTCCGTAAAACTAATGAGCCAAAAGCCAGAGCAAGGATCGCAATCTGACTCAGGATCTGAAATACATTCTGATTCTAATTCTGATTCTGATTCTGATTCTGACTCTGACTCTGAATCATCATCAGGATCTGGTTCTGACTTTGAATCTGAATTAGAAACTGATCCTCAGGAGCAAACAGAAGTGCCTGTAAAAGAACAAGTTAGTCCGGAGACTGAAGCACAAGAAAATCAGAAAGGTCATTCTGATTCTAGTTTAAAAGATAATAACCTCTCACCAAGTATAGAAGAACTGAACAGCCAGGCTGAAGATGAATACGAACTTTCAGATGCACCATCATCTAAACCTGATTCTAAACTTACCGAAAGTAGCGAAGGACGTGAGGTTGACCATGAGACAAAGGAAGAGGACTCTGAAGAGCTGGACGGTGATTATGATCCAACTGCTGTGGGTCATGAAGATCCTGAAGATCCGGAAGAGTTTAAGAGGCAATTCCTCCAAGATGAAAAGCAAGTGAATGAGAATTCAGAAGAGTCAACAGCTCATGGAGATCGTGAAGATGAATTTGTTGATATTCAACTATTCAATAAAATAATACAGTATTTTGTTTCCAGTGGTTTATTGAATGATAGTGAATTTGAAAAACTCTCTCCAATTGAAAAGGAAAAACAACTGCTTGACTCTTATAATGAACATTTCAACACTAGCGTTAAGTGTAAATTGAATTTTGATGCGACTACGTCTTACAATAAACCTTACCTCAAACCAGATGAGCCATTTCAATTCTTAGTCCCTATCAATCCATTTTGTTTAAGACCTGATCTCTCCAAGAAGCTTACTGAGGGTGAATCCCTGGCATTGAAGAAGTTCAGACATGAAGAAGATAGCTCTCTTGGTAGTGGGAAATGGGATAACTTTCCAATCGGTTCAAGATTATTTATTGGTAATTTGGCTGTGAATACACTAGGCAGAGATGATGTTTTTAGAATATTTCATCCATATGGGGATATTAAGCAAATTAATTTGAAACAAGGCTATGGATTTGTGCAATTTGCTACTGCTGAGGAATGTTCAAGGGCCATTGAAGGTGAAAAAAATGTTCCGTTGCATAACAAATTCATGCATTTAGAAGTTTCGAAGCATCAAATCCAAAGAGCAATTGCAAATAGCTCTAATAATGGGAGAAAAGAAAGAAGAGATGGTAAAAGAGGTAGATCCAGATCTCCTGAACCAAAAGGTAGCAACAAAAAAGAATCTGGATCGCCAATTGATGACAAGCTAGAGGTTAAGGTTATAACCACTAGCGACTCAACTCCTGAGTTCAATACAAAGTTACTCAAAAGGTTAAAACAAGATGGTATCAATTTGGAAGTTGAAGATTCTGGTGTTCCATCATTCCAAGTTCCACGTGAGTCAATCACTGCAGCAGCATATGCCGGTGCAATTGGGGTATTAGTCACTCAAAATGAATCACTGAATGTGATGTCTTATGAACATACCCAAGATGCTGGAATCAAATTCGATGAATATACCAATATATCAATCGACAGTGCTATTGAAATAATTCTGGCTGGAAAAGCTAAAAAATTCGCATTTTCATCAGGTGACTCTTCAAACAATCCGTCATCGCAGCAATCAAGAGGAAGATCAGGTAGATCTGATCGTAAAAACGGCGGAAAAAATTCCAATCAAGCATTATATTCCAACAATAACAATAATAGTGGAAGAGATTCGGGAAGAGATTCTGGTAGAGATTTTGGAAGAGATTCTGGAAGACGTAAAGGTAGAGGGGGGAGAGGCGATAGGGATAGGGACAGAGGTGATAGATCGCAACAGCAACGTGGTTATAACAGCAGCTATCAGCAAGCATATCCATCCGGAAGTAATGCTGTGCCGATTCATGCGTCTAACCAAAATCTACCATCGCGTTATAGTGACCAATTCTCTGGATACAGAGATCAATATCCTTCTCAACAACAGCAACAGCCATCCTCATTGTACCAACAGCAGCCTTATCTACAACAGCAACAGCAACAGCAACAGCAACAGCAACCGCCTTATCTGCAACAACAACAACCACCTTTGCGTCAATCCCCCTATCAACAGCAACCTTCGCTACCACCTCAGCAACAACAGCAACCTAGTCAAGCGTCCTTGTTGCAATCCCTACAATCTCTAGACCCTAATGCCTTGCAGAATGTTTTATCATTGGTTAATCAATTCCAACCTGGTCCTTCACAGAATCAACAATCGCAGCCATATGGTGGCCAAGGTGGTAATGCACTTACTGGTTTATTATCTCAACTGCAATCTTCAACTCCTGGTACAAATCCACCTAATCCTGGGCGTAGCGGACAAGCAGGATACTCCAATTCTTACTCTCCTGTTCAAAGTCAAAGCCAGCAATATCCACCTCAGTACAACAACCTAGAAACTTACCCTGCAAGAAATAACAACAGCAATAATAATAATAATAATAATAATAATAGTAACAATTCTACAACTCAAGATCAAACAAATGATCTATTTGAAACTCTTGCAAGGTTGAAAAATAACATGTGAGCCATAATAGATATTTTAATCTGGTTGTATTTTCTACAAAGTAGTTCTGATCTAGTTATTCAATACCAATCTGAATACCGAAATACAAATACTGTGTCATTGATAATAACCCTATCTATATTACTTTTTTATCTAATACAATCTTACTAGATCAAACCTGAAAAACACAAAACCAGGAGCCTACTTTAGGAGAGCGCTTTATTGAAAGCAATTTTACCTCGGCTGTTTTTACTGATTGATTTTCGATTCTAGTTTCTGCTTATGTGACTGAATCTTTCAAGTTTGTCTTTTATCTTCCTGTGTTCTTCCTACTTTCAAAAAAAAAACTTTGTAAAAAACACATTACCAGTAAGACAAACAAGAGAGTAAACTTGGAAACTAATGTAATGAATCGAAGAAAATCTCATTTTCGATGACTAACAGTCAAGCTAGAAACTTTGATGTCTCGGCGCTTACTACAATATGCATAATCTTCATTCTAACCCCTATCATCATTATCAGTCTGTCCGTGTTCTATGTAATACTTGAAAGCGTGGGTACTTAATATACATATATTATCGAAAGCTGGTCATGCAGTGCCGTAAATAATCCCATCGTAGTTACAGCACTAGTTATCCTGGAATTCCCGAGTCCAGATTTTTTCAGTTTTAAGTTCTCTCAATTTGCAGATTCTCGGAGTTTCGAAAATTTTGTTGGGAGGGGACAAATTATTGCAAATTATGGAAGTTAAACAGCCGCGCTAGCTGACAGCAGCCAGATCTTTGTCTTGTCTTGTACCTACAATTTATCATTTTCTTTTGATTTATTACTTATTAAATCGTTGAGAGCAAAATCATAAGCGTCAGTTTACGTAGAGAAGACAAAGATCTTATTATAACACATGCATCATGGTTCATCGTCCTGAAGTTACCTTTGTAAGTATTTAGTTTCTTGTTTTGTTTATATTCAAAACTTTTACAACTCCGAGATCTGAGGTCGGCAATATAAAATTAAAAATCAATTCAAGCCAATGTATTCTAACAGAGAACCCTGATTTATGTTTATCAAATGTAACTCATGTTATAGCATAATGTTCCAATCCCCACCGACTTGGAAACTAGCTTTCAACAAGTTGAAAAGCTGTTCACGGTTGATGCAACTAAGTTGATATCAATCACTGATCATTTCGTCACCGAATTGCAAAAAGGGTTGACTAAAGAGTCAAATATTCCAATGATCCCAGGTTGGGTTTTGGATTGTCCTACAGGTCAAGAAAAAGGTGATTATCTGGCTATTGATTTAGGTGGAACAAACTTAAGAGTTGTTTTAGTTACATTGAAGGGTAACTCAGATTTTTCCTTCACTCATTCGAAATATGCATTGCCTGAGTCAATGAGAACTGCTAAAGCTGAAGTGTTATGGGACTTCATTGCACAATCATTAAAGAAGTTTGTTGATGAAAAATTTCCAGATGGTTCAGATCATGATTTACCGTTGGGTTTCACTTTTTCCTATCCTGCTTTCCAAGACGCTATCAATAAAGGAGTCTTACAAAGATGGACAAAAGGTTTTGATATTGATGGGGTTGAGGGTCATGATGTTGTTCCCATGTTACAGAAGGCGATTGAAAAGTTGAAAGTTCCAATTGAAGTAATTGCATTAATAAATGATACTACAGGTACTCTAGTTGCTTCGATGTACTCCGACCCTGAGACAGTAGCCGGTCTAATTTTCGGTACTGGCGTTAATGGTGCCTATTATGATAAAGTTGGGAATATTGGTAAAATTTCTGCTTTATTACCTGATGATATTACAAGTGATACATCAATGGCAATCAATTGTGAGTATGGTGCATTTGACAATGAACATTTAGTGCTACCAAGAACTAAATATGACTTGCAAATTGACGCAGAGTCCCCAAGACCTGGGCAGCAATCGTATGAAAAGATGATTGCCGGGTATTATCTTGGTGAAGTTCTGAGACTAATCTTACTAGATTTCTTCGAATTTGAGGTTATTTTCAAAGATCAGGATATTTCCAAGTTAGAAAAAAAATTCGTTATGGATACCTCATATCCCTCAAGAATTGAAGAAGATGCTTCTGATAATTTAGAAGATGTTTATACTTTATTCAAGAGGGATTTAAATATAGAGACCACAAAATCAGAAAGAGAAATCATTCACAGATTATGTATCTTAATTGGCACTAGAGCGGCCAGATTATCAGTTTGTGGGGTTGCTGCAATTTGTAAAAAAATGAATTATGTTAAAGGAAATTGTGCGTCAGATGGATCTGTTTTCAATAGATATCCAGGATTTCAAGATCGTGCGGCACAAGGTTTAAAAGATATATTTGGATGGAAGATTGAAAAACCTGAAGATTATCCAATAAAATTAACAGCTGCGGAAGATGGTTCGGGTGTGGGTGCTGCTGTTATTGCATGTTTGACTGAAAAAAGAATAAAAGCTGGTAAATCTGTTGGTGTTAAAAAATCCAAACTATAGATAATGAGCATAGCGGTCTGAATCTATAATCTGGTTCACTGAGTTTTAATTTTCAATCAAATTTAATAAATGTATTTTGATGAGTGTGAAAAGTGTAGATACGAATGATATATGATAGTTAGCCTGTAATCATGAGTTACGATTATATCCGAGCTAGCAGGACTTGGATCGTCTACCTGTGCTTAGAAAGGATTCGTGATTTATTCCGTCTAGCTGGCACCACCACCACCGCGCAAAGTATTAAAGCCCAACGCCACAGTCTGCATTTTTGAGTTTTGAACTTTGAACCCCAGATCATGTCATGTCAACTCCAGAAATCTATGCATCTTTGAAGGTACGACCCTGTAGAAGTTGGAGATATTAAATTTAGTGTCAAGAATTGATTATTTATTTGTGCATTTAAAGGATTAGAAATGTAAGGCGTTCAGTAAAAATTTGAAAAGTTAAAATAAAACTGATGAGGAAAGTCACATGAATAGTCGAGATGATGTTAAAATAGTCAACGAACTTGGAGAATTCTCTGATAACTATGATAGTATTAATACAGGAGAATTTCATCAAACTCTGAAGTGATTTTGATTATGATAATATATGTCTATTTACATATATTTTCTCATTTTTGAAATTTGGAATATTTGCAGATATAAGACAACAACAAAGTCATTCATTCGAACATGACTGAGGAAACAAATCTTCCTCAAGTGAGTCTTTTTAAAAACGGAATAAAATCTTATGACTTTCACCTATACTACCGTATTTCCCATCCAACAGAGCCGACAGTAGTGAAAGAAGTCATTGCTAAATTGAAAGAAGATTTCAAGGATGAAATAACGGCCAATAAGATATTAGTTAAGATATTTAGAGATGCACCAATAGGACCACATCCAATTGCTATGATTGAAACTGATGTATATGATCCAGTGACTACTTTTGAATTGATACAATGGTTCGAACTCAATCACAGGAAATTATCTGTTTTGATTCATCCTAATAGTGAAAAGGGGGATCTAGTTGATCATACCGAACATGCTTTATGGTTAGGCCATAAGCAAAGATTGATTACCGAGATTTTTAACACTTAAGACTGTAATTCTTATTATATATATAAAATTTATAGTGAATATACCAATGATAATTATCAGTTTTATGTAATTGGTTGTAATATGTCAATTGTTATAACTTTTAATACTATCTAGTTTCTCTTCAGTTTACGTTTAAGTAAAGCAATGGAACGACAGGACTTCCAAAAATAAAATACTGAATACTTTCAATTGGATTGATCAAATTGATATAAGCTGTAAAAACAAAACAATATTTTTTGAAAGTGAATATCGTAAACAATATAACTCCTATTTACAAATCGCCATGTATTTTGGGGAGGGTTTTCGTACATACTTTAGATTACAACGATATAGATGTTGTACAGTTTTGAAGCTGAAGTCTAGAATCGCACCAGCCAACCACTAGCCTCATCACCAGCCCTCTTGATTCTAAAAATAACTCTTTCAAACAGACTTTCAACTCCAGAAATTCTCTCTCTCACACTTTCTCAAGCTCAGTCAGTGGCAGCTCAAAATTTGTTAGCAGTTACAATGGATCAAGTTTTTTGTTTTGATTTGGTTTGATTTGTTTTGGTTCTTTGTTTTTTTTCATATTGTTTCACTCTCCAACATTCCAATTTGACTCTGTTTCTTTCGTCTCATATATTCATTTATTTCATTCTCTCGTTTTATACAGTCCATTCTTTCGTCTTATAAGTATCTTTCTAAGGATATTAAATACAATCATCTCAATATAAACATACATACACACATACGTACGAAATGAAGCTCTCTATTTCAACTTTAACCGCATTAGCGCTAGCTATTGTTAGATCAAACGCTGAAGGAAGTTTAGGTTTCAACTTGGGTGTTGAAAACCCTGATGGATCTTGTAAAGAAGCTTCTGATTATGAAACAGATCTACAAACCATTTCTGCTTATACAAATACTGTCAAGACATATGCAGTTTCAACCTGTAATACTTTACAAGTTTTAGGACCTGTTTTAGAAGATAAAGGTTTTTCCGTCACTTTAGGTTTTTGGCCGACCGACTCTTCCAAATATGCTCAAGAAGTTTCTGCTTTGAAGTCTTATTTACCAAATATTTCAAAATCAACAATCAAAGCCATTACTGTTGGTTCTGAATCTTTATACAGAAATGATTTAACTGCTTCAGAGTTAGCTGATGCTATCAATGATGTCAAGTCAATCATTTCTGAAATTCAAGATAAAAATGGTGACTCATATGCTGATATCCCAGTTGGTACCGTTGATTCATGGAATGTTTTAGTTGATGGTGCTAATCATGAAGTTATTGAAGCTTCTGATGTTGTTTATGCTAATGCATTCTCTTATTGGCAAGGTCAAACTAAAGCCAATTCATCATATTCATTCTTTGATGATATCATGCAAGCTTTACAAGTTATTCAAACTACTAAAGGTTCAACTGATATTAGTTTTTGGGTTGGTGAAACAGGATGGCCATCAGATGGTTCCAACTTCGGTTCTTCAGTTGCAAGTGTCGATAATGCCAAAACTTTCTGGAAAGAAGCTGTTTGTGGTATGAGAGGTTGGGGTGTTAATACTTATGTCTTTGAAGCTTTTGATGAGTCTTGGAAACCAGATACTTCAGGTTCATCAGTTGAAACACATTGGGGTGTTTGGACTGATGATAGATCTTTGAAATATAATTTAGATTGTGATTTTTCCTAATCCTTTTTTCAATCGTTGATTAAAGTTTAATTTCATACCCCAAAATCATCATGTTAATGTTCATGTTCATGTTCATGTTCATGTCCATGTCATTTTCTCATTTTTCCCCCATTCTCATGTTTCATAAAATTTATTTGCATTTTCTTAGTTTAGTTATTTTCGTCCCGTCATATCACCCCCAAGATGGATTTATATGGCCTCTTCAATATTGTGTTTTTATGTTTTTTGTCAGTTAGATATCGGTTTTTATTATTATTATTACTACAATAATATTTTATATTTTATGCATCTTAAGAATTTGCTATATTGGATTTAGATTATTAGTGTTTTTCTGTATATGCGATTATTCAATGAAATTACTGTCTTTAAATATCATTATTCATTTTGTATTACTCAGTATAATGCAGCGAGTCTTGTAAAAACTATCATGGTTTAAAAGACAAACTATAAAAAATCATCTATGAATGATGTAGATTGTTATTAATTGCAGAGATGAAAAACGAGTGATCAGAGATCAGCAATCAAATAAACAGTTGCAAAACACTATTCATCGAAAAGCAAAAGCACGACAAACAAAGGTGAGGTAAAACATACAAGTGTTGAAGAGTATGTTAAGTACATAGCAAAATACTATACACTGTATATACTATATAATTATTATATAATACATATTATATATAATGTATATATAACGAGATGACTCAATCATTTATGATTATACTTCGATCAACCATTCATTATCAATCCGATTGAAAGTAATCAACTTCATATTGAATAAGGTCAATAAACCAGCATTCAATACTTCAAATCAAAGTGAGTTTCAAGTCATAGAAAGACAGAAGATCCAAAACTGATGCACTATTTAATAAGCTTTTTTCTTTTCATCAACTGATAATTCTCCAGCACCTGTATTAACAATCAATAATAATCCACCAACAATACTTAAAGTTTGAAAAAACTCATATCTCAAGTAATCTCTTCTGGTGTCTTTATATCCATATGTCCAGTAATGATTAGTCAAAATATTGAAAACTGTTAACAAGAAAGTTAAAAACGATGCACTGAATTTAGTCTTGTAACCAACAACTATAGAGGAACATAATACTAATCCAATTAAAATGATCACAAAATTGAAAAATGACCATTTGATTGTGAAGGTGAAAGCCAAAAATAACACAATCAACATGATACGACCTGCCAATAAGAAATACTTCTTGTTATCTTTTGACTCTAACATTGGTAAACCTGGCATTAATAATGATCTTTTATCAGTAACCAAAGAATCGGATAGTGCTAATAACAATCCTCCAATAACCGATACGTTTCTTAGAAAGAAAACAGGTTCAAAGAACAAACCGTAAACTAAACCTTGTAATAAGACAATTGAACTTAATAAACCTGTGGCAATTTCAGGTCTTTTTCTTAAAAAAATTAGTGTAGCACCTGTTAACATTGATAAAATATTTGAAATCAAGAAAACTTTGACTAACCATTCATATAAATGTCTATAAGTGGCCAAATAATAAACTTGTTCTTTCCATTGAGTTGTGATTCTTAAGGAATCTTCGAAAAAGGTAGCAACTATTAAAAATCTTCCAATGAACGGAACATAGGGTTTAGCAACACCTAAGTATGTATCAATCAAATCTTCAATCTGTTTGCTGAATTTTTCAAATTTAATCACATTAGGATTGTCAGATGGAATCAACTGGACGATTCTATCCAGAATCGAGGTGACAGAAGTGATGGAACCTGATCTTGTTCTTTGAGGTTGTTGTGATTGTGATGATGTTGTATGCTGATTGTAAAATGGATGTTGACCATTATTATTGTTGTTGTTGTTAGGAAATTGAGTACCTCTGAATGACATTGTGGTCGAGCTCGTTCAATTAATAGTTTTGAAGGACAAACAAACAACTTATAAAAAAATTGAAAAGAGTAGAAGAAAGAAAAACTTATCGGATTAGATCAAATCAAGCCAAATCAAACAAAGGGACTCTGTTGTTCAAGTCAGGAACAAGCGATGATCTGAATATGCATATTGCTAAAATGTTTAGGGATCATCAGCGAATTGATCTGGGCAGCAAATAGGTGGTGTTCGGGTGTCAGTGAGTATTTGTGCTCAGTGTTTCTACTACGAATTTTACAACAATTATTAAACATAACACATAATTGATCACTAGGCTATCCTATATACACAATGGAAACACAGTAAAACACAAGGATCAATCGACTTGGTACGAGCCTTCCAAATCGAATGATTCCACCAACTGTTTTTGATGATTAACACTCTCAGTCAACTTCTTGTAGTATCCTAGACTAAACTCACTACCTTTCAAGTCATTGATAATCTTAGCTCTTCTACTGGCTTGAGTCTCCAATAGTCCAGATAAACTGTTCGATATATCTTTAGAAGGATAATGCAACACTTTACGAACTTCCTTAGAAACTCTTAAAGAGTTGATGTGTTGATAATCCTCCTGTTCAATCTTTCTCTTGATCTTCTTGACAACGTTTCTTTGATATGCATGAGGAGCATCTTTATAGAGGTAATACACTGGTAATCCAATCATAGCACCAATCAACACTCCAGGGACAAGTCTTTTATATATAACACTAGGAACATAAGTGGATAATGAAACAACACCTGTAGTCATTGAGAGTAATTGAGGTCCGTAAATTATTGCCATTGAAGACATTCCAGTTTTCCACATTTGTTTTGCTGTTAATCCCACGACAAGGGTAGCTTGTGCGTTTGGCAAATTGACTCCACACATTGAACAGAAACTCTCGAAATTTGGATCAACAAAATCAAATAATGAAACTTCGCTTTCAATATGTCTTTGTAAGTTATCCTTACGTTTTGAGTACATCTTCTCAGACAAAAATGTAGCTCTAGGTAGGACACCTTCGCCTAAAGTTTCAATACCAATTTTCATTATTTGCTTGATTGCTTCACCAGTCTGAACACGTGCGAAATCTTCGGAAATATCAACACTTTCTAAAATTTTATCAATAATCTTCTCTTGTGCTTTTTTCGCATATATATTGATGTTAGAATAGCCTTGAAATTCAACTCCCAATGGTGCTTCGCTAACAGCTTCAATTGTACCATTGATAAGATTTCTAGAATAATCATACACTCTAGAAGATGTACTTTCAACAATCTTCATCACTCTTTCATTAACTTTGACCGATGCCTGCAATGTGTCCTCATACTTAGGGTTTAACTCTTTTAACTCGGACTTCATTTCTTCTCGGTTTTTAACATACAGTTTTTCATTAGCTTTTGATAATTCCTGTAAATCGGAGAACAGTTTAACAAGATAATTCTTGGCCGGTAATAATTTAGATAATGATCTCTTCTCCAACACGAATCTTCTTAAGGATGCCTCTAAATGATCAAACTCAGCAGAGTTATAGTCAGGATCGTTATTTCCTCCATCTCCATCACCATCTCCGTCATCTCCATCACCACCATCCCCACTATCAGGCATTTTATCTAATACATCTTTAGAGGAAACAAAATGAACAAACTCACGTGAATCTTTGTGTGTATCCGGTGACAAGTTTTTAACTTGATCCATGATCTTTTGCTTACACTTATTCTTATCTTTAATATTATCAAACTTGTTAACAACAATGAAAATCAAATTTTTATCACTTGCAGCATTAGAGATAAATTCCCGGCCCGAAAGGGTGAAATGATTTTCGGCATTGACAACAAAGACAACCAAATCAATCTCCTCTTGTCTTGCAAATAATTGTGTAGTTTGAAACGAGTCAAGATTCAAACCAGGTGCATCAATTAACTTGATATCTATTACGCCATTCTTTAATAAACTGTGCTTCAATGGCCTATTATCCGTAACATAAACAATCAACAGCGAATATAATTCAGAATGATACACTAATTCTTCAAGTGATTTCAACTGAAATATTTCGTAAGTTCTTTCGTCGTTCTTATCATAAGTCCCTCCAATAGGGATAGCATGAACCTCTTCGATTCCTGTATTGTTATCTCTGGCATCAACAATTTGACAGAAAACATTGGTGCATGGTTGCTGATCTTCGGGCATGATTTTCTTTCTTAGCAAGGCATTACAAAATGCGGATTTGCCTGAGTTCAAATCACCAGTGACCAACACCTTGGACGAGGTATCGTCGATTCTTTCTTGTAATGAGTTCAAATGTCTGACAATATGAGAAAATTTCTCGTTGAGTAATTGAGACATAGATGCTTTGTCTAATGTTTGGGCTAAATTCGCAGAAGCAGGTCCTATTTTCAAATTTATCTTCAATAATTCAAACTGATATAATTCCTTTTCTTCTTCCTCATCTTCCGTATCACTCTTAAGAGGAGCATCTGCTGGCTGATTCAATAGTTTCTTGGCTATGGTCAAAGTGTTCTGTCTGATCAAGGCCAGTCTTGAGCTATTTGAATTCAACTTAGAATTAGTCGAATCATCTTGAATGTTAGTTGGGTAATATATGGATCTCTCAATATTCTCCTTACGAAGATCATTAAGTATATTGATAGCCGCATGAATAGATCTATCTAAAGCTATCTTGTTGTTGTTATACTGAATTTGGGAAAGATGTGAGCTGGCTAAGTCGTGATGGTGGTAATTAGCAGCAGTCGATCTACCCCCAAAGCCAGCTGTAGTGCCTTGTCTGGTTATTTGTTGTTCTGACCCATCATATAAAGTAGCTCCGTCAAAGGAACCTCTTTGTGGGTTATATTGAACTTGTGGGGCCGGTATGGCGGAAGATCCAATTATAGTTGATGCATCATTATCATCATCTTGGTCTTGTTGCTCAGATTGCTCAGGTTGTTCTTGCTCCTTCTTGGGAATATTATTAAAATATCCGTCCACCATTATGATATTATACTATGTGGTTTATGAAGAACTTGGTGACAATAGATAAACTGAATCAAGGAAAAGGAATAAGTTTGCTCAACATTTAGACTTCATCGTTAATTAAAAGTCTTGCTCTTCTAAAAATGAGGTGAGGCGATTATGAAATCAAATCATCAAGGGCTCTGATTTTTTTTTTTGTGTGTGTTTTTTTTTTTTTTGATTTTTTTGATTTTTGGAAAAGAAAAGCATTTGCAATTAAGCCTTATTTATGTCGTACTTTCATACTCTGCAGTAAGTTCCCATACATCACAGATTGATATGTCATTTAGAAAGAGAAGTGAGATAGTGGGGGGAACAGGAGTAGGAGCTACTCTGAGTGCTGTTCCTGCAAGAAATGTTCCAAATGCCCGTGTCAATGCTGATTCACAGCTAAATACCGCAAGGCAAGGTGCTCTTACTACATCTTCATTCAGGCCTGCAGTGCCTGGAAGAGGGCAAGGGGTTAGATCCGTTCCAGTCAGATTGACTGGAGATCCAACACCAAACGACACGGGGGTACCAGCTCAACCACCATTGTCTCGAGGTGGTCAAAAGGAAGAAAACTTGTTTTTAGGGATTCATCCTGGCGTGAGGCCCTCTATACTGACATCTCAAGCTTGTACTTCCATCGGTTCCAGTGATATTGACAAGGTTTTGGGTCATCAAGGTCTTCCTATAGGCTCTTCAATATTAATCGAGGAAAACGGTACTACCGACTTCTCTTCAACTTTGCTCAAAGTATTTTTATCTCAAGGTATTGTGCAGAATAGATTGAACCCCCTTCAACAAAATACCCATGAGATTATAATTGGATTGGATCAAACATGGGCTAAAAGCTTGCCTGGCGTTTACAAAGGGAGTTCTAAAGAGCGAAAGAAGATGATCGTCAATCAGAATGAGTCTAAAGTCAGTGTCTCGAACCTGATCGATCAGCAACAGCAACAGCAGAAACAGCAATTACGTCAACAGGTACAACAAAAGGAATTGCTTCGAAATCAACAAACAAAAGATGAGCAAGCTGATCCAATGAAAAAAGATTTGAAGATAGCCTGGAGATATGGATTGCGACAAAAGAAACAAGACAAGTCTGAAGATTTAAGCGAATCACAATACCCTAATTACAATAATCAATTTGATATAACATCAACATTAATCCCGGCACCGTCTCCCAAAGAACTAACCTGCATTGCGATTTCGTCTAATTCTATCACCTTTGATTCGATCCTATCACAAGTTGAACAAACCATTTCCCGTTTACCACCAAATATGTTGATACGAATAGCTGTACCTTTATTTTTAAATCCGATGATTTACAGTAATTCTAGCATGTTGAAAAACTCTGAAATAGTCAAATTTGTACATGGGTTAAGAAGAATAATCAAGAAGAATCAAACAAGAACGGTCCTGGCGATTTCTTTAAATTTGGACTTATACCCTCGCTTCAATCCATTGACGACATTAATAGAGTCATTGGTTGATTCAATTATAGAGTTGCGTCCATTCGATCCTCAATTATATGAGTTCATGGAGAAAGTATACAAAACTCAGCCTACGAAAATAAAGCATGGTCATTTGAACATTCATAAATTACCGGCACTCAGTGATTTAGGTATCATGTGTATCCAAGATATGGAATATAGTTTCAAGAACGGAAAGAAAAGATTTGAAGTTGAGGAATGGAGTATTCCAGTTGAAGAAGAAGATAAAGACTCCTCTGGTGCAGGAGAGAGTCATGAAGCTCATGGGCATAGCCATGGAGAACATGAAGTTGCCTCCACTAACCCAATGAGCGTTCAGAAACAGACGACCACAAACATAGATTTTTAGCTCGCAAGGCGAGTCGGTTCAACTTGTGGCTCACAAGTTCTGCTATAACATGACTAAGAATAATTATTTTTATAAAATATATATGATATAATGTACATTTTGGAGGGTTTACCTTCTAAGTTTATCTACGTAAATCGGAATTTCCCTCATCATCATGAGACGTAATACGATACAATTCATCAGTGTTGTCATCTTCACCGTTGAAAGTGTCAAACAGCCTTTCCCTCTCAGCATCAGCTTGTGATATATAATCGGAATCTGACTTCGAACCAAATGTCTTCGCTTGATTATTAGTTTGTGTTTGCTTTTGACGTTGGGCTTCTTGCTGCTTCTTCAATTCCCTCTTGACCTTTCCAGCATCCATACTATTCCTAGCTAAAGACGTGGCTGGAAACCTGTTATCTAATGACACCTGACTTTCGTTTCTTGAATGGGATTCAAAGGGGTCAAGATCTTCATCAGGCTGGATAATGTCAAATTCGTATTCATCTCTTCTTCGAGAGCGTCCTGGCTTTCTTCTATTCTTAAGCAGCCAAATACAAACAATAAACCCAATAACGACAAAAAAGAAAAAGTACTCTTCATATTGGGCATCAGAAGTCTTGGATCTATGTGCTCCCTCCTCATCCTCTCCTATATTTCCATTATCTGAACCATCCTCAATGGATTGAGATGGTGTTGGTAGTGGGTCAGTTGCAGAGACTACAGTGTTACCAGCGGTTGTTGTCGTTGTTGTACCCATTGTATCACTCACGTCAGTATCTGTAGTAGTAGTTGTATAATGTGCTGGTTCTTCGATTGTACTAGTGGATTGATAATCGGCATCTTGCGTTTCATCGTTGATGACACTATAGTCTTCATCCATATCAAAACGTTTCGCCTTTGAAGCATCAATTGATTCACCAAACAACTTTATTTGCCAGCTCTTGAATTCTAATGAAGTTCTCTCGTCAGTATTCAAAACTTCAATAGTCCATTTCCCGGCACCAGATTCACCCCAATGAGCAACGGATGAAAAAGTCCAGTTATTGAAGCCATCCAAATTCTTGTCGCTTCTTCTGGTGACTGCCAATTGTGATTTTATACCATGAGGTGAAATAAGGTTTATTTCAACATCTCCCCTTCTAGAAGCTAGAATATGAACTGTCACCGTGACATGTTCAATATGATCAAAGTTTGCCTTTTTTAATATGTCTTCACTAACTTCAAATGTATCTTGTAAGGAACCAACTTCACCATCTATTCCCTTGTTAATGTGCTGTACTGGCAGGTAATACCATGACTGGGGTTTAACCAGCTGCCAATTTTGAGCCATGTCAACTAAACGATCAGCATCAAGTTTCCCCCATCCAAATTTAGGAGAGTACCGTCTTCCTTCAATCGCTGAATTCTGCCAGCTATTATCTTCAGAGTTCACTTCGGTTGCACCCAGCACAGTCAAGTATTGAACATCTCGCCAAGTCAATTCGGGGTTCGCTTCCAACACGAGGGCATAAATGCCAGCTGCTAATGGAGCAGCAGCAGAAGTTCCACCATGCGATGTAGAGCATTGGTTTTTAATATCCGTAGTATGTATATGCTCACCAGATCCACTTGAGTAAGTGACGACCATCACAGCTGAACACGATTCAGCATAAGGGGGGTGCAAACCTTTATGGTCGATGGCACTCACAGTAATCGAATATATACTATTAGTATAACCGTCGAAATTGCAACTATCTCCGTGAAGTGCTCCATTACCACTTGCAAACACATACAATGCACCCTTTTCCTTTCTGCCATCTTGAATACCTTTCAAAATGGCCTCTCTGACAACTTTCTCAGGAACATCCATTGACCTTCCATCGTCAGGGGGTCCCCATGAACATGAATAGATATCATTCACATCAAGTGCATGAATCATAGCGATCGCTTCGTCTTCAGGGGTTATTTCTCCGGATAAGATTCTAATACCCGAAACTTTCGAGTCAAATGCGACACCAACACCACAATACCCATTTCCTTTCTCAGCTGCTATTTCAGCTGCACATCTTGTCCCATGATAATCATCATTCAGTCTTGGTTTGGGTAACGGATTGTTATCATTATAATCCCAAGAGCCTTCTTTACAGAAATTTCGAGCCAAATCCTTACTTTCATAATCTAATCCGTCGTCAATCAAAGCGGTCACCACTCCGTGACCTGTGATATTTTTTTCCCATACAGGAACAACGTTAACATCATGTGAAGGATAATGTGGGTTCAAAATATGCCATTGTTCTGAAAAAATTGGATCATTTATATTAAATTCCGCCTTTGCATTCTCTATTGGTTCCATTGACGAGTCAACTGATGAGAAACCAATGGGAACAGGGGCCCTCCGAGTAAGTCTTTTGGAAGGGAGCATGTGTATCGATTTAACACCATGTTGTAACGTAAAGGAGTCAAGTAAATGGTTGCCATCTCTTTCAATCAAATTATAATTATTACTTCTATAATTTCCTAGCAAGTTCAAATATTCGTGATTTTTCAAGATTGAGAACACTTGATATTTTTCAAACGCCCTCGATTGATGCTCATAAGTCAAATATGGATGAGAATCAATGAAGTCGAGTAAGTTTTCGGACGCTATCTCAACAGCGAAGTACTCTTTTAATGTATGGTCTTTCTCGGGTACAGCAATTTGAGCTATCACCAAGTTGGAAAGAATCATAGCTAAGACTACTTTATAAAGCCATGTGAGTCTCATATTGAATAAAGATGTTTAATGGTATTTGAGAATATAAAAATCAATGCTATGTGCTCTATATAATGTAATGTATGTTTAAAAGTTCTTGTTTTTAGTTATTCAATGGAACTTTAGGAATGCAGACAAAGACTTGGAGATGTTACTTGTTAGTCTTTCAGTGTCTTGATAATCTTGAAGCCTATGTATGTGTTGATAATCTTAAAGCCTATGTATCCACCAAACCTAGAATCTCTGTATTTCCAGCACGGATGAGTTTCTGGCAAAATGAGTTTGAAGAATACCCTTCTAGAAGTCATCAAGAACTATTTCCGTAAGTATAACAAGCCTTTCTTTCAGCTGCGGATCAACACAGGGTCGCACACGTTCTAATTTTCGCTTTTCCAATGACGTAAAAGTCTCTTTATCATATAAGGCAGTGTTGATTTTGAAAGTTGGAATTTTATATACTACATAGTACATAGTACATAGTACATACTACATACTACATAGTCATACTATTTATTGGTTTGCCTAACTACTTAATGATAGATTTATAGATTATTAGCTGAACAAGTGATTCTATACAAATACACAAATTAAACCATTCTAGCCAAAGCACCCATTGGATCATAAGGTGGCAAAACTATAGGTTCTTCATCCTCCAACAACTCAACAAATTCAGGAACATCTCCCTTTTCAACAACGACCTGATAAACGTACTCCTTGAAGTAATCATGAGTCATAACATAATACCCTTCGTGTCCTGATTTAGTAGACCAACTATTTTCAACTCTGTAACGGACTGGTCTCCCATCTTTGTCCAAATGAACAGCAGTGATTAACATTGCATGGGTCATTAAAGAGTTACCATAAATAACACGCGATGCTTTGTCAACTGCACGGTGATCATATCCAATCAGTTGATAATCCCATAAGTCAACATCCATGATACCCCTTTTCTTGTCCATGAATTTAGGTGTATCAGTCCCAAAAAACACGGCTTTATTATTCTTAACTCTATCGACAACGGAAGCCGCTAAGCTTTCAATGTCCAAGTTCAAGTAAGAGACGGATTCACCTCCCGCAATATTACCCAATCTATCAATTTTAATAACTTTATTGTATGGATTTCTAGGATCGTTTAACAAAGAGATATAATCAGGAGTTTTAAATTCCACAATTTCAGTAACAAAAGATAAAGGGGTAGTAGTAACTGACTGATATTTGCCATCCTTGTTATAAAACTCCCATGTAAAAACATCAGTTGGCCTTGGAGGAGTGCCTAAGAAAATACTTAACAGTCTGAAGATCTCTTGTTGCATTGACAGCTTAGTTTCGGTGATCGACTCCCCTTTAGCCAATTTCTCTCTCAAAATTTGAGCAAATTCTCTCAATTTAGAAGTGACTAATCTATTCATGATTCTTGAGGTGGTAGTATTAAAGCTGTCCGGGTAAACATGATTTGGAACTAGTCCATACTTATCGATAATTTGGGTCATCATTGTGAATTGGCCACCATCGCATATAGGATCAGTTAAGAACCATTGAATCAGCCTTGAACTGGCATCTTCTTTATAAGTATCAATGATCTGTTCCAGAAAATAATTGGCCTTTTCTAACTTATCATAAAAAAACAAATAAGAAGGACTCAATTGTAATTCTTTCAGATTATATTTAGAAATCAATTTAAGTCTTAACATATTAGTCGAAGCAAATAACCAACAACGACCTGATGATTTCTGGTCAGTCACTGGTGATCCTTCGGGATCAACCTTGTCTGAAAAGACATGAAGATTTGCAATTTCCCTATTACGATTGATCAATAGTTCATCAATGTTGCCATGCTGGAAAACTGATGCTGCAAGTTGTCCAATTTTATCTTTTGTTTTGAATTCATCTGCCCATTGAGAGAGGTTATCAAGTGATAGTTCTTTTGCTGCACCAGACATGTTCTTTTAGTTCAAGTCTTTCTAATACTTATTTGGTTAAAGAATTTAGGTTTCTTAACAGGAAAGAGATCTCGATTTAACGGTTCTTTTCTTCTATTCAGTAAAAGGCCCACATTTATGTTTTCAGAGTTTTAGAATGGGAACCAAACTAAATATCTCTAAATATCTGTATCTCTCTCCAAATTCGCGAATTTATTTGCGAATCCCGAGCCTCCGATAAGAGGTGCATATTATATTAGCACAGCCTTATACAAGGCCATACCATAGGAAATACTTGTTAAGATGAGTGTTGTTGGTTAGAATTAGTAATGAAGATAGATTACATAAAAACAAAACTTAGGGGAACGATAATATAAATTTAAAAACAAAGAAACAAAAAGTCATCAATTGGTTAAAATGGACAGAGTAAAGAAGAAGAGGCAGAAGAAAAAGGAATAACAGTTATTATGTAAAAATGACAGCCAATTTCAATGTACATCAGTAAGAAATGTAGCGTATATTGTATAAAAGATGAATTGGAATTACTTCAAAAAATGTCAGGTTACAAATGCATAAAACAACAGCAACAAAAGCATGATTATTGTCGCTCTTCATTGATTGAATTATCAATTAAACTCGCTTTTCTTGAAATTAAATCTTACTTTGTTGAAGGACATCTGGAGTAGTGATTGGCCATTGATAAATATCTCTGTTTTGATGATGATATCCATTTTCTTCTAAGTAAGTTTTCAAAGAAGCAGGTCCTCTACTTCCATAAGCATACGGTTCTGGAACTGGTGCATCTGGTCCTTCTAAGTAATTCAATAATGGAGTAAATAAGCTCCATGAAATATCCAATTCATCATCACGAACAAAATTAGAGTGATCACCATGGAAAGCATCTCTGATTAATGATTCGTAAGCCTCTGGAATGTAAAAATTGGCGTATCTGTGCTTATATGATAAATCCAATTCTGTAACTGCAACCTTATTAGAAACACCAGGCACTTTGGAATTCATTTTCATGTACATAGCTTCATCTGGTTGAATTCTTAGAACTAATTCATTTCTGTTGATGTCATTAAAAATTCCATTTGAAGTATCTTTGAATTGCACTCTGATTTCAACTTTTCCTTCGTTTAAAGCCTTACCTGCTCTTAATATAACTGGGACACCTTCCCATCTTTCATTGTCAACTTCTAGAGCAATACAAGCAAATGTAATACATTTAGAATCTGGTTTAACAGTTTCATCGTCCAAATAACCAGGTTTAGTACCGTCCAGAGACTTAGTATATTGCCCAATCAACACCTTCTTTTCATCGAATGGCTTGATGGATTTAAGAACACGCACTTTTTCATCTCTAATTGCTTCTGAGTCACCGGATCTTGGTCTTTCCATCATCAATAGAGTTAACACTTGGAATAAATGATTTTGCATAACATCTCTAATGATACCGATTGAATCGAAATATCCACCTCTACCTTCAGTTCCAAAAGGTTCTTTGAAAGAGATCTGAATACTTTTGATGAATTGTTTATTCCAACAAGCAGTTAAGAATTCATTAGCAAATCTGAAAGGGATTAAATTTTTCACCAATTCTTTACCTAGGTAATGATCAATACGATATAATTCATCTTCAGTGAAAAGAGGAGCTAACTGCTCTTGTAAAGCTTGAGCAGAAGCCAAATCATGACCAAAAGGCTTCTCGACAATCAATCTAACAATGCCTTTTTCACCAGGATGAACGTATTCCTTCAATTTAGAAGCAACTGTGATGAATGCTGAAGGTGGTAACGCTAAGTAGAATAATCTATGTGATTCTTTTGTACCCGATGCTAAATCAAATTCTTGGATTTGTTTCTCCAATTTCAAATAACCATCCGGAGTATCATAAGGAGCAGAAATATAAGTAATTAACTTCAAGAAATCATTGACCAATTCTTTTGATTCTTCAGTTGGAGTTTTCAAGTAGGATTTCAATCTCTCTCTTAGTGATTCATCAGTTAATTGTGATCTTGCATAACCAATAATCTTAGTAGTTGGTGATAAGTAACCTTCTCTGAATAAACCAAACAGAGCAGGGAATGTCTTCTTTTTAGCTAAATCACCGGAGGCACCGAAGACCACCACAACTGTATTTTCTTTGAATTCGACTGGAGCAGACATTGTGTATAGCTGTGTAAATCGAGCAATTAGTTAATTATTTAAAAGTATTTGTCTGATTATTATTGATATATGTTTATAGAAAGGATGGGCAAGAGAAGTGAATATCAAGTTTGAATGAGGAATTAATCAAAATGTATGGAAATCTGGATTAATCGGACTTGATAAAAAAAAAGTTACAGGCAATAGTGATATTCTATAATATCACAATACTTGATCAATTAAACTTGACTAGGAATATTTCAGTTATGTAGTGATATCTACTGACCTGACCTTATATAGTATACAGTAGAGAGTATGTTGTAGAATATCAAGAAGATGGAAGATGTCGGATTACGAATACAATTCTAGTTATATATAGAACCCATAATCAGGGACTTTGGTTTCTGGTTGAAAAGTTCAATTTAATAATGTATTAGGAGACCGTTGGAAATTACAGACACAGTGACGATTGTATGGTACATAGTACATACTACGTATGTTATACACACAGGGAACAAGACTGGGCCCCCCGGTGGTGTCCACTGTCCAGCCGCTGGCGACTGCAATTTCCCAGAATTTGAGCTGCTCATTTTAAATCGGGTGCCGCTCAATTTATTTAATTTAAATTTCATTGATCGCCGCCCATGTCATATAAAAAAAAATTACTTACCAAAATTGACGTTTTGATTTCTAATCCCGCGCTTGCTCAATAAGCGCTCTAAATTTCTTACAAATCAAACAAGATTGTCTGCAAGCTTACCATCTAGTCAGTATATAACGTTGAAATATACAGGCAGGTGAAAAAAAAAAAAGGGGAGTGGTTTACCTGATAATCAAATCCGAAAACTGATTAATAATTAATAATTATTATTCAATCTTGAAGCGAACGATTGAGTGAGTGTTGTTCGTTACTGGTGGGGAATACTTAGCTAAATAACCTGAAGATACCGGGGGATGTCCCGGTAATTATTATCAAAGTACGCCGCCGCCAATCTGTGTGCGTGCCAGCCTTGACTTTAATCATATATTGCATCGTTCAGAAATTCAGGTCTCTTAATAAAAGCTTCACCGCCACACCAATGTCGCAAATTGACGGCTCGTTTGATGATCAAAACATACACAGGATTTGAGGACAACTCCAGTCCGTGAGGAAAATGCTCCTTAAAATCCATGTTCTCATGTGGCTGGTGTAGCTTTTAGAAAACCCCAAAGTCGACTTATAGGATTTAGATTAGCTTATTAAGCAATTACAGATTCTGGTTAAATTAAAACAGAAAATTGAACTACTAAACTAAACAGGCATTTAGATTATTTTGTTCATGTTTAAATTTGAAAACACACAAATTTTACTATGAAATAATTTGTTCAATTTTGTTATCTTTATCAATTGAGTTCTATTGATCGTTTGGTTAGACTTGCTACTATTACTCTGTAAGATCGTGATATATCACCAACAAACCATTGGTCATCCATCCTTTTTGCGCTAAAGTTAGTGGGTGGCGATAAATTCAATTAGCTCCGAAGTAATACTCAAATTTGCCATACGTACGTAGATATAAATTTTCGCGAAAGTCGGTCTCCTAGCTTATATATTATAAGTTCTCAGGTTCCGACTCCGTAAACTTCCCATTGTGGGAAATTCTACAATTAATTATTATATAATAAAAAATTTGGTCGAGACTCGAGACTCATGGATAATGTTCCCAAAGAAGCAACATAATTTTTATACTAGCCTAGCTAGCTTATCGTAGTTGTAAAGTCGATCGATGCGACGAGCTAGGTTTAATCAAATTATGCATGCATGCATGATTATTTTTATTGAAACCCCGAAGTTTTAATGAATTATAATATATATTTGTTGCTTAATAATTTATTATCTAATACAAACATAAGGTCACGTGTTCATCATCAGGACTTTGAACTTATCAAGTTTCAACCTTCTTTAACAGTAGTTACATAGCGAATCTTGCTTTTTTGAAAGAAACTTTAAAATTGTAAGGAGAAATTTGAAGCAAGGGTGAAGAGATTGAGAACATGAAAGACATGTCTTATCAAAGCCTATTTAACCAAAAAGCTGGAGTCCGCAATTAGACTTCAACTGCTGAGATTGCATTATCCAAGAAGACTGTCAACGATTTAACTCTTAACAAAGAAGAACTTGAGAAACTTTCAAAAGCAAAAGAAGCAGAAGTGACACCCCTAAGTAAGTTTCAATTATTCTGTACTATATAGTATATAGTATTTGATTTTGATTTTGATCAGGGAACGTCATACTGAAAAAATTTCAGGTTTTGTATTATTTACTATAAGTAGCATTTTAGGATTCTGATTGTATTTAACTATGAATTCCAATCTTTTACAAAATGAGTTTTAATAAAATTAACTAAGTAAATTTATTAATATGACAAATAAATAATCAATGAGAATGTACCAAAAAATGGTCCTTCGATATCCTGAAACCATTCCCTGCTGATCAAACTAGGCATAAACTTCCTCACCATTTGGATCCTAATGCAATCGATGCGGTATCTTTAGGCTTTTCTATCTCTTTCAAATAAGTTCTAGTCAATCTTTCCTCACTAACACCAAATTCAGCCATAAATCTACCTACCCATTCAGTTAAAACATGACTGTTCACATGATTAACTGGGATAGATTGATATAATTGACTTATTTCTTCATTCCATTGACTAGCAGTTTTTTCAGAAGGTTGTATAATTTGACCTCCCCCATTAATACATCCTCCAGGACATGCCATGACTTCAACAAAGTCACATTTAGAAACATCTGCAACTTCAACTTGTTGGGCTTTTGAAGTCGTACTTTCTCCAGTTGATGATAAACCTTTTTTAGCTAGCTCTCTTGCTTTTCTTCTAGCTGCCAATCCACCACCACCACCACCACCACCACTTGCAGAGACTATTTTTTTTCCTCCTAAAGAAGAACCAACTGTTAGTTTTAGCTTACGAACTAGATTTTGAATGTTTTTGAACCCATTAACAACACCGCTTGACCCCAGAACTTTGCCAGTCTTTATGACTACTAATCTCAACTCATATACATCAGAATTTCTTCCTTCAATAACTTTGATTTCTAAATCCTCTTCTTTAAAAACGTAGTCTTGTCCTGATATAGTATTGTTTAGGATTGACTCTCTTAAGTGAAGTAAATATTGTAAAGCATATCCACCTGACTCAGAACCTTCATCATTTAACCATGAGCTTGAAGGGTCAAACCATCCATTGGGTGAATATCTTTCATATACTGCTGATATGTCAGTAGTATCTTGAGAAACTTCATTTAACAAAAAGTCAATATCAATTTCCTCATCTTGTAGAAGTTGAATAAGTTCTTTTGGTGTGATAACACAATCAACATCAACTGATTGTGAAACTATTTCAGATTCACTTGGAACATCATACATTTCGGGACGAGCAGCTTCTAGTTTCTTATCAAAGCATGGCATAATAGATAAATGATAAACTTGATTGATACTACATTGTTGTTCGTGACTAGTTAATTTCTTTAACAATTGTCCTGTTATTTGTTGTGGAGATTTGACTGTATTTATAAGTGGAATGATATACGGATGCGTCTTCTCTGCATAAAGAACCCATCCGGGGCACACTGATGTTAAAGTAGGACCCTTAATGTGTTCCTGATCTTGTACTTTCTTGTCTATTAAATCATTCGATAACTGTTCGATCGTTATCTTACGCCCTAGACCAGTGCCCACAACATGTGAGAAGCCTAGCCTGTTGACAAACAAATGAATTAGAAATTTGTCCAGTTGTTGAATGTTCAAATTCAAAGCTCCAGATAACGATGCTCTAGACTGATGACTAATACTCATAACAAACGTCTTCTTGACTTCTTGTTCTTGATTAGTCTTCAGAGCGTTAATTAGCTCTTTGTGAGAATGTTGTGCAACCAAGACCTCCTCAGCTGAAGTTATGCAGCCGGAACAGGCCAAGCAATCAGCTAAAGATATCTGAGCTTGCTGTAGCTTCGATACCGTTCCTTCTCTGGAGACTTCTAATGCATTGCCTTCATTATCTATTTGAATTTCAAGCTCGCCTGATATTGGATTTGTGGAGTTTCGTTGAACTGGATTAAGAACTTCAGCAGGTTTAATACAAGCCACACCTGGAGATATAAAATCGTTTAAGTCATCTGCCGACAATATGGCACTCATTGTGAGATAATATAATACTGCTATCGAACTTTTGAGTATCTTCTATCTTCTGGACCAATCTATTTATAACAAGTAGATAGTAGAGTGGCAAATTTAAATGTGTCCACTCGATCAAATGTGTAATCGAAGTAACCTCGCTCTATTGGTTTTCGGTATATAATATCAACTTTATCTCTGAAGTAGAAGAACAAATGATAAAAGAATAGCAAGAGGATCAGCTTTATAAAAATAAAAAATTGAAATAGGCAAGAGAATAAAGAAAAGAAAAATAAAGCCCTTAAAAGTTGGTATTACTAATCGCTTACATCTCTATGCAAATACTTACTATCTTGGGAATATGTATTACATAATAATACCTATTTTCAATTCAGCCAACCATTGACTGGGAATTTGTAATTTGTTGAGTTGGGTTGGGTTGTGTTAGTCAAGTAGTATAGTGATAACAATTATGCAATATTATTAGGGTGTAAAGATATATAACAAAATCTTATATACATATATCTTTTATCTATGTATCAATTGAGCTCAAACGATTTTCAGAAATAACGAAGAAAAAGGGGACATTTTGAGTGCGTTTCAAATGTTCTCACTTTGATAGCAGCAATACCAGTAGCAGGATTGAAGAATAAAATTGGTAAGTGGTCCATTCACTACCTTCAGGAAATAGAACACATACCTGAAATAAAAGCATTACCCATGACCCTATCGTAGAAATAATTCCAGTCTGCGGAATCGTTGTCTGAAGTTGGATGTTGAGCTTGAGTAGCAGCTAATTTAGAATTCATTTTGAGTTATTGTGTCTTTGAGTTGAAGGGCAGTAATAGTTATTAACTGAGTAAGATTTTACTGAGTAAATAAGTAGTGTTCAAAAACTAGGGAGGAAGGTAACTCTCTTTTATATCATTTCAAACGTATAAACGCATAAAGTTATGTTACTTGAAAAAACAAAATATACGTATTCACTAGTGAATATTCAAAGTTGTTTGATCGACATGAAGCATTGAATGGATCTTACTCTTTTGAAATTTCTGAAGTTTTAAAAATGTGATTTCCATTGTTTTAGCTCAATAAGTAAAGTGCACTTAAGGGGTGATCAAGCATCAAATATGGAACAAAAAAAGATGAAACACACATGTAGCTAGTCCCAATCTACTCATTGCCAACTCATAGTGGTTCCTCAAGATTCGTTAAAGGTGACGGTGTTTTGAAACAATATTTGAAGCAGTAAGTGAATGAAGAGAGCTTCAAAGATTGTCTTCCGTATGGCAAAAAAAGGGTCAAGCTTTTTGATGCTTCTTCATTGCCTTGTCCGTTTTGGGAAATTTTTACTCTTTTAATTTCTTACAAGCTTCTCCAAACTAGTGAAGATGTAACCTTGAAGAGCTTATTTTTGCAGCAAGTTTAAACCTTTGGGGTGTACATGAGTAGATAGTATCCTTACTAATAGAATTTGAGATAAAGCTGCCTAATGAGGAGTGATTGCAGTTGGTTACAGGTCACAATGCATGTATAATATTATAAATTATACATGTATTTTAAAAAAAACCGAAACTGGGGAAGTGAGTTCTTGCAAAAGTGGGAATATCATGTAAGTCCCAATTATACGGGTATGTGAAAAGTATTTTTTTTGCTTTTGTGCTTTTTTTTTGGCACCTTATTATTATGTTTGATAAAAATTTAGATATGCATATAAGATATAGTATATACAATATTCGGACAGTCATAGACCAAATCAAAGTGTGCATTACGAACATCATATAACCAACAATGTCAGAAGAAGAATCTACCATTAAAAAGGAAAAGAAAGAAAAAAAGGTTAGGAAGGAAAAGAAGGAAAAGAATGAGGAGACTAAAAAATTGAAAGAAGAAAAAAAGATAGCGACAGATGAATCATCCTCACCAGACAAAGAGGCCAAAAAAAGTAAGAAAAGAAAGTCGGATGATCTAGAAGAGATTGAAATCAATCTCGAAGAAGATGCTCCTTTATCAAAGAAGGATCAACGTCTAATAAAGAAAGGTAAGATCACTCTCAAAGAGTTACTGGAGAGAAAGGCGACTGATACTACTCCAATTGATCCACAAGAAGAAGAAAAAAAAGAAGAAGAAGATTCCAAGAAACCTAAGCAAGAAAAATCAAAAATTGGCGTTTGGATCGGTAATCTATCTTACGAAACTACTAAAGATGATTTGGTTAGATTTTTAACTTCGAAATCATCGGACCTACCTGAATATTCAACCGAGACCCCAGAAGGAACTCAAGTGGCCATCAGAGAACTAGATATCACCAGAGTCAATCTTCCAAAAAAGTCCAATAAAATAAAAGGTTTCGCTTACATAGATTTCAAGAGACAAAACCATGTGAGTACAGCAATCTCATTATCAGAACATGACTTGAATGGAAGAAAACTATTGATCAAAGACGCCCACTCATTTGAAGGCAGACCTGAAAAACCCAAAGAAGCACCATTATCCAAGAATCCACCTTCCAGAATTTTGTTCGTTGGTAACTTATCATTTGACACAACGCAAGAATTATTAGAGGAACATTTTAGATATTGTGGAGAAATTGTGAAAATCAGAATGGCGACTTTTGAAGACAGTGGCAAATGTAAAGGTTTTGCATTTATTGATTTTAAAGATGAAGAAGGTCCAACCACTGCACTCAAGGATAAAATATATAGAAAGTTGATAAATAGACCATTGAGATTGGAATTTGGTGAAGACAGATCAGCAAGAAGGGTTATCAAGAGACCAAACCCTGATTCAATAGATGATGAAACTCCTGCCTTTGTTCAAAGGTCTGTTGAAGGTTCCAACAACCACGATAATGCTGGTCAAGGAAGGGAAAGACCTAACGGATTTCAGGCAAAGGGATTCCCGGCTAAAGGGTTCCAGCAAAAGCAAAGTTCATATTCGTCAGGTGGTAGAGGTGGTTATGGTAACAGAGACAGCCAAATGGCTTCGAATAACAGAGTCAAATCTTCGGTTGCGTTAGCTTCTGCTCCAAGGCAAAGTGCTGCTATTGTTGAGTCTAAGGGTAAAAAGATTACATTCGATTAGGCAGTCTCTTCGATTATCCGATAACGATTACTTATATTAATTTAGTTTGATAGTTTGATTTAATAATTATTTTTTCAACTTCGATGTACCTATAATCATGTTATTCAATGTTTAATAATATCTTATCTCAATACAGAAACTTTAGTCATACCACATCTTGATCAATTCTTCAGAGACAGCAGATGGAGTCAGAACCCCCAAATCTGAAATCAAAGCCGTTATGTACTGATGAGGAGTGAAATCAAGATGATGAGAATCATTGAAGTGTTCGTCTACATTTGTTGTAAATTGTAAATTTGTTCCTGGTGGGGTAGGCAAATCATCTTGAGCTAATGGGAACATTCTGACAAACTTATGTGATTCAGAGACAACATATAAGGGTTTGTTTGCATTCTTAGCTAAGACACCGATTTGATATGAACCAATATGGTTTATGATACCACCACTTTCGGACACACCTTCAGCCCCCATGAAAACTTTATCAACTTTACTCAAAACATAACCAACTTGTGAATCATGAATAAGACAGACGGGTATTCCTGCTCTTTTTAGGTGGTCTGCCATCATGAGACCATCATATGTCTGTACCTGTGGTCTGGCTTCCGTCACAAATACTCTGAATCTAATGAATTTGGACTTTGCATGAATTAATAAATTCAGGACGACTCTTGAAAACGAATGAACTAACACGATATCGTCATCTTTAATGAAATTTAATCCAAACTTAGCAATAAGTTCTCTGCTCTCCTTGGCTCTCTGTAAGAATAACTGGCCATTTTCCACCAAATGGGTTCTACATGCTTCCCAATCCGAATATAAATGTGTGTTTCTCAAAACAAATCTAGTGAACAAATCACAACCAGCTGATAATGAGATAGCGTTAGGAATAGATGTCTTCAGTTGATTTGTTGCATCAGATAACAAATTTATCAATTCTGAGGATGTGGCAGGCTGTTTGATCTTTAACAACGTCACAAGCGACTCAATGGCCGCAAGTGGCATAGTGATCTCAGGGTCCTCTTCCAAGTACTTTAAGTACGTTTGTTTGATATCAAAATCCAAGCCTTGAATGATTGGGATTAAAAATGGGAAATATGTTAGTAAAATGATAAGTATGTGGATCTAATGTTCATCTTACGACTCACTTGTTGACATTCTGCTGATTTCTGTGTTAGGTGTGTAGATAATGTCTATTGATAAGTCTCTGTGTGGACTATCTACAACGTATATATCATGTAGCAATATATAGAGAACTGATAATAATGCACGGTAGATACAAGTATGACCATATGACGATGGCATCTAGAAATATTTTGAGATCTGTAGTGGAAATAATTTTTTCAACAGAGACTTGAGCCTTCTTAGCGATTTCAAGTGAAAAGTTGATTTCACTTAGTGTTTGTGAAAATCATTCAACGTTTGGTGAATAACCATATAGGGCTACCCAACCTGTGAGGTATCGCGTCCATCACCACATCTATATCAACTATGATAATATCGAAACGAGTGTTTCAACCTCTCGTAGGACAGAGAATTAACAGACTCTTTCATACATCTAGGTCACTCCGCTCATTCCCAGAAGATAGCTATCAGAAGCTAATGACCACTCCACTAAATAATGTCAGAAATATTGGTGTGATTGCTCATATTGACGCAGGGAAAACTACAACAACGGAAAGAATGCTCTTTTATAGTGGATTGACCTCAAGAATAGGTAATGTTGATGAAGGGGATACCGTGACAGATTATTTGACCCAAGAGAAAGATAGAGGTATTACGATTCAAAGTGCTGCTGTTACTTTACCATGGAACAAGAACAAAATAAATTTAATTGATACGCCAGGTCACGCTGATTTTACCTTTGAAGTCATAAGATCATTAAGAGTGTTAGATGGTGTAGTCACTGTCTTCGATGCAGTTGCTGGTGTAGAAGCACAGACGGAGAAAGTGTGGAAGCAGGCTAGAGATCTAGGTATTCCAATTGTTGCATATATCAATAAAATGGATAGGGAAGGTGCTGGGTATGGTAGAACTGTCAAAGAGATTGTTTCAAGGTTAGGAACAAGGGTTGTGTTGGTCAATGTTCCCTATTTTGAGGAAGATCCTTCCACGAGGCAGATGATTTTCAAAGGTGTAATTGATGTTATAGACAAAAGATTGTTACTTTGGAAGGATAGTGTCCAATCCGATGGTAAGGATGTTGAAGTTATCAATATTTTAGATATGCACAAGACACCAGAACTGTATCAGCAATGCTCGGATTGTAGAGAAGCAGCAATTGAACAACTGGGGGAATTTGACGAAGAGGTCATCAACTCATTCTTTGAAACGGAAGATTATATGGAAGTCCCCTCTAGCATTATCAAAACTGCTCTAAGAAGGGCAACACTTACAGGATATGCTACACCCGTTATCTGTGGAGCAAGTTTCAAGAATATTGGGGTCCAACCACTGCTTGATGCTGTGAATGATTACTTGCCATCCCCTTTAGATATAAAGGCGCCTGAAATAATATCCACCCCACTTTTCAAGGTAGGAGCTAAGAAGTCGAAAAAGAAATTTAAAGGTGACACACTAACAGAAGACGCTATACTACCAGCTGTTGTTGATCCCACTCTTGGCTTGACTGTCAACAAAAACAAGAATTTAATGACAGCATTGGCATTTAAAGTCCTCACACATCCTAACAGAGGTATTATGGTGTTTGTGAGAGTTTATAGTGGTAAGCTTCAGCCAAATTCTACCATTGTCAATAGTAGAACTGGGGAAAAGATCAAAATTGGGAAACTGCTTTTGATGAATGCCGATGTTCCACAGGAAATTAAATTTTTATCAGCCGGGAATATTGGTGTCATTACTGGAACTGACAAGATTACTACTGGTGACACATTGGTCACTCATTCCTTGTCAAAAAATGCAAACAGTTTAACCCCAAGAGAGTTAGCTGCTAAGTTGCTGCCAATCAGTGTGCCGCCACCGGTCTTCTCGGTGTCAATAGAGCCAGACACAGTTGCAGATAAAAGAAAACTAGAGTCCTCGTTAGAGATTCTCCTAAGAGAAGACCCAAGCTTGAAAGTTGCTTACGACGACGAATCTGGTCAACTCATTCTATCGGGTATGGGTGAACTACACTTGGAGATCACAAAAGACAGATTAGTTAATGATATGAAAGTGAATGCTGCGATCGGAGAGGTCAGGGTTACATATAAAGAGACTCTTTTGGTTCCAACCAAGGATCATTGTCAAGAATACAAAGGAATTGGAGATATAGGAAGTTTCAAGATCAAGGTTGCGCTTGATTCTTTTGAAGGGCCGGCTTCTGAAACAGACTTCTCAAAAGAAGACGGTGCATACTTAATGGAGTACGACAACAATATTATTGTTTTTGAAAAAGATTCAACGCCACCAGAGATTGTCAAGGCACTTGAAAGTGAGATATGGCCCTTCGCAGTTTCATATGAGTCAATAATGAGTGCTATACACTCGAGTGTGAATGTGGCGCTACAAATTGGTGGACCGATTGCAAGGTTGCCACTTCATTCTGTGGTAGTGAGAATTAAAGAGTGGAACATTCCATCAGAGACCTCTAATATCTCCCCTTTGATTTCAATCACTAGAACATGTATTTTAGATGCAATTGCGTCCCTAGAGGAAAATGAATCCACAGTCCTAGAGCCTTTGATGAAAGTTTCTATTTTTGTTGATGACCAAGATTTAGGTGCTGTCACACAAGACTTAATGAGTGCGAGAAACGCTAGAATCAACGGTATCTCGGAACAGGATGGCACTTCCTCAAGTGAAGACTTGGTTTGGGCTAGAGAACAATCTGAGAAAACGTTTATTCCGCACGACCCAACTTTGCAATACATGAAATCAGCACAGACGCTAGGTAAGAAGGTTGTGAACGCGGAAGCACCTTTGAAAGAAATGATAGGATACTTACCCAAATTAAGGTCCTTGACCAGAGGTAGGGCCATATACGACATGGAGTATTTGAGGATGGAAAGAGCACACGCGGAGAGAGTGAAGCAGATCCTGAATGGATAAGCGTCGATCGTCTAAGGTAATAATTGTAATTACGAGGACGAGTTTGAGAACAAAAACGCGTGCACGTATAATATTTAATATATTATATCTCGAAAGAAAAACAAACCAACACGAAATTTGCCTCTGTGTGTTTTTTTTGAACCACTTCAGGAGCAAAGTAAATAGAAAAACTTGTAAAGTGTATATTGATTAGCACATTAAACTGTACATAAATCTATATATTTTGAACACAATATAATGAGTGGATACCAGCCATATAATAACTTCAACTCTGACGGTACTGGTTACGGTGGATTCAACGCAGAAGGTCCTAGTGCAGGTGGCTTTTCAGCTGATGGGTCATCGTCTTCTCAACAAAGATCAGGTGTTAGACAGTCGATCACTCCAGTCACGATCAAAGAAATCAATGACGCATATCAAGCAGGTCAGGATGCCCCATATCAAACGCATGGTTTAGAGCTTCATTATGTCTCTTTTATAGGATCTATAAGAGAGATTGACGAATCGCAAGCTCAATCTACTAATATCAAGGTTGAAGATGGTACAGGTGCTATTTCATTCAGAAAATGGAACGACGATGATCTATCCACCATAGATTCGACAGACAAGTTTGATCGTGGTGATTACATTAAAGTTATTGCAACAATAAGAGAGTTTGGAGGTAAGAAACAACTGCAGACTCAGTTAGTTCAAAAGATAAAGGATTTCAATGAGGTGACATATCATTTTTTGACTGCTGTTAAAGTTTACTTAGAAGCCAACGGAAAGTTGCTAGATGGCCCAGAGTCAGCGGGTGGGGCTAAGCAGGATATTGTAATGGGTAATACTACTAATGGAAATGCAATTTCCGATAAGGAGAAGATATTCGAGTTCGTTCAAGCTCAAAGTGCTGTCATGACGGAGGGTGTTCCATTCCAATTGATTGCTCAAAATTTCAACCTAAATTCAGATTCTATTGAGGACTTTATTGGGATTTTAATTGAGGATGGTAGATTGTATAATGGTACCGAAGACACTAATTACTTAGCTGTTTAAGCTAGTAACTAATCTCAAAATTTTCATTCCGTTTCTACACGTTTTCGTTGTTATGCTATTTAGCCTTTACTTCCAGTATCTACTATTTATATATATCTAAGGATTTTGATCCTTTCTGCTTTGTTCCTGATGGTATTGTATCCCTGACAAACAAAACCTTTTCCAACTATACTACATTATAGTTAATGATCAATCTCGACGCGAAAATATTACATGGTTACAAAAAGTAAGATTCTAGTGATTACTAAATGTACTATGGTGAATGTAAATCAACTGTAAAATCCAAACTGTAGAAGTTGGAAACCAGATGTCTCCGGTAGATCAATCCGAGGCAATAGTAGGACGTCTCGCCGATTTCAAAGCAAAAAATGATTCCCATAAATCATCGTTCGACACAACTTCACCCCCACGAGCTTTCTTGTCAAATAACCCATTTAACGTTTTCGATAACTCTGTAGCGTCGACAGCATCGTCGTCGATAAATCCGGTAGCACTACTACCCCGCTGCTCCTGCTTATTTATAACTAAATTCAACCGTTTCAAAGAAGACAAGAATGCAATTGACTCTTCGACTGAGTCCTCGATTACAAAACTCCATACCTTTGTTTCTTTGGATTGCCCAATTCTATGAATTCTACTAATCGCCTGTAGCTCCAAAGGCAAGTTAACCAATGGCTCACACAAGAAGACGTGAGAAGCGTTTGTCAAAGTTAGCCCAGCAGCTTGCGCTTTCGCATTGAGTAAAAAACAAGTGATTCTACTATCATTTCTAAAGCGATCAATCTCACCGGTACCAGCTAACGACCTTGAAGCTGATGAGAACATGGCATCGTTTGTAATGTTTGATGATGTTAAAAAATTGATCTTGTTTAGTCTAAGTGAATTCGCTAATATTACTAAGAAATCCGGCCATTGAGAGAATATCAAAATTTGAACATCGGGGTCATTACGCTTCAAGAAATGAATTTGTCTGGTTATCATATCAATTTTGGCTCCATAACTTTTTTCTATGTTTATCTCCATAATTTCCTTCAATATTTCATCATTCATTGATTTGTAAAACCTGGACAAATCTCTTTTGACGCTATCTTTTTCGGAGGGAGAATCATTTTCTGAGTCTTCAATCAAGCCACCTTTCAACTCATTTCTGGCAAGTGTAAAGAAATATAAATCCGAGCTACTCAAAACCTTTTTACAGATTGGGCAGGTTGGGTGATTTATGGTCCATTCATCAAGGCAACCTCTGCAATATCGATGGCCACATGACGTCAAAGTTCCAACGATAATGGATGATCTGCATATAATGCAAACTTTATCTTCGAATTCTTGCTCCTCGGAATCAGATGAACCTGCAAGCAACGAATTCAAGTAGGTTAATCTGACTGTGCTTGCTCTAGCAGCATCTTTAGACTTCTGAAGATCTGCATTAACGGACCTTATATCTAACTTAGCTTTCTCCAAAGGGCTCATACCTTTCTCGTAAATAGTTATGGATGGTTTATAGTTAGTAACAGTATCAGATTTAATTTGTAATGATTTGAAGTAGGCAACCTTAGAGTTGAATGTATCATTAAGTGCTTCAAATATCTTAGTACGTAAAAATGTAATATTTTTTCTCTGACTATCAAACTCCTTTTTCAGGCCAGATGAAAGTCTCGCTAAAAGCTCAGAATCATTTAAATCAACAGAACTACTGTCCTCATTAAATGTCATGGAATCAATTGGCAAATTCTTGGAATCTGAGCAAATGTTGTGAAGACTATATTTTGAATTTATCTCTGCTTCAGGAAGAACTGCTTTTCTGACAGAATCCAATTCTGTATAGAGCTGATAATTTATGGGACGGTTTATGGCTGACCCATCGAGTTCATAATCCGCTTCCCTTCTCTGTCTTCTTCTTACCGCTGACTCAACTCCTTTTTTCGCATTCTTTTTAGTTTGTGATATATCATCCGTCAACATGATCGCGTTTTCTCTATCCTCTAATATCACTTGTAGCATCTCTAAGTATGTATGAGCAAGTTCTTGACTGACTAAAGAGTCGCCATACTCATCCCCAGTCTTTTCCTCTGATCTTACTTCTTCCGATTGTCTGGCATCGTTCTTATTTGTTACTGGAGTTTGCAAAGTTTCAATAAGTTTAGTAATCCACCAGTTGATGACATGAGCCTGCATATTCAATTGAGAAACTGTTTTTTCCAATCTGTTGTAAAATAATTGTGTCTGCATGTTGTACGCAAAATTCGCATCGGGGGAATTCAGTATTCTACTAACCTGGCATACTTCGACTAATTGAGCATCGGATTCTACTTGGCACTTAGTAGTTATCAGTTCGAAACTTTCTGGGTCCACTGGCTCATTTCGATCGAACTTCATTTGGTGACTTTTGCTGTTTTCAGGTAAAACTAGCTTGTACCTTCCGGTCTTGGCGAACCGTTCATTCATTTTGAGAATAAGTTCATTCACTTTATCGATTGGTTCTCTCAATAATTGAGTTAACAATGCATCTGCTTTTTCATAATAGTGGCTCTCTGCATCATGATGTTGACGTTCTTCTGGGCTCAACAACTCTAGATCTATCTCGACAGGTTTATCTTGCTCCTGTAACTCTGCGGCATCCTCTGGAATCAATCCAATCTCGTCAAACATCTTTGGAACGGGTCTCATTGGTTTGTAATGTTGGTAATGGGCTGATGCTAGCAAGAAGTAAGTCTGGTAGAGTAATTCTAACCATGGTTTTAACTTCTGCTGGATTGAAGTCTTCTTATTTTCCTTGGACTGTTTCAATTCTTTGATTTTAGCCTCTATTTGAGGCATTATTTCCTCGAAAACTTTCAATGATGCTGATGGTTGCCTCATAAACTCGTAAATTTTGCCTTTCTTTAGCTGCAAATGAAACACATTACGCTCATTACTTAGGGCATCTTCAAATGTTGATCTCTTCAAATTTTCTAAAACATCATCTAAGCCGCCCATTATTGACGTGGTCTCATTGCCCTGTCGTGCCGAAATCTTTCCATACAAAGAATGCCCGTAGCCCGAACGGGCGGCCTCTTCTTGTCCATGTATCCCAAGATTAGCATGAGAGCAAGCTAATCTCAATTCCGTTAGCCACTGACGCATACTGCTATACATTCTAGCGGGTTCATAGTCATCCACAACTGGCTCGCCATATTCGTTCAGTCCCACTTGTCTCAAAAACTGAGAAAATAAATGATCATAGATGTCCCTTTCGACAGCACTAAATGGTCTTCTTAGCATTATACGCGTTTGAGGGGGTAGTTTTATTTGCTCTGAAACCATCTCTTTAGTATGTCTAAGACAGATCCTCTTGAACAATCTAGTAAATTGATAATATGGAGCCTCGCCCAATATATCCTTCCAAGCTGATCCTTCACCACTACTAGAAAATCTATCAATTGGGCTCAATCTCAAGAAACTTAATAATGAATGTAGATCATTCAAATCGTTTTTGATCAGAGTACCTGAAACACCCCACGAGTGAACTCTTGGAATGATTCTAGCAAATTTGGACGCATTATTGGTAATGCTGGCAGTCATCTGAACCTCGTCTAAAACTACTCTCCAGAATTCGAGCAACATCAGCGGAGATGAGTAATCAGTACGCTCGTATTCGTCTCCGTCGCCAAAGTCGTGGTCTTCCTCAGTAACAGCTCGATCACCTTTCTTGGCTACCACCAAGTCACCATCAGGCGTTGTTGTTAGTTTTAACCTTTTAGTACAACGTCTGGTGGGTCTGGTAACAGGCTTGAAAACCGCTCTATGTAATTCTCTTGACACTGTATGATACGAGACTAGAACGATATCATACTCGCTCAATTTAGCTGCCATATCCGAAGGACTCATAGATATGCCCTTTACCTCCGCTTCCTTTTCGTAATTATAGATCCCTTCGTAGATAAAAACCTTCAAAGAAGATGTGATGTCCTGAATTTCTTGTTTCCATTGCCCCATGATTGATTGAGGACAGATAATCAATGTCGTTTTAGACTGCATAATCACCCTTCCACCGTTGAAAAAGTCGCGATATTGTTGATATCTACCATCAGGGGCCGGATCTCTACGATGCATACTCACTAAAGATATGACTTCAACTGTTTTTCCAAGTCCCATTTCTTCGGATAATAGAGCTTGCGCTTTATACCGATGCAGGTTACTGAACTGAGTCAAGTAGTTAATTGCAAAATCGGTCGAGCAGATGTTTCCAGTATACTTATTGTACCAATAATGTTCGTCATCATTAGATGAAAGCCTTATCATTGACCAACCAAACGAAACCTTGTCTAAGGAAACAGCAATCGAGTCGAGATCTGAACAGACAGCTGGATTGAAAAACTCTATATCTTGTACCTTTCCATCACTACTAAGCTTGACGCCTTCGTGCTGTAACATCCATTCCAATGTTTGCCTTTGGAATCCCATTAACGTTTTCCGAAATTTAGGAATAGTAAATTCTTCGATTTCCGGATCATAAACAAATTTCTCTGTATGACTCTTTATTAAGTCATAAAATGTGGATAAAGAAGGGTTTGAATGTAGTAGTTCTTCGTCATTGTAGCCGCTCGGTTGTTTCTCGGATTCATTGAAGTAAATGGCATCCTCTCCGCGTTGATAACTTGTCAAGATTGGATCGATTAAAAAGTCAGAGACACTCCTCATCTTCCTAATCCAATCTAATGAGAAATTCATATCGATACCTTCCTGCACTTTGATCTCAATCAATAGCGAAGTATCAATACATATCGACTTCTCATTATGATCTATTTTGACTCTGAAAAAGAGCTGTGAAGAGCACATCTTTATGACACGGTCAATAATTTCTCCTGACTCAACTTTCGCTATATCTCTGTTCTTCTCAAAAAGCTCTACCTTTTTATAGAATGCAAATATTGAATCCACTAAAGGTCCGTACCCTTCACTAACCAAATTTAATGCAAATAATGGTACCGTTTTGCTTGAGTTTGAATTGCCACTACGTCCACGTTTCTTCGTTGACGATGCCTGCAGTTGAGTGCCAGTCGACTGTTGAGAGTTTCCTTTCCATAATTGATTAACCATAATTGACAGTTTGTTGGATTTCAAAGACTTCACAGTTATATTGATGGGATCACAAATGGCTGTTTCGATTCCGCTGTCGCCTGTCGACTGAGTTGCATCCGATATTTTATTGTATGCTTCCAAGTTTCCGATATGTATTGGTGTGGAGCTTTCAAGATTTAAAGAGCATAGAGTTATGTATTTCTCCGGAACAACAATATCTGTGTGATCCACCACGTTTAGGGATGAATCACCCTCCTCTGACTTGATTCCATAGTATTCTGTTTCTTCCTGAAGTATTTTTGTCAACCTTTTCTTCAAATTCGGCTTCTTCTGTATTGGTAATAAAACTGTATCGTCATTGACTGCCTTCAAGTTTTGAATTAGCACGGCATGTAAATGGGAGTGCTCTAACGAATCGAGGTCAACGGAAAATGATATGTTTTGTGTTGGCATTTTAACGGTGAAACAGAGAATGTGTGTAGTACGCTCGAAGACGAAAGCTACCAGTTTTGATTCTTGTAAAACGATCGATAATGTTTGTGAGTTGTCTTGGCTTTCTGGGTTTTCCTGATGGTTCAAATTTCTGGACGAATAGTCATCAAAGAAGGAATGTATGTACCGAACCTCTAAGATAAAGGATCCATGCATGCTTAGTCTAGAGCCTCTACAGTTTAAACTTTAAACCGATGTCTAATTAGCGGGCGCCGGGGGCGGGGGACAAGGTAAAATTGCTGATCTAATGTCTTCTGCTAAAATAATTATTAATTGCGCTATAATAAGCTAAGCAACAGTCTACCTCTTTGTACGAGAATTTACGCTAGAGTTAGTTCTGCCCATTGAGTTGATACTCAAGAACAAAAACTCTACAAGAGTATTGAACAGGGACAGAGCATATATATTTACTATTTACTATTTACTATTTACTATTTACTATTTACTATTTACTATTTACTATTTACTACTTGGTATTTCTATTTAATCTTTGCCATTCGGTATTTACTCAGCAAAAGGTGAATTAAGCATTCAAAGTCTCGTCCTGTATATCATATATATAATAAAAGTCAAACCAAAGTAATGGAATGAGTGGCAAAAAGGGAAGAGACCAAATGATTCTAATTATTGACTGAAACACGAGCATAGATGAGAAAGAAAGAAAAAAAGTAAGAAGGGAAAAACAGGCAGGAAGAATTATAGTATAAATTAATAAATAAATTCGTGGTCGTTCGACTTAATCTATTGGAAAATAGAACTTTGACGAAAATCATGAAAAACTGTATTAGATAGCATAATTATATCCAATAGCAGCGTATAAAAAGAAAAAAAAACAGAAAGTAATATTTGAGTTCTAACTAAAAATGGTACACTATCCACAACCATAACAGCAGAGAAAGAGCACTCAAACCATCAAGGTCTTCTTCTTTCTTCTACCTAATATAGTAGCAGTATTCAGGTTCAACTCGAAAGGAGACCCTTCTGCATTCGCAGAAGGTATATTATCAAGACCGAAATTAAACAGCGTTGAAACATCTTCCCCGCTACTTGCATTTGAGTTGGTTTTGAATCGATTATTACGACCGGATCTTTTGTTAGAATTTCCACTTTTACCTGTATTGAAATCACATGATGCCATTTCCTCATCTTCGTTCAAAGCGGATAAGCCAGCGCCGTAAACATTATTTAGTCCATTTCCTAGTGGTTGCTGTTGATTTTGATAATATGCTGCTTCTTCGCCCATTCTATGAACAGCTGTGGATATGTCAAATGCCTCTTTCATTGCAATTGCAGCAGGTGAGTATAAGGCGGGGTTCTGCCTCATAACATGTGCTGGAATAGCACCAGATGGGACATTTTTGTTGGTAGCATATATTGCCTGTTGTTGTTGTTGGCGAGGAGGTTGTAATGGTTGTTGATGTTGTTGTGGAGGAGGTTGTAATGGTTGTTGATTCACCGGTATACTCAGAGGACTGAAACCTTGGTAGGAATCAATTGATGACGGGGTGCCTAAGCCAGTAGGAATATAAGATGTTTCCGGCGATAAGGGGTTTTGATAATGTTTTGTTGCGGCATCGGTAACGGAGCTCGTTATAGATGATATTGAAGTTGTAGGAGAAGTATGAGTTCTCTTCTGTTGCTGAGCAATCAGCTCCTGTTGACGTTCATTGAATTGGCCAATATGTTCACATTTATCAGTAAATTCTTTAATCCATGGATCGTTCAGAAAATCATTGATTGTGTAACGTGATAATGGATTAACTGTCAATAGTTTAGAAATACAATATTTAGCAGGGGTACTAATTTCATCCCACCATGGTGAAAGAAAATTAAATTCACCTTTAGCAACTTTTCTTGTCAAAACTTCAATTTGATCATCAAAAAATGGAGGAAATCCGCAAAGCAAAATATACAAGACACAACCCAAAGCCCAAATATCAACTTCTTTTGAATATCTCATATCTTTAACAATCTCAGGGGCCGTATAACCGATTGTACCACAGGGAGTTTTCAAAGAGTTATTATTAGATAATATTTGTTTTGATAAACCAAAATCACCAATCTTTATAGTTCCAATACCACCACTACCAATATTTGGAATGAATTCACCTTCATCCAATTTAGTATTTGGATCGTCACTTTTTCTGAAATGAATATTTTTAGAAGGTATTAAATTGATTGGATTGAAGAAAATATTTTCGGGTTTTAAATCTCTATGAACGACCCCGACTTCTTCATGCATATATTTAACAGCGTTAGCAACTTGAACAATGACATGTCTTGCTAAATCTTCGCTGAAGTAAGTATATTTCACAATCTCATTAAAAATCTCTCCACCTGAAACAAGCTCTTGAATAATATAATAATATTCTTCGGTTTCAATAAAATCTATAAATTGAACGATATTTGGATGATTTAATTGACTCATAATGTTGACTTCTTTCAAAACAGATTCTTGTTGAGCATTATCCAATTCATACTTTTTGATAACTTTGATAGCAACCAATTCATTATTCGTTAAATCTAAAGCTTTATGAACAACTGAAAAAGCACCTTCACCTAACTTCTCCATGATCTGATATCTTTCAATAGCTTGTCTTTGTTGCTGTTGTTTTCTTTCCAAACTTTCGTTTTCTTCTCTCACTATATCGGAGGCAAGTTTAGAGTACTCGTCTATTCTATTATGTCTTCTTGTACCATGATGATGACGTTGATCGTTATTTTCATGGGTTTGGGGTGAATTTTGTCTACTTCCAGCATCTCCATACGTAGCTTGAGGAGCATTTAAGTCTATAGCGGTTGTATCTAAACCATCACCATAGGCATTTTGTGCAGCAGCTTGTCTGCCGTGTCTAATAAAGTGTTTGATATTCTGAACAGTGTTGATCATGATCGACTTTTATGATCCTTAAATGTTAGTAAGTTAAGGAACTGATTTGGTTTTTAGTTGAAGTCAGAAGTATTTGTTAACTGTTGAGTAGATAATAGAAGTAAAATGAATTGGATGTTGATTATATTATGCAGAAATTGTAAAGGCAAAACTGAAATGAAAATGATAAGCTAGAACTAGAACTGGAATTGGAATTGGAATTGGACGGTTGATCTTTATCGACGGGTTGGGAAGGGAACAGTGGACGTGATTATACAGAATGTAGTGTGTGAAGTCTGAAGTGTGAATTGAACAATCGAAACGTATATGTATGATAAGTTTGTATTTCTATACATAGCTTGACAATAGTGTAAACAAGTAAGTGTAAAGAAATGAACAAATGGGCTATCATTCAATTAACAAAGAGTTCTAGTTGTAATTTTACAAAGTGCAATAATGCAATGTCGTGTGTGATCTGTTATTTGAATAAAAATTATTACAAATTAGCAAAAATGATATAGTCGCTCTTTCCCTGTGTACGCTAATTTGGGTAAATACACACACACACACTCACTCACTATCTTGGATTAATTCATGTGGAGTATTCAACTTTCATCTTCATATTATCTCTACTATATGATAACAGACCTTCTTTCTTGTAGACGGTACTTTTATATTGGTGCCTGTACTTACGTGAAACATGATGATTTTCTACAGTACTTGTATCATCTGCTGATTTATAGCAACAAAAAATGTTTATTGTTTATCTATATTCTAGTATCGGTAATCAAATACGTCTCTAAACTTTGAACAACACTCTTTCGCTTGATACTTCGTTCTCAATCCAAAGTCTTCTCTAGTGCAACTTCGATACTAAGAAACTCTTTGTATATACTATAGTTACTAGTTACTAGTTACTAGTTACTAGTTACCATAATTGGTTGCCAATGCAAAGGTCGGCCCTACTAGAGGCTTACGAGCTGGGCTTATGAGCCTGGCCTCAATATTCAGCTATCCATTTAAGCTGCTGCGGCTTCCAGAGTCAACGGCGAGTTGGAACTTGGTAGTGGGTAGGTATAAACTTTGATTCTTGTCATAAAAGTTTTGCATCGAATTGAGTCATGTAGATTTAAATCAACAATTTTCCATGTTAATGTATTCATATTAGAACCTATCATGAAGAAATTGATAGAAATAGAGACTTCAAATGAGTTAATTCAAACGAAATAAGCTTTAATATCCTACTGATTCTCCTTCTTTCAACACAAGCTAGAAAAAGCTTATATAATATTTGGGGAGTGGCTGACATAATCAATATTTGTTCTTTCTTTTAGTCTCATATCTTAAATGTAGAGATGTGTCAAGGTGCATATTTAATGCCTTGATTGGAAATTTTCTGTATCTATCTATATATTGATTTAATATATTATATAATTTGAGTCTATCATTATCGGAACCACATTTATGAATTATCAATGAACGGGTTTTTTACACAAGATCGATTTGTTGAATTATTTCATTATCTATTTTCCACTCTCTTCAAATAAATTCGATTTGTTTGTGGTTTTTTTTTACTTTACATTTCTTCTCTGATTAAATTTTTTTTCAATTCGATTATATCATTATCTATTCATTCACCCATTAAGTTACTGATCAAATTGCTCATACAATGGTTTCATATCAACAACTCTTACCAGTTGCTTCTCTTATTATTGTCTCAACTGTCTCTTTCTTCTTAGGTTTTATTTTCGCTAATTCTCCTTATGATTATTATACTTTATGGAACACTGGTTCTTCCCAAGAATACTATGATGCCGCTATAACTCACTATAAGTTATGGGGAGAATCTCCAACTGTTCTCACAAACATTCTACATGCCATATTAGCTCTTACTTTCGTTGGTTCTTTCACTAAAATTTTCAAACCATCTGAAGAAACTCAATATTTTGAATATGGAACTTTATTAGCATTAGTCGCTGCTACTTGTATCTATTTATCAAACATTAGAACAGGTATTGAGTCTTCTATCCATGGCCAATGGGGTGAAGTTGATAAAAATACCGGTGTTTCAGTCATCGGTGCCTCTGAAGTTATGATTGTGGTTATCTTGTTCGGTGTCCTATTATTACAAGGTGGTTTATACTATGCTAGTTTTGAAGATCTAAAAATCAAACAAGAGTTTTACTTGAATGAATTGAAAGAAAAATTAGCTGCTGCTGAAAGTAAGGCTGATGAACCTGCTGCTGTTGCTGTTGCTGACACTAAGGCTAAGTCTACTGGTTCAGCTGCAAAGAGTACCAAAGCTACAAAGACTGTTAAGACTGCTAAGAAAGTTTAAATCAAGTGAAAAGACTATAAATTTTGTACGGTTATAATTGTGAACTATCTGGATATTTTACTACATCCCTCCTTTTCTTTCTATTGCATTTTTACACTCTTCGATTACAGTCATCCACTTTTGCTTTTAGTATCGTGGTGAACCATTTTCCTTTCTTTTATACAATAATTATTAAAGTAATAAGTGACTTTTTGTAAGTATAGATATATGGATTTGGCCCTTTATAATAACATTATTTCACTGAAATATCGCCACCTGATTTCGACGAGGAACCTCCCGCAAAACTTGAAAATGTAATCAAAAAGTTTTTCGTCTGGTGCACGGATGTTCTAATTGATCTCTTATCGAATCTTTGCTTTGGGCACCTTTCAATGCTATTAATCAAGTGACCTCATAGAATCATTGAATATCAGGGTTCTAATCACGGTTGACAGAAAGAGAACTTTGTCGATCAATTGTTATTGGCGTTAGTCTTGTGAACAGATTTGTCAGAACAATTCCGGTCTAATATTTAAAAGCAACGAATATATTCAACAACCAGTAATTATTTATCAAACATGATTAACGGCAGAACGACAAACACACCGCCTATCGCATCTCTCTCCCAATCACATTTATCCCATTCCAACAACAGATCAAAGATATTATCTCAAATTCCATTGATTGTTACCCCAGGAAAGTATGGAAAACACAAGCCTGTCACATTACCTTACGATTACCCAGTGTTGCCTAATAAAGTCGAATTTCTCGCTTCAAACAACCAGGGAGAACCGGCAACACAAGATAAAAACGAAGATTTACGTCAATTGATTTCAGGATACGAATTTTTGATAAATGAGAAAATTAACAATCAGTTGTTGAGTGAACAAGCAGGGCTTAGAAAGCAGTTTGAAGACTGGGAAACAAAGTTGTTTAGAGATTTGGCACCTGGTTATTTTTCAAATGATGGAAATTTCAAAGGTGTTATGTCTCCTACAAAAACGGGAAAGGCAAACAGTAGCTTGCAAGTCTCAACAGAGCAAGAACAGTCTAAAGGAGACCTTGAGGATAATAAAAGCAGCATCAGATAGCAGAATGGAAATTACTCCTTCGGTTATGATATCATAGATGTTGAATCTGCTTACAGTTAATGTACATTACTGACAAAATAATGAAGAAAGTATACTTTTATTGGTATGAAATTAAAATTCACAAACGTAAGTTTGTTTCAAGAACGGTCCAGAATTGAAAAGGTGCCTTGAAGAAATTGCAATGGCTAAAGAAAACTGTGCAACTTCTTCTCAAATAGCAAATAATTACTATTTAAAGAATTGGGACATTCTTCGCCATTAATTCAAAGAATGAAGGTAACTCTCTTCCTCTAACTAAGTCTTCAATGGCACTACCATACTTAATCAATTGGGCTTCGCCAAAAGCAGTTTGCATAATAGAGATTCCGAATGGTCTGCCAGTACTTGCTCTTTCACCAACTGGAATAGTGATGACTGGGTAACCAGCCATAGCAGCTTGTTGATATGAAACAGTGACAGAAGTTGGAGCCAATAAACCATCCAATTGGAAGACTTCATTAGTTTCTGGGTCCGTGTAATTCAAAGCATAATCAATACCTTCTTCCCTTGTGGTTCTATGAATGTACTCTAATGCTTGCCAGTACGTTTCATTCATAGTACCTTTCCATTCCAAAGAAGCTAAGAACGAGTCTTGACCTGAAGCAAACGCAGGATGAGTGTCTGGGACACCACCTTCAGTTCCAGTATTGTCAATGTTATATTGAACGATATCTTCTAATGATCTGATATCGGTATTGTTTAATTGTGATAAATAGTGTTTGATATCATTATAGAAATCGGCTTTGACAACGGTAAATTCGGATTCGTTACTAAATCCTCTTGTAGTACCATAATCCCAATCCCAACCATTTGGTGAAATAGACGCATAAGGATTTTTGAAATCGGTATTGTTGTAAATAATGGCCCCTGCCTCAGTCAATTGATCCAGAACTTTGTATAACTCTTCTTTCTCTTCAGCACTGGTAATTGACCAAATTCCTTCCCATGGTAATCCAAATCTCGCACCTTTCAACGCGCTTTTGTCAGTCAAATATTTCAGGTAATCTCCATCTTCAGGAGTTTTGCCGACCTGGGCACTGGTGTAGTTATCATTTGAATCAACACCATACATAAATTGTAAAACATATGTAGCATCTCTCACAGTTCTAGCATGTGGACCAGGGGTATCTTGATTATGAGATTCGGGAATAATCATATCTCTTGAAGTCAATCCAACAGTAGGTTTAAGTCCAACAATACCTTGTCTATTAGCAGGATCAACAATTGATCCGTCCGTCTCGGTACCTAATGCAAACATAATCATATTAGCTGCAACGGAAGCTGCTGATCCTGTTGATGAACCACCACCATTGACAGTTAAGTTATAGGGGTTTCTTGCTTGGCCCCCTAACGGAGAATAGCCTTCAGAGTAATCGCTTGATCTCATATCAGCCCATTCTGATAACGAAGCATGACCAAACAATAAAGCTCCTGCTTCTCTCAGTTTAGAGACAACAAATGCATCTCTTGGAACAATTGAACCTAGTAACATTGGTGATCCTGCCCCTGTATTCATCTTATCTTTAGTACCAAAGTTATCCTTGACCAAGAATGGAATACCATGTAATGGACCTCTAACTGTACCATTAGCTCTTTCTTCATCAAGTTCGTCAGCAATTTTATACATGTCAGGATTCAACTCTAAAACTGCATTCAAGTATGGATTCAGTTGGTAATACCTATCCATGTAACAATCAACAATGTCCCTGGTACTTAATTCGCCACTAGCCATATAATCTTGCAATTGATCGATGGTTGCTTCTTCTAAAGTGATACCATTACAAGCAGGCATCGAGAATGGAGCATCAACATTTTGTTTGTTTGGGAAGACATATTCTGGGTCTGAAGTGAGTATCTGAGTTTCTAGCGCGGAAACTTGTGATTCTTCACGTTTGGTTAACTCATTCTGTTCAAGAATCAAAACTGGCAAAGCATTGACTGAGTATGAACCCAAACAAACGGCTAGTTCAATGAGGGATAAAAACTTCATTTTGTGAGGGGAAAAGATCCGTTTTTCTGATGTTTCAATCTGATGATCGATAAGTTACAAATTGTAAATGTCCTCTTAATCAATTAAGAACGCATAATCGACGGGATATAGAGTCAATTTATACTCCTTTCATTTTGAATTCCTTCGGAAAGTGCGAATCATAACGAGAAACAGTATAGTTGAACATCAATGCATTGCCAAAGCGGAGCCTGACTTTTGCCGATGCATTATCTATGTGCTTGTAAGTGCATTGATAATTTGCGTTATCGGGATTCTGAATATTAATATGTGGAATTTGAGAAAAAAATCCAGTGAATTAGATAAATGGGTTTCGGAGAATCTGTACTATTTTTGTTTTTTTGAAAATTAATATCAGATCCGAGAAGTGCAGTGTTTATCTAGATAAGAGAATAGCGATGGATTGTTGAAAAAAATTCTGTACTTGGCTATTAACTATTAATCCTCGCAAGATAAGGTATTCCGCCCTTTTACACATAATTGGTATGGCCTAATTACCAATTGAGAGTCGTATGGTGGATAGTTGGTGAAATTCCCACCTTGACTTCACTTCTCTTTACAATAAAGCCTCGCAGGAACATGAATTCGGTGTCTTCTGTGATGGTATTTAAAGTGTAAACTTCTATTTGATCATTGTGGCTGGAAGGCTGCAACCTTCTAAAGATTTCCTAATTGAGCTTAATTGTCATGCAGTGTTCCAGAATCGTTGAGTACTATGCCGTATATAATATATAATATATAATATATATTATATAGGTAAAATATATTATGCATATAACTGTTGTTTAGAAGTTGAAAGTCTTGGGGACAGGAAACCATCGGGAATAGAGCGGAATCGTCTCGGTGGGAATGTAGTCATCTCGTTGTAGTCACAGTTTTATTACTCCAGTATATGGAAAATCACGGATAATCACTCTAAAAATGTTAAAAACGGTGCTCGAGAGGTGGAATAATCTGAACGATGATAGTTGGTATTTTCTTAGCACATTGAAACCCAAGTATCGGGCCTGTGCAGTCTCAGTTAGTACAATACAGATAACATACTACATATGAGATATCGGAATAGCACTATAGTGATTGTAAGAATATAAACCAATGGGCCACCCCAAAGGATATACACTGCAAACACTAGCATTCGAGCCAAAACCTTAGTTAACAGTAAGTGCAAGATTCCAGTTGTAGTATGAAATACTGGCTGCGCAGGCTAATATGTCTGGACAATGGACATGGGTGAGGAATTTTTGCGCGGTTTAAACCACTTTGGGAGAATCCCCAAGAACGTTTAATTGACTAGATATATTGCAACTGAGCTGTAGCGCTGTCGGAAACAGTGCGAGCAAATAACAATTACTTTGCCAGAGAAACATCTAGCAACATATCCATGTATTTGAAATCCCAGGATTCGAGGAATCAATACAGAGGCAGTGATTAAAGGCGTATGAGCACAGAACTCCAGCTCCCAGTTGCCCCTAATATTTGAAAGAGGAAATATTTTTTTCTCAACATTGGGTAATAAATATCAGATATTAAACGATGAATAGTAAATTAGAAATTACTAGGTAGTAAATACTGAATTCCAAACGCTTCAACAAAATAGTAAAGTTTAGTCAATTGTACTGAATTTACCGCTCTGGGCCATTTCTCCATATAATCTCCAGAATTTAGAATCCAAAATCTTGACTACTGTACTACAGGCCTGGGTGTTGAGCTGATTCTGCAATAATATATTTGAGCTCCTTTTGAGTTTGGCAAATAGGCTTGCTCCCCAAGCTTCAAGTGTAATCACCTTTCCAAACTTCAGTTTTAAAACTGCCATGCCTCACAGGCTATTTAATTATATTGTATGATAGATGAGTCATATGCCATTGTCAAATTACGGCTCAGTAATTAAGACAGTATGAAAATAATTGAGGTGTGAGGTGTACTATCAAAACCTTGCACCGCCCATCTGGCAATTGCTCAATCCTCATACTGATGATTTTCGCACCGAGCAATTGCAAAGGATTGATTAAAAAAATGTGGACATCTGATAATTGATTTCTACAGCTTTGTATAAGAAAATCCGATGAGAACTGGTATTGAAGCTTACCATCAAGTCAATTGCAGAAAAGGTTGAGCACATATACTTTGAGGTGAAAAGATCACTAAGCAATTCACCAATAACTAAATCGCTGGTTGTCCTAATACCAACTGTCAAACTAGCTCAAATCGCCCATCTTCAGTTTTCATTATCTGTTTGAATTCGTAGTTCACACTCAAATAGTCACCAGCTAAAACATATAAACAAGTGGACAAGAAGAAACATGGCTCTCCAGTTATATGGTTCAAAAGGACCAACTTTAATCACTTTAGTTAACAATTTAAAGCTGACAATTTCGACCTCAATTTTCAACCCTTCATTGCCACTTACCATCGACTGGGAAGGTGAAAAAAATCTGGTATTACTCGACACCAAGACAGGTTTTGAATTGATTGAACCTAACGCTATCGTCAAATATTTAGCTGCCACTTCTAAAAATGGATCCAATGATGTTTTCCAAAAGGACAAAGATCTGATAAAGCTTGAAGAAACTATTCTGTACAATGCAATCAATGATGACAAATTAGATGATTCACTTTTATTCTCCACTTTGAATAGCTTCGAAAAAGCTGATGTCAAGTCAGTAGCTCAAATTCTAATCTTTGCTTCGACATACCCTGTTTTGAGTAAGTTGGATTCTGAATCCACCTTCACTAAATGGTATAAGGAATTCTCTTCTATTCCAGAAGTTGCCGATGCCATTAAAATTGCTTTAGCAAATACCAAATTGCAAAGACCAAAAGAAGAAAACACTGGTAAAGTCAACGTTCTTTCTGGTGCAACATTTGTTAAACAAGAAGGTAAAATCAAGCCAAAGAAAGGTGAGAGAAATATTTTGGTCACATCTGCCTTGCCATATGTTAATAATGTTCCTCATTTAGGTAACATTATTGGTTCAGTCTTATCTGCAGATATTTACTCAAGATACTGTAAGCAAAGAAATTACAATACCTTATATATTTGTGGTACCGATGAATATGGTACTGCAACTGAAACTAAGGCATTGGAAGATGGTGTCACTCCTCAGGAGTTGTGCGATAAGTATCATGTTATTCATCGTGACGTTTACAAATGGTTCCAAATCGGTTTTGACCACTTTGGTAGAACAACCACTCCCAAGCAAACTGAAATTGCTCAGCGCATGTTCTTGGAGTTGAATGAAAATGGATACTTGGAAGAGCAAACTATGAAACAGTTATACTGTCCCGTTCACAAAGGGTTTTTGGCTGATAGATATGTGGAAGGTGAATGTCCAAAATGCCATTATGATGATGCAAGAGGTGATCAATGTGATAAATGTGGTGGCTTGTTAGATCCATTCGAATTAATCAACCCTCGTTGTAAGTTGGACAGCGGAAAACCTGAGCCAAGAAACTCAAACCATATTTTCCTAAAGCTTGATAAACTAGAAACTGAATTGAAAGAATGGGTTGATAAGGCTTCCACCGAAGGTAACTGGTCAAAAAATTCAAAGACCATCACACAATCATGGTTGAAAGAAGGTTTAAAGGCAAGATGTATCACTAGAGATTTGGTGTGGGGTACTCCTGTCCCATTGAAAGGTTTTGAAAACAAGGTCTTGTACGTGTGGTTCGATGCTCCAGTCGGATACCTTTCAATCACTGCTAACTATACAGATGAATGGGAGGATTGGTGGAAAAATCCAGAGCATGTTCAGCTATACCAATTTATGGGTAAAGACAATGTTCCTTTCCATACAGTTGTTTTCCCTGCATCCGAACTGGGAACGAAAGAACCATGGACTATGCTACATCATCTAAACACTACCGAATACTTGCAATACGAAAGTGGTAAGTTTTCCAAATCAAGAGGAGTTGGTGTTTTCGGTAACAATGCACAAGATTCTGGTATTGCACCATCTGTTTGGAGATATTATTTAGCCTCAATCAGACCAGAATCTCAAGACTCACATTTCTCATGGACTGAATTTGTCACCAAGAATAACAGTGAGTTGTTAGCAAACTTGGGCAATTTTGTCAACAGATTGGTCAAGTTCGTCACTTCTAAGTATAATGGTGTTGTTCCATCATATGATACCTCGAACTGTCTTGCTTATCCTAAACTTCTAGAGGATATCAACGTTTTAATCAAGACATATGTTGAAGATTTAGAAGGCTTGCACCTAAGAAAAGGTTTAGAAACCGCAATGTTAATCTCAGCTCGTGGTAACCAATTTTTACAAGAAAACAAACTTGATAATGCTTTACATAGTGAAAACCCTGATAAGTCAGATGCTGTTGTCTCGATTGGTCTGAATCTGATTTACTTACTGTCTGCTCTAATCACCCCATATATGCCAGAGACGAGTAAGCAAATTGAAGAAATTTTGCGTGTCCCATCATTAAGAACGCCAGATGAATTTGCATTGTGGATTCAAAAAGGGCATTGTATTGGTAAGGCTCAATATTTATTCAAGAGAATTGACGAACAGAAAATTGAAGAATGGAGAGCTTTGTATGGTGGTCAACAAAAAAACTGATGTGCTTAGTGAGATGTAAATTTGTAAATATGTGTAATTGGAGGGTGCCTGAGTTTTTTGCTTTTATTGTGAAAGTTCTCTTTACCTGTTGAGTCTGTAATGAAATGTTTGATTGTGTTTCTTGTGATCACAATTTTTTATGTTTCTTGTCTGCCTTTGATATTACTTTGAACACAAATTCTTCTATCTTTATATTTCGTATTGTTGAGGTCTTGTAAATTTTGTTGCTTGGAGAGCAATAATCGTCAAACCAACTTGTACATATAGCACGAAACCATTTGAATTTCGATTGTCTATTCAAAGCTTGATCCTTGAACTACAAGGTAACAAGAAATTGAAACATTCCTAAAACAGATATGAAGCGGCTCACTAACCACCATAACGCGTCTTTCCTATTGACACATGTTATTTGTTGACAGGACTAAGATAACTGTCTGCTGTAGTAAACAAACATTCTTTTCCTGACACTAAATAGTAAATACTAAATACTTTGTTTTTGTTTAGGAGTTGTTGTTTACTAATTAACGAATCTATTCTTTGTTGATATTCTAGTCTACATTCAACCTCTAGATACGTGAACGTTTGATGCATATCTGAAATACGAGAAATAAAGTTTTTTTTTACAGCAATAGCACTAAATACTCTAATGACTGATAGAACGCAAATCAACGACCCATCTGTCGTGACTGTATCCCCTTCGAAGCAACAAGACAAGGAAGAACCTCATTTTAAAAAAATCCAACACGGCCTAGCATATAAACACGAAGCGAGAAACCCATCTAGAAGAAGAAAATCATTTTCCCCTCAAAGGAATGCTACTTTGGCCTCTCCAGGTAGACACCCATTAACTTGTATCAAAGATCCAATAAACGCGAAAAAAATCGACGATTTGATGATCGAAGCAAAGCACGATTTGACTACTTTATTACAAGGTGCAAACAAGGAGAATGGTAAAAAAGTTGTTAATCATCCTATCATTATTGAGCCTGAGAACGATGATAATGAAGAGGAAACTGGTGACACTCGTCAACTTACAACTTTAGCAGATCAATTAGTTGATGAAGCAAATGATTTACAATCATCCCCGGTGGGCTCTCATCAAAAAAGGATTCATTCAAAGAGACATTCTGATCCAGATTTTGAAGATAATGAACTCAAAAGAGCCCATGTGACAGAGTCATCAGATCCTAATGAATCTTTCCAAACTCCTTTGAGAAAAGATTCATATACAAAACAAGCAACCCCTCTGAGAGAGCATCATAGCAGGCTGATGAACGATTCAGAAATTGATCTCATGAACCCATCGGTCGATAATCCTGTTCTAGATCCCATTAATAGTCCGTTGGCTAATGTTAGTCACGGCTCTATTCTGGAAGAGCAAAAAATTGATGGTGAAACTGAAGTTATCAATGGTTTGAAGAACAAACCAAAGCATTCCCATATCAGTGATATATCGGTAATTGCAGCTGACTCTTCGTTAGAGCAAAATGACAGTGAGTTGGGATCTGATGGAGAATCCAATGGGAGTAGCAATTTTAATAGAGAAAATAACAATGATGAAAAGATGTCTCCTGTCAAATTATCCCAAAAGGTCTCTACTTTAGACGTTTTTAGCGCAATGATTGATCAGGATGATGAGCTGGATGATGATATGATTGAAGAAATGGTTGACGCTCATGAGGAGACTCCAATATTTACACGTTCTCAAGTTCATGAGATCAGAGATATATTTGATTCTAATATTGATGAACTAAGTAATCTTATCAAACTCAAAACGAGTGATGTCGATATGTTGAATGAAAAGCTTGATATTTCAAATCGTGAGAAATCAAAATTGACTACGTCTATAGAGCAGTTGGAGGATGATAAGCGGCAAATTTCCTTGCAAAGAGATGCACTTGTTGTCGAATTGAATACACATAGAGATTCAATCGATCGTTTGAATAAATTGCTTGTGATTTCGAACTCCAAGTTGAAGTATCATGAGTCAAAGGTGGGGAGAGTTAAGAATGTGTACAACCAATTGATGAACACTGCTAAGTCGTTGGAGAGAGAAGTGCAGGACAAATCCTCTAAGATCAAAGTATTAAATATCAAAGTTAATACGGTGAACAATGAAAAGATTAAGTTGTCAAACGAAAAAATTGAAATGACTTCCATCATCGCCTTGAAGTCTGAAGAAATTCACAACTTGACGCAACATAAAAAGTCTATTGAGGAGAAACTTTTAAGATTGAAATCATTAAGTGAATCAACTGCTAAAGAAGTAGAATCTTTGAATGAGGAGTTGATTTCTTTGCACCAGCAAGTGAATTCTGGTAATGACCTGAACTGTGAATTGAAGAAGAAATTATATGAAGCAGAGGTCAGGATTGAGACGCTAGGTTTAGATCTTGCTCAATCTAACGAAAAATTAAAAGAGTACAATCAAGAGCATAAATCAAGTGTGAGTAAACGTATGGAATTGGAAGGTCAAATAAGTGAATTGCAGGAAAAAGTTGAGACATTAGTAACTGAAACCAATGAATTGCTGGACTCAAAAGAAAGTTTGCTCGAACGAATCGACACGTTGAACGAATCATTAGCCGCTGCTACTTCAAAAAATGTCGATCTATTGGAAAAGAACACTAAAATTGAGAAAATACTATCTGATACTAATGATGAAGTTACAAGATTAACTGCTAACTTAGAGAGTTTTAGAGATAAATTAGACTCTAACGACAGTCAGTTAACGGCAGATTTGTTGAAAAAGCAAGAATTGTTGGATCAATTAACAGAAGAGATGAGTAAATTGAAAAGGGCTGAGGAAGAATCTATTGAGGTGCACGAAAGAAAATTATCAGAATTGACATCAAACTTAGAACAAAAAGCTGAAAAGTTAATTGAGTCAACCAACGAACTCACCACTTTGAAACAAAAGAATTCAACATTAGAGAACAGTCTCGAACAGGCGAACTTGAAAATCCAAGAAAATGATAAAAATTTAGAACAACAATTAGAAAAACTTGCCCAAGATTTGTACTTACAGTACTCTGCCAAGCATGAACAAAAGGTTTCTATTTTGAAGAAAGGTTATGAAATGAAATGGTTAAATAAGTTCAAGAAACTCAATAAAGAAAATGAACAGATGAAGAATGAGTTGGAGAACTTCAAAAGAAAGTTAGAGGTAGAAAATAGTGAAAAAAAACAGTTGGTCAAACTCTGGGAGGAATACGTTTCTTTGGAAAACAATGAAAAAGCCAGTAACTTACCTGATTTCATAAAAAAAGGTGTAGACGATGAAACTTAAGTAAGGTGATTAAGGTAGATATATAGTATATAATATATATTATTGCATATTTAACATTTATAATTTAGTTGTTCAATTATTCATGATCCCGTATTCATCATGTCTCATTTTTAGACGGTGACAACGATTGACACTTCATATATGTCAACTTATAACTTCTTTTGGTTTGTTGAAGGATATCAAGAATCATGTAGTTTCGCTAATTCGATGTTTGAAAAAGAGGCAAGCAGTCAAACTGCCGGAACAAGTAGCCTGTCAATGTTCAATCACTTCCTCGTGCAGGGAAATAGAGTAGAATTTAGCGCTTCTGGTCCAGCTTGCCATCATCGATGACCGACCGACCGACTATAGGGCCTAAAGCTTGCACCTAAAAAGCAGAATCTTGCTATGTTAAGTTACACCCTCCTGCTACAATTTAGGATCTCGAATTCTCCATGGATTACACATGTGGTGGTTCAAAGTTCCAAGTTCCAAGTTCAAGCAGCGAAAAAACAAATTTTTTACGCATACACATTATATACTACTATATAGTATATACTACATAGTACATAGTACATGCTACACTAAGTAGTAAGTGGTTTAAGTAGTTGCTAGCGGCTGGTCTTCAAAGTTCGATGATCGATCTGACTTAAATTCTCTTGACGCGCTTCAGAATGGTAGTTCATAATAATATTACCATATAGGGAAAATTTGGTATATACAGATAAATTGCCAGCTAATTACGCACACATTGAAGACCCGCCGCTCAATGGTTTACCGGGAATGGCATATATATATAGGGCGCACCTCGACTGAGGAGCCAGGCCGGACTCAGGACTCAGGACTATTATATACATATATATTTTTTAAAGAGCACCAAAAATATAACTTTTTGAAGATTTGGTGCTTGAAATTTGAACCTTGAAGTATAAACAGTACGGCTTGGTTCTTGTTTATGGATGAAACTTTGTGGTCCAGGCATAACAAGGGATAACCAAACAGAGTAAAAACACAACGCTTTAAGATATTAGTCACATTCATTCACTGAACTGCTTCCATAAGGACACTATCAAGTGGTGTTTTTTTTCTTTTTTTCTTCAATATACATCCAGAATCCAGATACACAAAACGCACAAAGGGAGACTAAACACGTCTAACAATAAAATACTCATCTAGTAGTTCAATTCCTTAACGTGTTTCACATTCCATTAGTAACACCACTTAATTATATAATAGCAGCGTGGAAACATACATCTTGATTGCAATGACAGAACCGCTTCAAAGTGTGGAAATCGGTGATGTTTCTATTTCTCATGAACCTCAATTATCAAGTTCGCCTACAGATATACCTTCTACTGCAGAATCGATATATGAGACTGTTCAGAGCCCTATAACGGAATCAGTCAACTCAGATCCTTATGTCAACAATCACACTTTAGTTGACGAAAATCCTTTCTTACAGTCTCCAATTGAGTTGGTACTTTCGAAGTCTGATAACGTGAAACAGTCGGAACAAATAACTTCTGTTTTACATAGTCCAAAAGAGGATGCCCAAACCAGTCACCCTATCAATCATGCAACTGAGTTATTAAATTGCTCAAGTAGCTTGAAGAATATACAAGAAGATGTCTGTGATTTCAGTGGAATTCAAAATGTGACTGAGAATGGAGATGTTATACAATCATTGAAGTTGGAGAACAAAGATTTGAAGACCAAACTTGAGAACTTAGAAAAACTGGTCAAGCTGAAAGACAGTCTGATTTCCAAATATGAAGAAAATTTAGTTTCTAAAAATACCGAAATTTTGGAACTTAAAGAGCAGCATGCTAACTTATTAGAATTGGCTACAGTAAATGCAAGTCATCTGGCATTGGTCAATGATGATGCTGATAGCTCTAAAGATCATGCACTTGAAGCTGTAACCAAGACAGTCATCTCTGTAACGGAAACTCCTAGTATACAGATACCACAGTATGACAAGGAAGATGTCATAATTTCACCAATGGTCGAAATCATAGAGGAAGAAGAAAACCAACGTAAAGAGAGCTTAGATAATGAAAGCGACCATGGAAACCGGGTAACTTTGAACCCATTAGATACACCATTACAACAACAGGAATCGTTAGAAAGATCAGTTTCTCCATCTATCTCGTCAAAAGAGATTTCACCTCCTTTGGAATCCACTTTAATATCTCAAGATATCGACTTACCACTACGAAGTGATCGAAGAGGAAAAACAAGAGATTCGATGCTTTCTATTTCCTCTTCGGCATATTCTACTTCTCAGTCAGTGTCGTCGAAGCTGAAATCGCCAGTAGGAAGTAACCATCCTGCTCTATCCCCATTACATCAAAAAAATAATTCTTTTGCTGGGTTAGATGTGGCTTCGCAAGTGATAAGTGAAGAAATGACATTTGGATCTTCTCCTAGAAGATCCTCCCCTAGAAGAGACAAAATTTTGCACAAACCTACACCAATTTCACCCCTAAGAAATACCTATATGAATGAAGGCCAGATATCTCAAGATAATACCATATCGAGCAATTTCGAAGTTGATGATTTTACTTTTAGCAATAATGATAGCACAATTTCATTGGCAAATACTGAACCAGTTTATAAAGTATTGGGAACACCTATCAAGAGAAAAGAGAACAATGAAGAAGTAGATATATATCAAAACTACATGTACTCTAGTAGTGCTGAAAAATCTTCAGACTTACTTGCTGGCTTAAACGTACAATCAAAGCCTGACACAGTTCCAGAAAGAGGTTTAATCAATGATGCACTGGATGTGGGGCGTATACAATCATCCAACAAAACCATACTACATCCAAAGAACACACCTCAATTAAGTCTCCCTTCAACAAACAACAATTACGACAGATCTCAGAGTGTGATTCCTTTGTCACCATTGCCAACAGCTCCAGATCTGCGATCTGATGCTGACTCGTTGTATTCCATATCGGCATCTCCATCCGGTGTATCAAGTGACACATTTGACACACCAAACTTACAAAACCTTCCAAGTACTCATGCAAGAGACTCCTCGATTACAAAGACCCCGTCTCCGCAGAAAAAGTCGCTATTTTATAATGATATAACGACTCCTAAGCCAAGACATCGTCCACAGCAGCTTTCAGAATCTTCTCAATTTGATTATCTATCCAACTCTTTTGATACAACAGTCATAGTCGTTGATTCTTGTATTGACACAGATGCTATATTGGACAAACTAGAGGACTTCAGGATCACTTTCATGGTTTATTCAAGTGAGAGAGGTGGTGATTTGATTCCTTTATATCGGGTGAATCAATTTTACTCCAATTTCTTGAAGATGGACCTAGACATTAGAAGGTTAAGTCAGCTCAATCTTCCATCGTTACCGGATAAAGCAGCTTTCTTGAAATTGGATCCTTCAGTGTGGGACACACAAAAGTCAATTGTGAGAATGTACGTCTCAGAATTATGCAGATTAATGAGACTTAACAGAGGCACACAAATCTGGAATGTGTTCAGATCATTCTTTACGCCAGATGATGCACATGACATGTCCAAGAAAGAGTCTGTTTTTGTCTCTGTTGGCACAAGAAATTTACGAAAGACTTATAGGCTATACAAGATGATCTATGACACTATTGAGAATCTGTTAATTGTAGGTGAAGTTCACTCAAAGAACGCCGAAAGTTTTAGAGTTAATGATGTGAGTATTACTAGAGATAATTTGGTGTTGACAATAGCGAGGAAGAAGAAGAAAGCTTTTAAGTCAAATAAGACATACGTGTTATACAGTGAATCGGTTCAAGATGCAACTGATTGGTGCAAACTAATTCATGATAACCAATTAGTTGATAATGACCAGATGTCAGTGGCTTCTTCACCGTCGATTAATTATGTTAATAATGGGGAGTTTACACCTCAATCTGCATCTTCGACGCCTCAAGAGTTTTCTACCCCATCACCTTACGAAGGAAAATGGTTTGGATTCAAAAAAGGAAGAGACTCTACAATACCGATCATTGGTTCTTTAACTGACTCGTCATCTTTCTCAACTTCAAACCATGATGTTTTAGAGTTCAAATCTATGCCGTATTCAGGAACTATGACATCAAGTGGTAGTATGGGATCAGGAATTGGACACTTTCAAGGAAATACTAATGGCTCTCAGGTGAAGTCGCCAGCTCATGTGCATATTTTCCAAAAACTGGATAACTCTCCGAAATATTTTGGTTCTACTATAGAGGAATCCTACAACTTGCTCCCTGATTTCAAAGTGTACGATAAACCTGTTCCTTCAATAGTTTACAGAGCAATTACATACTTGACCGAACGCAATGCAGTTTATACTGAAGGGATATTCAGATTGAATGGCATGATGTCCGAAGTGAACAGAATACAGGAGATATTCAATGATTCCTCGGACTGTGATTTCAACAAATTGCCAACTCCGCCCGATGTGCATTCGATTGCTACACTTTTTAAAAGATATCTAAGAACATTACGTGTTACTATCATCCCAGAAATTGAATCTAGGGAATTGATGACATTGACATTATCCACCGATTATGCGAGCACTATTCCAAGGATCAAAGGTGTTTTGCAAAGGTTACCAACTTTGAATAGTGACGTTCTATACTGTTTATTCAAGTATTTCAGGGAAGTGTTAAAACACAAAGAGTTCAATAAGATGAGTGTCAGTGCATTAAGTGTGTTGATGGCTCCCAATTTGACCCCTTTTGATGGCGCCAAAGAAATATGTGCTGAGATATTAATCAATTTCGATTACTATTTTGAGAACGGTAAATTGCTCGAAGATGAAGCTGAAAGAAGAGCTATTTGATAATTGTTTCGTCAAACACTTTCCTAATTATAGTATGTTTTAAAAAACATACGATTTATGTACGATATATTTTGTAGAATTTACTATTTACTAATTACTCTTTTTCTTAGTTACGTTTGAGCCACTGGATAATGTATCATCTCTTCTTTGCTACAGAAGAGATTCAACTTCACAGGAAGGGTGGACCCAGGTTTGTTTAAAAGCGGGCACCCAAAACTGTACTTAACATGCCTATTATCAACCGTCTAACGAGTCAGCTCTAAATGTACTGTTCTGTCAAGTCATCAATAAATATTGAATACTAAATGGACTTGTTAAATTAGTAAGTGCGTGAGTCCAACTCCGAATTGCCAAAAAGATTGTAGGACCCGCTAATGCAAAGTAACTTATGCCTGCTTACTCAAGTTGTAATCAGCTGGGTATAATCCTCCATGGCCTGCTAACTATCTTATGTTGACGTGCATCTGATATCATGTGATACTTTTTCTGTGTTCATGGCTAGAGTAATCATTGAACATTAGGTAAAGGCGATTGATTACTCATGAATCACGAACCATTTAAACACAAGCCAAGGAGCATAAAATATATAATAAATTGGAAGCGAAGCGCAGCCATAATGTACGAGTGTAATATTTATCATTTAATATTTAATATTTATTATTTAATATTTATTATTTAATATTTAATGCTGCTGCCCTGCACAGCTCACAGTCCACGGCAGTGCAGTCACTGCAGAGCGGTGTTTATACAGTACTGATTGCATCGGATTCCCTGGTCCTTCTTTTGTGATCAAGATTGTGGATACCTTTTCTTAATTAAGCACAATAGCGGTTATCAGATTTCATCACAGATCAAAGTCATTTCCGCTGACTTAAACTGGATTTTGCAATTGAGCAGTGATCACTTATTAATGGCTTTCTACCTATAAATATGTTTGGGTATCCCCAATCATATTGAGCTTCCTTATAGCTAGCTACCAAGCGACACTATCTACAGCAGTAATACACTAGTAAAAAAATATGTCTACACTAAACAAAGCTATTATAAGACCAATTGAAAGAAAAGATAAAGAAGAGTTTATCACACTTTTTGCAGGAGAAAACTCATATCTAGTCTTTTACAAAACAAAATTGTCAGATGAAACAGTTGGGACAACGTTTGAAAGATTCTTTGATGCGTCAATTCCTGTCTATGCTGTTGTTGCAGTCGACCCAATAGATGATTCCTTAGTTGGTTTTGCTACGTACTTAACCCATTATAACACATGGTCGATCAACCAGACTACATACCTGAATGATCTCTTTGTCAAGCCAGCTTCTCGTTTGAAAGGAACAGGAAGAAAACTCATTGAAGCAGTGTATGCCTTTTCAGATGAAAATGACTGCGACAAAACATACTGGAATACTGCGTTTGATAACCATAGAGCACAATTGCTATACACTAAAGTTGGTATAAAAAGTGGTTTTTTATCTTATAGAAGACCGGTTGGTGATCAGAAGCCCGACGTTTCTTCGTGAATCAGATTGTCACCTTATGGTATTTTGCTGGATGTAGTCAAGTCATTTGTGTTTATTGCTCTACGAAGAGAGTGTATTGACGCACGATTTGATACGGTATCGAAGACTATTAGTTATCTCTATATGACCCTTACTCCTCTTATTCAGATAACCTTTCACTGTGTCAGCGTCATCAATTTGTACTTCAAATTATTTATTATTATTTTTCTTCTTGTACTTCTTACGTGAAGAACTTTAAGCTATCTTATAGGGGAATGTACCCCAATCAGATTCAATTATAGCACTTCTAATTATACAAAACGATATATTAATAGATAGATACTAAGTAGTTAACTTTTACGATAGGTAGCGCATTTCAGTCAAATTATATTGCAGATTGTATAATTCACTATAGTGGATGTTAACAAAACTTTCTGAGAAGAGGAAATGCAGTTACAATCTGTTAAAGTATTGAGAGCATTTATACAACTTTTGCAAAAAAAATAGCACCCATGCTGGGAGTCGAACCCAGAATCTTTTGATTAGAAGTCAAACGCGTTAACCATTACGCTACACGGGCCAATATTTAAGACAAAAAATGTTAGAAATTTTTATTACATAAGTAATCCCTGCAAAAATGGGAAATTCTTAGATAATATATTATGGCATTATGAAAATACTTAGATAATATATTATGAAATCTTCTACGAGAGAATTAAAATGCGACACTTTAAGTATACCAAAATAAATTCGGACTGCAGACTCTTGAGTCTAACGGTTCTTGAAACTTCAAACTGATTCTGTCCTGTCTATTGAACTACGAGTGGACGTTTATTTGTGGCTCGACGTCATACAAAGCAAAAAAAAAAAATTCTGTACTTGCAGTTTCAGCGTCCGATTCTACCACCTTGTCGTTACCATTAAAACCGAAATCAAATAACATATCTTCTGACCATCAATTAGTAGAATCGATGCAAGGTGTTAAGGATGAATCAATAATGAAGTAGAAGTTTGTGCCGGTCCCGAGTTTGGTGACCAAGGCAAAGTTGCACAATCTCAATTGCATCACTTTTTGGATTTTACCCGTCTCTGAGGGGCATTTCAAAAGGTTAAATGATTAGTAAGATGGCCGAGCCGGCAGGTTCAAAATAAGGGTTTATTTAATGTATCTTGTTAGCGGTGCCGTAAAAAATAACATCTGCCAAAACACCCTTGCATTTGAAGAGAAATGTTAATGCTGATGGTAGAACAACTATTGGTGTTCGCAGATACTATACCTCAACTCCAGATTTGGCCTACCCTGCAGAATGGTTCACATTTAACAAATTATGATAGATCAATATTTTATAATGCTTTATCTAATGACAGTTAAATCACTTGGGGAAAGTATGGAAAAAAAGAGTCAGAAATGGAAGTTACTGAGAAGACTTAGTGTCTTGAGACTTCAAATATGCACTTTAATGATTCAAATGCAGCATGCTTTCGTTTTGTTTGCTCAATAGTTGAATGACATACTTATTATACTAATGTATACTTTCAAATAATTAGTAGATATATAAGTTTCTTCTTTTCTTTCTCAAATAGAAAGTTGATGACTAATGTTCTTAACTTTTCGACTAATTTCCTAACTTGATCGTAAGATTTTTAAAAAATAATCACTAGGCATCACTTCCATTCTTCAAATGTAGACTAGTCACTATTAACTAATACGCAAGAATCATGCTCCGAAAATGAAAATAGGCTGTGCATCTGCCTGCGTTAAGTCCGTCAGATACAATATGCGCGAAATATTTACTACCCGTAATAGAGCTAAATACGTAATACTTATTACTATTAGTGATTACATTGCATTTGACAGCTTGATAATCCCGAATTAAACAATTTGGCCAAGTATTTAGGTAATTTATAATTTTATATAAACATTACATTGACAATAACTTGAACTTTTTTTTCAGCATTTACTCTCCTGACATTGCGGTCAAATTCATTCCGATATCCCGTCTCCCAATTACTAATCTTCAGTTTTGTTGAACAATAGTTGACGTTGGACAAATCATCAATATTGAAAGTATATAAATAACAGTACAGTACCCCCATTACTTCAACACTCTTTTATAAAAATATTCAAATATGATTTGCTCAATTCTTCCAATCATACATCCATTGTTGTTATATAATCAAATATGTCTTCACCAGTTGAATCATTAGCAGAAACAAACTTATTCAGGCCAATTAAGGTTGGTAAGGTCACACTCCAACATCGTCTGGCTCTTGCTCCTACTACTAGATTCCGTAACACTAGCGAATTTGTTCCTACTGATTCCTCTAAAGAATTTTATGGACAAAGAGCCGAGAATAACGGAGGATTGCTAATCACAGAAGCAACGTTTGGTGCAGCCCAGTTTGGTCTGTATGCTCATGGTCCAGGTATTTACACTTCTGCTCAGGTGGCTGCTTGGAAAGTTGTTGTTGAGGAAGTCCACTCCAAAGGCTCCTTTATCGCTTTGCAACTTTGGAACTTGGGAAGTGTTGGTGATCCAAAATTATTGAAAGAGAATGGCCTGCCACTTTTAGGAGCTTCAGATATTTACCCCGATGAAGATATTGAGAAGGCGGCTAAAGAGGCTGGAAATGAATTAAGAGGTTATACTCTTGAAGAAATCGAAGACTTGAAACACAAGTACGTTACAGCAGCAAAGAATATTATCGACAAAGCAGGTTTTGACATTATTGAAATTCATGGTGCTCATGGTTATTTGTTGGATCAGTTCATCCAAGAAGTCTTGAACAATAGAACTGACAAATATGGTGGCTCAATCGAAAACAGAGCCAGATTACTTTTAGAAGTCGTCGACCTTTTAATTGAGGCAGTTGGCGCTGACCGTGTTGCTGTCAGACTATCACCATATGCCAAGTTTCAAGGTAGTGCTGGTGTGGACTCACCAAATTCGCATCCTATTGCTCAATTTGGCTATATTTTGGGACAGTTAGAAAAGAGAGCGAAGGAAGGTAACAGATTAGCATATGTGTCAGTTGTTGAGCCAAGAGTTTCAGGTATTATTGACAGTCTTGACCCAAGAGTCTTCAACACATCATGGATCAAAGAAATTTGGAAAGGTATTTTACTTCGTTCAGGTGCTTATTTGGCTGATCAAGGTTTCAAAAATTTGAGAAAAGATGTTGACAGTGATGATAGAACTCTTATTGGTGTTAGTAGATATTATACTTCTAACCCAGATTTAGTACACCGTTTAAAGAATGGATTAGAGTTGACTCCCTATGATAGATCAAGATTTTATAATAAGTTTTCAAATTATGGTTATATTTCCTGGGGTAGGTATGGAGAGAATGAACTGGGACCAGACAGCGAACTTTCCAAAAAGGTTCCAGTGGCTTTGGTTTGAGTTTGCGTAGACCATACTAAGTCATAGATGATAATTAACGTGCACTTAGATTATAGACTTTAAAGTTTATATTATACAACACATTTTATATTAGACATTTTTTCATTGTTTTAACCAATTTTTATGGGTATTTAGTATTTACTATTTACTACAAGAGTGGAAGGAAGTAGAGTACCTGATAGCTGACGTAACCATATGCAAAAAGCGGTAGTCGCCGGCAGCTAACAGTAAAATATTTATGATTCTTGATTGATAACAAAATCTAAATGTGATCGGAGTATGATGTTGATGATTTTATCGAGGATTGAGAAATCAATGTAAAGCCATTTCTGGTATTCCTACCCTTTAGTGGAATGAGTAGCTTAGCCACCATATAGGTAGTTTAGTCGTGGATACCTCCTCGCGCCTATTAATATAGTATTAGCCACTTACTAAGTTTAGTTCGTTTGTTTGAGACTTGTATAAGGTCTGGTGACTAGTTTGGCAACACACAATTGATTAATAAATGAAAATCAATTGAAACAGATTCAATAAGTTAATAATAACAAATAATAAATCTGATATTAAAAAGTTTCTATATGAAATATATGTAAAACTTCCCGTGCCTTGTAAGAAGAGTTCCAATTGTAACTTCTTCCGATAAAAGCAGGATCTACAGGTATTTATATCGTTTCTCCATCTGAACAAACAGTGATTAATAATCATCTGTTTCATGTCTATTTTAAGTATTTTCAATTCTGGTATCCGAAACGGCATCAATTCAAACTAGCCAATAAATTGAACAACAATTAGTGTCAGAACCTACGTTAGAATGGACTTGATATTTCGTCCATTTAGGTCTATCGTATGGTCTGTAAATTAAGGGATACAGAATCAAGGCTGTACAGAGTCAATCGTCCAAGACGATTACATCAGATTGAGTTCTGCCATAATTAAATAAGGGTCACATGCTGAATGCAGAATTTGTTACCCTTTTGCTGCTTCGACGTCTCGTTCAATGTTGGACTCATTGAGTCATTGGCCATTGGCTTATAAACATAATCATAGTTGTATATGATTGTTTGAATACGAGACAAAGAGGATGCTAAGAGAGGGGGAGAAAGAAGAGGCGGACAAACACGACATAAAGATCTGGAAGGAGTTTTATAGTCAACAGTCCGTAACGAACTGTAGAAAGGTTCTACTTTGTTGAAAGAGTCAACTCCTAAGGAGTGACTCTATAGATACATACCGAAGTTTTATTATATATTCATTTATATAAGTTTTAATAGGAAACATACTTTAACAGTCAAAGACCAAACCACCGAGTTAGATATCTATCAAATATCCGATATGGCTATCCAACATGGCATCCTTACAGATATCGTTTGAAACTCAACACTACTAGTGAATTGACAAACTAGTTTTTATCACCCATTCTCAATGTTAACACTATTATGCCAGTAGTCAATTACATCATGAGAATAACTCTCAATAGATCCAGGATCAGAAGATGATCATGCCATACACTGGACATTGTAAGTTACAGGCGAAGAGGAGTATCCACGACTGAACTACCAGAGAGCTAACAACACAGTCAATGTTAGACTCTCCACTGACGGTAGGGATATAAAGGACGCAAGGACGCCTTTATAATTTCATCCCTGAATCCTCGATAAAAAGGAATACTAAATAGAAAAAGGGTTGATTAAAGGTATTATATAAGAACTGAGGTTCCTATATTACATAATATATATTATATAATATATATTCCAACAGGCACGAAAACAAACATTTCAATGATCTCATGGATTAAAGGATGGGCGATCGACGCAAAATACCTGCTCTTTTTTTTCTTGGTGAGACCATTCAGCTAGTTCAAAATTTTGGAGTTGTTTTATATTCACCACCGCGTAAAAAAGAGAAAATTAAAACCGTTTACTATGTTTAACATGGGTTTTAAGTCGATTTATTTTACTTCGAGATATTGCCAAAGCCAACATCTCGATCCAGGGATATGAAAAAAAACAATCGGGGAAAATGAGAATTACGGGATTCGAACCCATGTCACCTGCTTGGAAGGCAGGTATGATAACCACTACACTAAACTCCCAATCTTTACTATGTGTAAGGTATGCGGCTCATTGCCAGACCTGGAAGGCAGGTATGATAACCATCTATTTCAAAGGAAAATGGTTTGGCGTATGCCACAATCTCCCAGCGAATACTGATCAGCCAATCCTCACCAATCAAATAATCCAAAGATATATCCAACTATATCACAACCAGAATGGCTATTGGGATACCATACCATTCTAAAAAACCACAACGAACAAAAACACATAGGATTTTGCCCTTAAAGTAATTTAAGAGCCTTTACCTTTTTCTTAGCGATTTTGACTTGAAACTACATAATTTCCTACGTTATGAGTGAAAACAA
>JAKTQZ010000014.1:0-279568 GCA_030579435.1 Ogataea nitratoaversa
TGTAGGGTATCAGACATAGTTTGAGCTGCAATGGCATACTTGAAAGATGGCATGGTTTGATGTTTGATGTCCACTATTATGTGTGATGTTTGGGTTTGTCCCTCTAGATAATTTTCGCAACGGGGTTTTAAAAGAAACCTCATAATTTTAAGTCTCTAAAATTAGTAAAATTTTGGTCAGTTTGTCCGAGCGGTTAAGGAGAAAGACTTGAAATCTTTTGGGCTTTGCCCGCACAGGTTCGAATCCTGTAGCTGACGTTTCTTTTTTGCCTGACCTAAAAGTGAGTTGAAGCGCCTAATCACATTAAACAATATCCAATACAAATCATCCTTTTCGCTGTTTGAAGTGATGGGGATGCACTCACAGTTTCAACATTTAGACTCTATTTAAATGTTTACCGTGGTATCAAACATGACTGGATACAGAACCTGAGGTAAATCAAAAGTATAATAGTACCATGATATGATCCTTCGATGACTGGTACCTACTAGTAAGTTGTAACTACTACCCACTCCCCAGTTCTCTTAACCTGCATCTGCCAAATTATGTGTCAGTAAGTTCTTAATTTCTTCTCCTGCGTTTCGAAAGTTTTTCTCCGTATACACATTCAGTAACCAGTGTTGGCTGTTCAAAAAATGAACAGATATGTCACCTATGGGAGAATTATCTATAGAGGTAAATCCAAACTACATACTGTTCAACGAGAATTTGAATTACAAAGATTGTGCATAATATTGCAATATACTCAATTGTTACGTTAAGAGAGGATAATTTTTCAAAAAGCTAAAATCAATAGAGCTCAGACTCCTTCCAATAGACATCGAAAAGAGCACATGCAAACTTGGCTTACAGAAAAGGTAACCAAAACATAAAACAATGTCAATACAGCTAAGAGAAGGGTTTGTGGACGAGTCTTTGGAGAGGGTCTTAGAAGATCTACTAGTGAGATTCGTCATCAATTGCCCTCCCGAAGACCTTTCATCAATAGAAAGAGTGTTTTTTCAAATCGAAGAGGCCCAGTGGTTCTTTCTCGACTTTATTCGTCCTTTGAACTCTTTGCTACCAAGCTTGAAAATGAAGCAATTTACCTCCAAAATACTAGAACAATGCCCCATTGTTTGGAAATGGGGTGATCCCAAGGATGCTTTAGCTAGATTTGGTAAATACAAATCTTCCATTCCAGTCAGGGGTTGTGCCTTGCTAAACAAAAGCTTGGATAAAATCTTACTAGTTCAAGGTGTAGAAAGCTCGTCTTGGAGTTTTCCAAGAGGGAAAATATCGAAAGGAGAATCTGATGTTGAGTGTGCCATAAGGGAACTCGAAGAGGAGACAAGTTTTGATTGCTCGGCTTATATCAACGAGGAAGATTGTATCGAGAGAACGATCGGAGGGAAAAACTATAAGATATACATTATTAGAGACGTCCCCGAGGAAACAGTTTTTGAGCCAAAAGTGAGAAATGAAATCAGTGCGATTGAATGGAAAACCGTGAAATACGTGACAACTACATGTAAGACAAGTAACCAATATTTTCTTGTTAAAGCAATGATAAAACCTCTTTTGAGTTTTATAAGTAAAGCGAAGGGACTACAGACAGAAGAAGAGTTGAAGAAACAAGCTACTATTCAATTGAAGAAGATATTGGGAGTTGGTATGGACGAAGAGAAAAAGCAAACACAAGAACAGTTAGACCCCGGAAGAGAATTACTCAATATGTTGCAACAGGTTGCAAAATCCAGACAACCAAACGGTTTGGAGACCATAAATCAAGATACAAATCATCAACCTTTAGTTCCGAACCAAGCCAATGCTATAGGCGTACAGCTATCTTTTCTTCCTCCTGTCTCACAATTCCCACCTCAACAATTACCGTTTCCATTCACTTTCCCACCATTACCGTTACAAGGCCAAATTCCATCCCAGTTGCCATTTTTCAATCCTTTCATGTTGAATGGAAACTTTGGAGGACTCCCTTCGCTCCAATCTGGTTTCCCTCTTCCCCATCCACATCATCCACCCACACCACAAAGTTTTGGACAGCATAACACACCTATCGCTGAAACTCCAAAACCTCAATTTGTTGCTCCTGCTCCTTCTTCTTTTAGCAAACCTACTTTTGACTTAGCGAATAGAAGATCCAAAGAATCTGATAGCAAGGAACTCTTAGGTATTTTGAATTCCAGACCACAAAGGCTTCCCGAACCAGTTGATTTATCTGACCCAGAACGAAGAGACAGTTCTGCATCAAAGAACAAAAACTTTTTGAAAAGTTTATTTGATACTTACAAGAATGGAACGGATCAGAAGTTTACCACACCTACCCCTTTCACCGTGCTAGAACGTAAGAGACCAGATTCGCAAGTGCATATAGAGAACGATAAAGAAAGAGAGAGAGACAAGGGAAAAGAAAAGCGCAGAGAATTGAAAAATTTGATGAGACACACAGAAGAACCAATCGATGTTACCAGACCTGCCAATGAATCAACTCCTTATGATGCTTCAACCAATTCCAATAGCTCAGTTAACTTGGTCGGAAAGAAAGTCACTTTGATGAAACGACCATCTGGTCTAAAACCTTCTACGACCGGGACATCAGAACTGCTAGACACCTTGCTTAAAGGACATTTGACATCGGAAACTACGTCAGTGTCATCTAATGATAAAACAAATGGATCTGAACTACTTGGATTACTTCAGACTCAGTCAGGATCTGACGTTGATTCTTTCAAGAATAAAACAGGGCAGGAAATTGTTACCAATTTATCCCAAAATTACCACAACAGACAACAAAATAAAGTTCAAACTGAAACTAAAGCTTTTTCGCCCCAGACTGCAAATTCGAAAGCATCTAATGAACTTTTAGATATATTGATCAAACCAAACAAGAATGGAAAGGCCGATCCTTCTGCAGAATTACTAGGTCTGTTGAATAGTACAGAGGTGGCTAAGAGTCCCGAAACCGAATCATCAACTGCATATATCAAGCCTCCACAGAAGGAACTACCCAACGGTTCTGCAGAACTTCTCGGATTACTCAATAGGCCAAAGGAACAGAAAAACATTGACCCATCTGCAGAGATACTTGGTTTATTCAATAAATCACACGATCAGAGAAATAAAGATTCATCAGCAGAGCTTGGGCTATTGAACCAACCCTCCAGACAGAAACACAATGACCCATCAGCCGAGCTCATGGGACTATTGCAAAAGCCTGGAATAAAAAGAGACCAAGACCCGTCATCTCAGCTGCTGGGATTATTGCATCAGAGACTGCGCACAGACTCCAACAAGATTTTGGATGTTATTCAAAACAAGAGCAAAGCTATTGAAGATCCTACCAAGGAGTTATTAGGGTTATTAAACTCACCTGCAGCCTCTGAAGCTGAAATAAACTCTCTCTCGGACGAAAACTTTGAGACCGCAGATGAGGAATTTGAAAGGAATTCTGACACAGATGAATTCGCTAAGAAACGCGATGAACATGCAAAAGGAAGTACATATAATGATCTTTCTAAAAGTCATACAACCTCTGCTGAGCTCCAGCAACCCAAACCATCATTGCCAAATGCATTTGAAGAGATATTAGGCCAATTAACTGAAAGCTCGAAACCTCCCATTTCTGTTGCTTTTTCTTCCAATCCAGCCAATGAGTTGCTGAACCTTCTACACAACCCTTCATCGTCAGCGACTCAACGGGAAACGAGTAGCAGAAGCACACCGTCCACGACAGATTCGAATAGTTCTACATCCAATGAGTTACCCAATCTACTGAAGGGGCACCTAGAAGCACCTGTATCTTCTAATGCCTTTTCGCCTGTTAAACACTCCGTACATGGGCAGACCGGGGCAAAAAACCAACCGACTACTAGTAAATCCAGTGAATCACAGCAAAGTAACTCCAGTGCATTACTAAGTCTGCTGAAGGGAACCCAACCAGAGTCACAGCCACATTCAATTTCCACAAACTCTATCAAATCTCCTTCCAACCTATCACTGGACTTATTGAATGGCAAAATAAACTTGGGAAATTCAACTCACGACCAACGAGCTCAACCGCAAACCAAATTTACCTCTACCTCTCATGTGGCCACAGATGCTGGTGATGAAAGTCTTGAATTTGAAGACTTTGATGACTTGAATCAAGGGTACGATGAACCTGACTCTAACCAAATCAAAACATACATCGATGAAGGAGAAGAGTATTTTTTTGATTGATTAGTGATTTATGAGATCCATTCACCAATAACTTACTCACGTGACATTTGCTTGTGCATCTGTCTTGATAGTGTATGGTTTCTTCCTTTTTAACTTTTATATGTAAATTTTTTAGACCCTTGTATTCTATTTGATACTCAATTATATAATCTCTTTCCTTTCCTTCTAAGCATATTGATTAATCAATTTCCCTACTTTTGTGCCCAAACTTCCCTCTGACAGTAATAGCTAATTAAGTAAATTGTAACGGTACATGCAATTTGATGAGACCTCTACATTATGCATTTATAATATTTATTATATATCTCAACAAAGAAAGATATTACGATTTACTAAACTAGTTGAAATCGTGGGACGTCTGCTGCTGACATCGACTCCTGTAATCATAATGAATTCTGGTACATGACCATTCATTCTCCAGAATTTGGTTTTGGGCACCCTAAAATGTGGGCTGTGCTGATTAACTATAGTTTAAGTTATCACAAATCGCTTATCGAGTAAAGACGCTACTATTTTCACGCGTAAGTTTATCATCCTTCAATTTCCCCTTTTATCTTTGGTACCGATATTATAACTCCATTCCAAGAAACAAGTCAACAAGAGATACTGTAACAACAATGGTGGCCCTAAATGCAAAGACCACGAAAATTGCCAAGGCAGGCACCAAGTTAACATCCAAAGTCCCAAAAAAGACAACAGCAAAGACCTTAACCAAAGTTTCAAAAAGACCAACGACAAAGGATGAATCTAACGTTTCAAAAACTTCAAAAATGACTCCATCTAAACCAAAGACAAAATCACCCGTGTTTGAACAGGATTCAAAGGGACGTCGATACTGGTTAATTAAGTCAGAACCCTTTAGCCGGTTAATTAAGTCAGAACCCTTTAGCCGGTTTGATTCAGATTCAGAATCATATTTAGAATCAGATGCAAAGTTTTCAATTTTGGATTTATTCCATGCAGGTACTGAGCCATGGGATGGAGTTCGTAACAACGAGGCCAATAACAATTTGATTAGTATGAACAAAAATGATATCTGTCTATTCTACCATTCTAATTGCAAATATCCTGGTATAGTCGGTCTCGCAGAAGTCACATCAGATGAAGCAAAACCCGACGAGCAACAGTTTAATAAGTACTCGCCTTACTATGACCCAAAGGCAACCAGGAAAAATCCTAAGTGGTGGTGCCCCGAAGTATCGTTTGTCTCTCTCTTGAAAAGAAAACTCGGGCTTGCTGAATTGAAACAGCTTGGAAAGTTTGACGACTTATATTTGTTGAAAAGGGGAAGACTAAGTGTTGCACCTGTTAGTTCCCATCATTTCACCGAGTTGATGAAACTCCAAAATGATGGGCGTCGTGTGTTTGATCGTAATGCCGAGTTTGATATTTTTGTGGACGACGAGATGATCGAAGACCTGGACGAATTTTTATAAATAAGTTTTTTTAATCATTTACCTTGAATATTTTTGGGCTTTTTATTCACTGAACACAGTTCGCTATGCTATAGACGATAAAATATTTTTGGTACACAAATATTAAATAGTTCATTTTTGTGTCATCTTGAGGCATTCCCTGCGATTCTCGAGTTTACTCTGCTATCCATACTGATTCGGTCATGAATGGTCAAATCAATTAGTCCACTTAGTTCATTTTTAAGGGACTCCAACTGCTTAGCCCCTCTTGCAACATTTTCTAAGTCGTTTAGTTTAGCCACATTTACATAGCATTTAATTTGATATTGACCTGATTTGTCAAGCAACGCCAATTTAACAGCTCTTTCATCCCCAATATCACTCATTTCTATATCGCTATCAATTTTTGAAACATTCACCGTTTCCTTGCTAGGGGATTCATCGCCAACCGCCACATAAAGTCTGAATATTTCAATTATCAAATCATTGTAATAAAATCTTACTCCTCTGTTCCAAAATTCAACCTCTGGCACATACCCGAGCTCGTCAACATATCCAAAAGCATCGTCTGTTCTGTATATTGTAGTCTCATAGATGTTTTGAATTGTGACAGCCCTTTTACCAGCGGCTGGTATATCAGATAACTGTAGGGTCCAAATATCATCACTGTTCTTAGGTCTTCGCTTTGCATCAACAAGAGATTCACCCTTGAGTATTTCCTCAGCAGTATCGATAGTTGGAGACTGTTCAGGCTCTTCCCAAATTCTAGTCATTCTTACCCTGTAAGATTCCACCTGGTTGACTTTACCGGCACGTTGTTCTGGATTGAACGGAAACTTAGGTTTCAAAATAAGTGTATGTTGAGAGAGGTGCTTAGGTTTCATACCTGTCAAAGACTCCAGAGTGATCTTAAGGGTTTGAACTTGGGATTTGGGTATGCAAGAAACTAAAGATATCTGCTGAACCATTATTGTTTTATCTGCCGTTTTGAATTGCTAGCGATTGGAGTTCCAATAAAATTCAGATATATGGAGTTTGCTAAGGTTAACTGCTATCAATTTGTCAAATTTCTAGTGTGTGGAGTTGGCTTTTAGGATTTTCTATTGATCAATTGTTATTGATAATAAGTTATCTAACACATTATAAACTTTGAAGTTCGAATTTTGGCGATCCTCTAGTCGATGGACCAGTTGAATTGATAAAATCGACCAAATATTACAATCCATATATATATGCAGATTCCAAGTGCTCGAGTATCTCTCTAATTCTTTCATTCGATCTAGGCTCAACCAGCGGGACGCGACCAAATTTAGTTTCAACTGAGTTCAATTCATTACTTAAGGCAAAACCGATTATTATAAGCAGATGCCGGAGTTTAGAAGCAGTTGTAAATTACCATACTGATTCATAATATAACATTATTACTTGTTACTTATTATTTATTAATATATTGTATATCATACAATACAAGTATATAGTTACACTTTGATTCTAGAATAATATTTGAATGATATTGCCCAAGTAAAACTATAAATGCCTTTTTAGGCAAATTCAATTACATACAAAACACAAGAACTCAGTTCATCTGTTACAAAACTAAACTTATAATTGAGGAGTAGAGATCTTGGCCCTGATAGCCTTAATTTGTGTAAAACCTTCGTAAGCCTCAGAACCCATTTCACGACCAACACCCGATTGCTTGTAACCACCAAATGGAACGTTTTGATGGAAGTCATTATATGTGTTGATCCAGACGGAACCAGCTTCAAGTCTGTCAGCAACGTATAATGCTTTGTTGATGTCTTCAGTATGGATACCAGAACCTAAACCAAAATCAGAGTCATTAGCCTTTTCAATCAATTCTTCTAATTCAGTGAAAGGTAAGACAACACCAACAGGGCCGAAAATTTCTTCCTGTGTTAATTTAGAGTTTTGTGGAACATCATAGAAGATGGTTGGTTCAACGAAGTAACCCTTGTCACCAATTCTGTTACCACCGGTTAACAACTTCAGACTGGATTCTTTACCTTGTTTGATATAGTCTAAAACGGTTTCAAATTGATCTGGTGTAGTTTGTGCTCCTTGGTAAGTACCTTGTTCAAATGGGTTACCAACCTTCAATTTTTCAATAGCTTCTTTGAACTTAGCCAAGAAGTCGTTGTAAAACTGTTCATCGGTGGCTTGAATGTAAATTCTTGAACCTGCACAACAAACTTCACCACCATTGAAGAAAATACCAGTGATTAAGTTTTGAATGGTTTTTTCAACATTACAATCACTGAAAACGATATTTGGGGATTTACCACCTAATTCTAATGTAACTTTTTTAATTGACTTAGCACATTCAGTCATGACGGTCTTACCAACGTCGGTGGAACCAGTGAAAGAAATCTTCTTGATAAGTGGATGGTTTAAAATTGCATTACCACAACCTCTACCGGAACCTGGGATAACGTTAACAACACCATCTGGGAAACCTGCTTCTTTGATCAAAGTACATGCGTACAAGTTAGATAGAACAGTGGCACTGGCTGGCTTCAAAACAATTGTGTTACCAGAACTTAAAGCTGGACCAATTTTCCAAGCAAACATCAATAGAGGGAAGTTCCATGGGGTGATAGCACCACAAACACCTAATGGTTCTCTTTTAGTGAAGGTAAAGTGTTCTGGGTCAGTGGTAACGGTTCTACCGTCAAGCTTGTCACAGAAACCAGCACAAGTTTTGATGTATTCGATGACCAAATTAACATCAAATTGGGCACAGTGTAAAGCTTTACCATTGTCTAATGATTCAAGATAAGCCAATGTGTCCTTATGTTCTTCAAATAAAGTGGCAAGGTTATATAAGAGTCTTGCCTTTTCTGATGGTGTGACAAATTTCCATTTCTTGAAGGCCTTGTAAGCAGATTTGACAGCAATGTCGACATCTTCTTCACCAGCTTGTTGGACATCCAACAGTTTTTCTCCAGTGATTGGAGTGGTGACTTCAAAAGTCTTTCCGGATTTGGCAGAAACAAATTCATTATCGATGAATAAACCAGTCGGTTGCTCAACAGATTGATTAACAATTGGGAATTGTAAAGTTTGGAAGAATTTGGCGCTAGCAGACATTTTTAGTAATTTCGAAATACTTTTCTATAATGAAGATAAATAGACAACTTCTAATAATAGTCAACAAATATAGAACCGGGGGAAATATCTCTCTATTTATAGATAGCCAATTGCCGTTTGTATTGGGCAAACATATCAAGAAGCCAGATTAAGGCCGGATGCAAGAAGCAAATTCGACCAGACACTGATTTTTCACTAACAGTACTTTATTAGTAAAAGTGAAGGAAAATCGTTTTAGGTCTGTCTATTCGGGAGCTGTGCTGATAGTACAGGTTTTTGCCTCACTATGATGATGAATAACGATTTACAAATGCTTATAAATCTAGATTACGTGGCTTTGGCTTGTATCGTTGCTTTCCCCACATAGCTGGGCAGTATGTGTTAGTCCATGACACTCAAATCTCATAAGTCTCAACCACCCAATTTATTATCAGCACGGCTCTAGTAGCTAGTTTCAGCAAATTTGTAGTCGATGCATAAAGCTTTTTCATTTATTACAAAACGGTGCAATTATATTATACTGTTATTTAAAATGAGATTGATGAAGTTGAAGTCTTTTGCAAATTCCCACTTGTCCCTTTCTCGAGATTGAATTAAACAGTTTTTAATCATTCGATATTAAGATGGGGTGCAGGTAAAGAGGGGGTCCGAAACTTGTAGAATATCGCACAGGCGGGACAAAACTTAACTTCTTATGGGGTGTGGGCTTTACGGTGTTACGGGAACGCATTTTAACAGCTTGAACCATGCGGAAAACAGAAATAAATTAAATCACTTGGGTAGCAAATGCTGTTGTAGATTTTCTTAACTGATTTTATGAAAAAGTCAAAGATATACCCAGAATGCTAAGGTTCTAGGTTCCAGAAAATTTCCATACCTCAACGAATTACAAATCCAGATTCAATTCTCAAATATTGCGTAACCAAAAACGGAAATTATTCCACCGAGGTCCGATTTTGATTCGGGAGCGAGGAAAGTTTTAGTATTGTCAATTATTTTCCTGAATCTTTTTCGTTGGGCTTCTTTGGGAATAGCTTGGGGTGCAGTTGAACGTTATCATAAAGCTTCAAGGACCAAGACTTTGTGATAATGACTGACTGCAATAAATCGCATACACTCAAGCACGATAGTTGTCCCATGGATTATAACTTGTCTTAAAATCACTACAGTCGTTAGTCTTACAGTGCAAATCATCGGTAAATTGCCATCCCTTGCTAATTTTCAGCAGCATTTCAAGCCTATAGTGTATCCGAATTCTACCTTGTATTGTTCAGACACTTTAAGAATGGAAGCGGCTATATCAAGCTAGGGAACTTCAGAAAAATTTCGGGAACTGCTCCTTGTATGTTTAAAATTTGAACTATATTAGTAACTGTGAGTTCTAACTTCCCTGTGTGTATATATCCGGGGCCTAGGCCGTCGGCCTTTGGGCTGGGGGCCAGGGACTAAGTTCTCACACGGGGTGGATCTCCATCTTCCACCTTTCTGGTCAATGCATGCACCCCACCATGAGATTGTTGAGCTGCATTTCCAGCTTCATTCGCACCCCTCTCTCCAAACTTAACACCTTTCCAGTCACCCTCACTTCACCTTTCGCACCCCTGGAAAATGGATCCTTAGATCCTAACTACGTCGTGTAAAACCCTTTATAAATTGTCGCATGGAATTTACATATGTTATAATTAGTAATTACATATTATGTATTATATAATATATATGCTATGATACAAATCACGTAGTGTATTCAAGATATATCATGACGTTAACGTTATTGGGATTTTATTGATGGAGTTTTTTTACTGACAAAAACAGTTAAAATTTGAGCTTCAATGATTCTGGATAATATTCTCAGAAATAAATGGGCTCGGAACGCGGGACGATTTTCTGTTGCGTACGCTGTTTCATTGATATATAATATATATTATATAATATATATGTCTCTGAACATGAAAAACCACTAAAAACTTAAAAGATATGGTGATGTCGTAATCAATCAATCCGTTCCGACTACCCCATAATTTTTCAACCGCAACTTGACATCATTGAAGTATCGGTGCAGCAGTAACCAGTTTACTTCCAGCTCTTCCGGCCTTTTGAATCAAATCCATTGAGTAAAAAGTTTAAGTGGTATGGAGTTTTCGGCTCTTTTCATTAATTCATGACCAATTATTTACCCCGTATGGCTCTTTATTTGAAGCATTCCTTGATAAACAAGGGTAATTTATAGGTGTTAGTTGATCCAGTGCCTATACCATATATGACTTTCTTTAATACACTTTGTCACCTGAGGGATATAAATTTTTTTACATCTTACACTTGGTTACTGTGCCTAGATTCTGCATAAGCCAAAAAGACCTCTTCAGGTCAATGTGATTTTTTTAAATTTGCCAGCTAGCCTCAAGGGTGTAGGGTCCGGTAGACTTCAAAACAGGTTGTCATAATTGGGATGTTGTAAGTTCACTCCCACCCCGAAAGATCGTAGTGACGAGCAAATCTTGTATATCTTTTCATAAAAGGGAACAAGAAGATGGGGGCACAAAAAAATAGCAAAAAACATTTATTTCTTTGCCATTGGATAGGAGTGTGCTTGAAGGATGAAAAATCTGCTATATTAGTGCACATAAAAAATGAAGTTTTATGTTAGAAATACATGATTAATGAAGAGCTGGTACAAAATAAAAGATAAAGGGAGCCATAAAAAAGCGATAAGAAAAAAGGTAAATATATAGCGAACAGAAAGATAAGAACAATGATTGAGGAATAGTACCGTGATATTTCAATAAAAGGTAGGAATATAATTTAGAAGAAAAACAGAAAAAGTTCGTTACTCCTTAGCTCAATGAACAACACTCTCTCTTATCAACTCATCATCAATGACATCGTCATCAGTGGTGTTGGAACTAGTTCCTTGTTGGTAGTATTGTTTTTTCAATTCAACATCAACATTATCATCACTAGTAGACTGTTGAGGGACACCAGTTTGTGAATCATAACTTTGTTGTTGTGATTGATCGTAACTGACCTGTTGTTGTGCATACTCTTGCTGTTGGTACGCCTGCTGAGCTAGCTGTTGCTGTAATTGGATGTCATGCAACGGATCGTGGAGAACCTTTCCTTGTTGATGCTGAGATTGAGATACAACCTGGCGATTATGTTGAATTTGTTCTGCTCTGCTAGCCAACTCAACAATTTGACTTGTATTCATTTGCTCCTGTTTTAGTAGTTTGGCAAACTCATTAACGTCAGCATCTCTAGTAGGTAAATAGTTACGCCCTTCACCACCACCCAAATGATCTGAATGCTCAGGCAATTGAAAGGTTATGTCATCATGAGATGACTTCTTCCAATTAAACGGCTGATGATGTTTGTGAGTATAACTCAATTGGATAATACCAGTGACAAGATCATAATTCAGCGTAACTTTTGAGTCGCAAACTTCCGTTTTCAATTTGTTAGACACCTGCCTTTTGTTTTCACTTCTGGATTTACGCTGTCTATACTTATCTTGTGAACAAATATACATCCATGAAATCTTTTTTGACTTGTTGGGATTTGGATCATCTAAATTTGGTTTATGATGGTCTCTGATCGCCCATTTGAAGCCAGTTAATGATTGAAGTGGATCAATGTAATGACGAACCACCAATTCAGACATGTGTGCAACAATCTCTTCGGTTAATTCATGCTTTTGATATCTATGAAACATATTCGGGTCTGTATAGTCTCTATAGTTGTGCTGATACAAATCCACGGTTGTGTTTAAACTAACTTTCGCCTGGTATTGCTGCCAGTCGTCCGACAAGTTTGGTAATTTTGAAGGAGTTCTGATTTTCTTTTGTTTGACTTTTCTTTTGGATCTACAGTTGATACAGGTTTGATATTTCAACAACATTTCAGGGTCTTCACTCAATCTTTTCACTCGGCATCTGGTACACTTTCTAACTTCATCACCTGTCGCTAACTCGGTTTTCGTATCAAATTTTCTTTTCTTCTCTTTCGGTAAATCTTGGTTGTGTTGATGACCAGTTGAAACGGAAATTGGTGATTCGTGTGATAATCTTTCCCGTCCCTCCTGTTGATTTTGGTGTTGTTGAATAAATTGATAATATTGGTCTGAGTTATAGTATTGTTGTTGACCGTTAGAGATCTGATAACTTTCGGCTGCACCCTCAACGTCCTGCTCAGTAACACGATGTCCATCACTTTCTGTGTGAATCTGATTAGGCTGTAGGTTTCCATGAGCATTTGACGAAGGTGATTGAAGGGACCGTAACCTGTCATCAACCTCATCTAAGGTTATTTGGGATGAGCCATGCTGGTTAGGATCAGAATCTTGAAGTTCATGCTTGACGGTAGGCATTGTAGATATAAATCAGGATATAGTCGTAAGAAGTAGCGAGAATGTTTTCAAATCCAATTGTTACACTTTGTTATGTTAGTGGTCTCTAGAACAACGAGCAGCTCTTCAAGTGAATTGATGCGTAATTCTAAATAGTAAAAATCGCCAAATGAGAAGATGGCAATACACTTCAAAATACCTGAGCAATTCTGGTTTGTATAACTTAATAATAGAGCTGAAGATGGAATCTGTTCTTGTGAATAGTATCAGTATTGACTTGTATGGTTCACAGTTCACTTTTATTATCCTCTTTTGAATATTTGAATATTTGAATATTTAAAAAAATTGTAAACAATAATAGAAAGGCTGATCTGGATCTGACAATCTACTGAATGGTTGTACTAGAATTGAATGTTTTGTTTTTGTTATGTGACCTTGTAAGAAAGATGGCAGTTGCTTTGTTTATTAAACCGTTTGCAAATGAGGACAGATGGAGGTGTTCAGATTGCGTAGAAATAAGAAATGAACAGAAGTGAAGGAGGCGAAACAGGAGGTGAATAAGTTCCTAAACTGTGCGTGATGTTTATGCCAGACTAGCTGGATCCAAGGCAGGTCTAGACTCTAAAAGATAAAGAAACTACACATCTTTACACTCAAATTGATTGGCATGTACATTGTAAGCCCTCTTGATTCTAATATCTAGATTCTAAATCACTTAGATTGTTATTCGAGTCTATAATGAACATCTAGACAGTGAATTTCATCAAATTGATTAGATTTGTATTTAGGCACTGGGCGTTGCTTATTATATAGGAACATTGAACTGTCATTTGAGTACCAGAAACCTACTCGTCAATAAAGCATACCATGTCAAGATCATTAAAACTGAACAAAGATCTCGATTCCAGTGAATCTGAAGATGTGGAGGGCCAAGAAATTGAGGACCTGGAGTCCCAAGAACATGATTCAGAAGACGAAAGCAATATAGCTGACGAAGATGACTTTGAAGAGGAGATTGATGAAGAAGATGATGACGGTGAAGCCATAGACGATAGTGTTTTAATAGTGGAAGATGAAGATGGAGAGGAGTTGGAAGATGAAGAAGAAGACGACGAAGAGGGGCAGGGAGAAGGAGAAGGAGAAGGAGAAGAGGCGGAAGTTGAAGAAGTCGAAGAAGTTGAAGAAGATGAAGAAGACGAAGACGAAGAAAATGATCAAGCTGATGAGGATGAAGAGGATGTTGACGATGATGAAGAGGAAGAAGATGACGACGGAGAAGAAGAAGAAGATGAAGAGGTAGGAGACGAAGTAGAAGAAGTAGAAGACGAAGAAGAAGAGCCTGATATCACTTTTATGAAAATGTCTACAAAGTCTGCTATAAAAAGCAAGAAACAGGTAGGAGATGATGAAGATGACCACGACGAAGATGAGGTGGAACAGGATGACGACGATGAAGAAGACGAGGATGCGGACGAAGAAGACGAGGACGAGGATTTGGCTGATGAGGAGGAAGAAGAGATTGATGACTATAATGCGGACGAGATTGACGATCAATTAGATGTTCATGTGCAAGATGATGACGAGGACATTTCCATTCGTGCAGTTGAGCCTGATGACGAAGACGAAGATGTAGATCTTGAAGACCAAGACGAAGATGAAGTCGAAGACGATGACGTTGAGCAAATTGCTGAACAGAATGATTCCGATGAAGATGATGACTATGCGGAAGAGCAGGAGTCAAACATACCAAACAAGAAATCAAAACAAAAATCAAGTGTCTCCATAACCAAAAAGGCAAGCAAAAATTTAACGGTGAAGGTGAGATTTAACGAGAAAGACCAACTTCATAATCTATCATTCTCCCAAGAGTTGTCTCCGTCAGCGTCAAGAACAGATCATAGACCCCCAAAAGCATCAAGATTGAGAGAACAATCTGTTAATCTTACATTTTCGTCAAAAACTCCAACGAGGGGCTCTTCGGGAAGAGTGTCCAGGGGAACGGTTAAGAGCTATAAAGAACCAGATGAAGACGACGTATTTGGTGAGGATGAAGACGATGAAAGCACGCCAGCAGACAAAGCTCTTTTGTTCGAGGATGGATCCGATGGAGGCGAAGATACGAATGTTAATAGCCAAATAGAAGGTCTTGATTATGACGAGGATGAGGAGGATGAGGATGAAGATGGCGAAGAAGTTATCAATACAACAGATTTAACAAAGATGACAGAGAGACAACGTTCTAAATTTTTAGATTCACCAGATGAAGTGGGACTACTTCCAACCAACAAGCGGAAGGCCAACAAAGAATTTTTGGCTTTGACAAATGAACCCTTGAAGAAGAAACAGTTTACCGAAGAAGAAATAAGACTACGTAAACTTGAAAATGCCAGAAAAAGAAAGAACTTCAACATCAAGAGGTTAGAAATGGAGAAGAGAGATACCCTGAATAAATTACTCTTGAAGAGAGCTGATAAGGTTAGAAATTTGAGTAATCTACAAGGAAAAGAATACGAAGATGATGACGAAAATGGTGATTCAGAAATTAGACAGAGGCCCAAGTTAATTCATAAAGCTTTATTTAACTGGACCTCCAAGACCGTGATTGCTGAAGATGGCGAAAAGAAATATGTCAGCATTTATTCGACCCAGTAAAGAACATTGCAAAGGGTGACAGTTGACATTTGTCATTCATGTATAATTATGTATATTACACAATCGATATCTATTATTTATTTATTGTTAATCGATGTTAAACACTACGGATCGGATCTCAAGTACTACGTATTTGGTTTGAAGTATATAAGTCACTAGCTTCTAAAAACCGTTGGCTCCTTGTTGACATGAATAAAAGGTGTCCAAGCCAGATATATATTTTAGTGTTTCGTGGGGTTCTCTGCTTCAAGAACGTTCCTCTTGAATCTCTTCACCAAAAATATGCCTTCCAAGAAAGCCAAAATAAAGTATCTAAACTTCAGCGACCTAGGAACCCTGTATTTTTCCAATAATGGGGTAAGTGAGAATGGGTATTCAATAAAGACATGAACGAAGAGCACTGTAGAAATTAGTGTGATACTCCAGTCAACAAACCAATTGACAACGAATGAAGGTAAGTGAAGAATATCAGACAAAACAATCAGGGTAAAATTAGGATAAATAGCAGCAGCTAATAAGAAAAGCCAAACACCAATGTTTATGAATTCATCTATATGCTTCGGATAGAAAACCTCTTTGATTTGAATGTGACTGAAACCTCTCTTTTGAGCAGATGATTTAGCTAATGCAATTAGCCTCACTCTAGTCTCATCCAGACTTTTGAGAGGCGGCTCAAATGGAACTCTGGCAGTCTTTACCTTTGAGCCTTCGACAAATGATATGGTTAGGGCATCTAGTTCAATAGCAGAAAGTTTGATGTCTTTTATAAGAGGAGTGATCTTAATGTTTCCTTCGGCTTCTAAGTAATCTTCAACGGCAAGGCCATGGTCTTTGTTCATATGATTCAAAATTCTTGCTTGTACGTCAGCCATTTTCAAGTTTTAAGTAATATTACTCTGGTGTGTCAAGCAAAATAGCTATCCATACTTGATGTTGTAGAATAGCACAAATATTTGGTGAACTTCACTTCAAAAGTTGGTAGATTAATGTCTGTCAGTCTTAAATTCTGATTTCGGACCGAGTCCAAGATAATTCTCTGACGCCGCACAGTAGGATATTGGAGTTAGCGCTTTTAAAAGATAGATTATGATGCAAGGGTGTTTTTTGGACGGAACATGGATCTTCAACTTGAAAGACTCGTCAAATTTATGGGGATCAACATCGAAGACTTCTTTGTTTCGAGATAGATTTTATTTCACTACTAAAATATTCCCAAGTTTGCTACTATAGTACAGTTCCAGATGACAAAACAAATTTTAGTCACAACAGGTGCGACTGTGACTTTTAAAAAGCTCATTGAATTCACAGTGAACACACAATTTTTCAATCTTATATTGAAGCTTAAGTATTCAAGTCTTGTTGTCCAGTATGGTAATTCTCAACAGTCAATTCAGTTACTTGAGTCACTTCTATCAAAGATAAACGCAGAACATTCGAAATTCAAGTTTGATAAGTCAAGTGATAATATATTCAAGGCTCGATTTGGTAGCTCTCAGATATTGGACATAAAATGTATTCAATTCGACCCCAACTTAGTTTCGAACTATACTACCAAATCAGACTTAGTTATATCCCATGCTGGAACAGGCTCAATTATCGACACAGTGCGCTGTCATAAGAAATTGATTGTATTGATAAATGAGGACTTGAAAGATAATCACCAATTGGAAATCGCTGAAGCTTTCGAGAAACTGGATACTTTAAGATACTTGAAAGGTGATCTACAAAACTTTTTACAACTTGTTGGCGATATACAGAATATAGACATGAACTTGTTAGAAGACCCAAAGGGTTCTGTCTTAGAGAAACTAATACTAAGTAGGTAAATTAATCAAAAGCGTATAGTGAAAGGGATAGGACATAACACTTCGAAGCCAAACATCTTGAAAGTTCACGTGGCTCGCTAATGAACTCAACTCACAAGTGTCCCCTTGCTTATGGAATTCAAAAACACACTCAAACCTTTATTCTCTTCAATTGTATTTTTTGAGATCCTTTTTTTTTCAAAGATATCGTTCACAGTTAACAATAATGCGAGATTGGTGATGATCAAAAGCTTATCCAACTTATATTTGAATCGGTTGAAATGTGATAGCAAGGTCATTCTGAGCAGATATAACCAGAAAGATCTTAAATCAGAATCTTTATAAATGACCACAACTAAACTTGAAATAAATCCAATCAGACGAAGCCTCGATGATCTATTCATTATTAATGTTCTGGTGATCGAGTCCAAGTACAACGATCCTGACGAGACACACAATGCAGTGAATAGTAACTTACACGAGCCCCGAAATGCGTTTATAACCATTTCATGATCAAAACCTTTTTGATTCTTCACGTCTATGAAAAGCAAAAAAGGATAAACATACCTGAATCCACAAGTAATTTTTTCGGGTAGATAAACTAAGAAGAACTCCTTGGAATTGAGTTTGAACCCTTTTGAAAAAAAATCCAATGCCTGTGTGAAGTGTTTAGGACAGTTTTTCCTGTACATATTATAATTTTGAAAGATCAAAGAGTAACAGAATGGGAATATCAACCATGACTGATTGAATAGTTTGAGCAAATGTGTCTTTTCTGATATTGTTGAATTTAAACATTCTAGTAATTTGTACCCATGCTCGAAAAGTAGTATCATCAAGTAGATAGATATATAATTCTTTTTGAACAAAGGATCATTGGGATAAGCTGCCAATGGCAAACTAGTGATCAAGTTTGGGAGTAATGTACCTAATAATTTACTTTCATGAGTCTTAGTAAGATCTTTTAGTGATGGATTAATTGAGAGTACTAAGGATATTGATGCCGTGAATTTCAAGATACTTTTTCTTTTCAGACGAAAAAAGTTAGACGATGCATTTAATACGGCAAGTAGCAACACAAATAATCTAGTGAAATTTCGGAAGGCCCTTACGAGCGTGATTTGGGCAGGAGAGAGATTTGATTCTATCTTCTTTAACCATCGTCTCAACTCATCCTTTCTATTGGATTTCAAAATGGGCAGCTGTTCAAGTCTTCCAAGTTTATCAATGTCCTTAGATCCTACAATCAATAAAGCTAAATATTGACACTTTCTTAGTGCGTTGGTGTTATCAAATATTGGAGCCATGATCCGTGTGTGAATTTTGTAATCAAGCTGTTCTTTAGCAACCCCACACAATTGACCGGGTTTATTTGTGATTACCAGCTAGTATTCACTGCTCAACACTCAACAATTGGCTTACTATTCAGAGGGATATAGATGGGTACAATAGACGATCAACCTTTAACTGGCATCAGAAACCAAGGTACTATCTCTGGTATCGCAATTATATCGTGTTACTTAACTCCTCCAATCGCAAACATCTCACATAAAGGCAAAGGCAGAAAATATACCGCGCCGCGTTCAGTTACTTGATTTGATCGTACTACTTTAACTAGCAGCAAGTCACTGTATTAGTCTTCAGCTAATCTACTTTAAAAATCTGAGGTTGTGCCCTTGAACATAATTGAAGAAAAGTAGGAAATTGTCAAGTCTCGGTGAGAAGTACTCCCTATATTTACTTCCTCTATTCGGGAATCAACATCAGAAAGGCCTCTCCTGTCTGATTTTGGTACATACACATAGTAGTACAGTACATAGCAAAATGATTTATCCTATTGAATGTTTTTTTGAGCGACTCTAATTTCACTGCCCAGATACACATACATATTACATACATTATCAATGTGCAACATGCGTGCAATGTGATTTGTGTCAGTGATCCACCTTTCAATTTCACCTTCACCTTTCAACTTCAACGTTCATTGAAAAGTCTGTAACCTCAAGATTCAAGAAACTCGATGAGTTATTGACTACAGTGTACCACACTGGGTACTGAGCTCTGTGCTGCGTTCGGCGTCTGGGGTTGCTTGAGTTTGGGAGCCAGGAAACTCGCTAGAAATGTGCAAAAGTATATGCCTGTTTATGTAGTTCGTGGAGATTTTGAACTAAAACAACACAGCGATAGAAGAAATATCAATACTGGGGAATTTACAATGAACATATTGAAGATATTTTGAACAATATAAATCACTGCTAATTTTAAAAGGAATTGAATGGTACATTGAGAAGATCAATTGACTCAAGAACAAGATCTGGAAATGGATTTCAATGGCTTATTGATTGTAGTAATTCGTAAGTTACACCATCAAATAATTGTAGAAGTCAAACATGATGAGTTCAAGTAGACTTTAGTGCTTATGATATTGCTTTCTGAATATTTTCGATACCCTTAGAAAATTCAGCGAACGGCTGGAAACACCAAGCACCAAGCGGTGAGCAGCTAGCTCATGCAATTAATTTGCGAATTTGGGATACTGCTTGAAATCAAGCCTTGAGTTAATTCTTGAAATTCTCCGAGTGCCAAATCCATACGAGGCAATTAACATGGACTAGGAAATATGGCTTCCTGATTGACACGTTATAGCTTCTGATCAGGTCAACGTAGAGATTTCTTCTAGATTTGATGAATAGGAACGTACGAAAGTTTAGCGGCCTTTCAAATAATTAAATATGTCACCACAGGAAACCAATTTCCATCACCGAAATGGGGGCCGATTATTGGCTATTATATAATCCGTAAATTTGAAGAATAATTCAAAATTCAAACTTCTCCACGTATTGCATCCTCCTGCAATATTGCTCGACAGTGCTGCTTGCGCAATTTTATTCAACTACGTAGTGAAAGTGAATGAAATAGTGATTTATTTCAATTGATTTACCAATTTTTTTGTATATTTTATTAGATAGCCACAATCAATGTATATCAACAAAAATAGAAACGAATTACTGTCTTTACAAAAAAAATATTGTTGTCAATAAAATTCAAGAAGCTCAATTTGGTTCAGTAGTATGTCCTTATTTGGAATATGGTTGGTTGCTCAAAAGTCGGCTCATATGTGATCGAAACTTCATGGGCTTTTATCGCAATTTAACAGCATGTGCCACTAATTTTACAGGCTTATATGGATCACCCTATGGGCAACCTAAATTTCTATTCCTTACTCTCTAGTTAATTAATTACTAATTACCAATTACAGTTCTGTGGACTACCGCTCGACCTAGTAATATATAGTTACAGTGGGGGGTCTGCACCACCCAATTTACATACACAGGCAACATAATGCACCGGTATCTCGGATCACGTTTGACTTGTCAAACCCGAAAAAAATTGAATACTAAGTGCAATGAATATATGGTTTACGAGAGTCGGATATAGTCTATTTGGTTATGGCACATTGGAACCAATCACTTTTATATTTTAATATCGAAAAGTAAACAACCTAAGGATAAATATAACTGATATTTGCTAATTTTACTAGCCTTCGAATTCCTCGAGCTGATCACTCACTTACGGGATTTGTGAGTGATCTAATTATTCTGATCTGATGATCTCACATAAATTCCTCCGAGGGGCAAATTGTAAACAGAACTGCAGGTGTATGCAGGTAAAGCAGTGTTTATAAGAGTTATATATAGAAGTGTATGACTTCAAGAGCCTTGGGACAAGGAAGCCCCAGGAAGTCTTCTGCCAATTTAACCAAATCGGGTAATTATGGGTGAGTTGAGGCTAGGTCAGCAGCCAGCAAGACACAATTAGCATTGGGGCACGACGCCAAAAATTGTACTTACTATTGATCTAGTGCAAATGCACCATGCAGGTCGGGAGTTATTTTTAGAATTTTTGGGTGGGCTGGTTTGGAAGAATTCATTGAAAGCCATAACTTTCTTCATCAATATAACTGACCCCTGTTTGATTAACTTTACACCTCTATAAATATCAATCGATTTCCCTTGTCCATAAATCAACTCCACTTTTAAATATAATATAATTGATAAGTTTTTTTTTCCCGTTTTTCGTATCTGCTTCAATAATCTTTTCAAGCTCAAATAGTTACATATTCATATAAATTAACACAATGCAATATAGAAATTCAGTGTTAGGTGCCTTAGGACTTGCTTCAAGTGCCTTTGCTGCTTACGTTCCATCTGACCCATGGTCCACTTTAACTCCAGAAGGTACTTTAGCAGGTACTATCACTGATTATTCATATACTTTTGGTATTGCCATCCATCCAGCTACTGATGTCAAAAAAGTTAAGAGAGACGTTGTGACTCAAATTGGCGATGGTCAAATTCAAGCTACTACAAAGACAGCTGCTGCAGTTGTGACTCAAATCGGTGATGGCCAAATTCAAGCCACCACAAAGACTACCACTGCTGCTGCAGTTGTGACTCAAATCGGTGATGGACAAATTCAAGCTGATACTACTACTAAGACTACTACCAAGACTACTGCTGCTGCAGTTGTGACTCAAATCGGTGATGGACAAATTCAAGCTGATACCACTACTAAGTCTACCACCAAGACTACTGCCGCTGCAGTTGTCACTCAAATTGGTGATGGTCAAATTCAAGCTGATACCACTACTAAGTCTACCACCAAGACTACTGCCGCTGCAGTTGTCACTCAAATTGGTGATGGTCAAATTCAAGCTGATACCACTACTAAGACTACTGCCGCTGCAGTTGTCACTCAAATTGGTGATGGACAAATTCAAGCTGATACCACTACTAAGACTACTGCTGCTGCAGTTGTGACTCAAATTGGCGATGGACAAATTCAAGCTGATACCACTACTAAGACTACTGCCGCTGCAGTTGTGACTCAAATTGGTGATGGTCAAATTCAAGCTGATACCAAAACCACTGCTGCTGTTGTTACACAAATCGGTGATGGTCAAATTCAAGCTGATACCAAAACTACAACATCTGGTGTTGTTACTCAGATTAGTGATGGTCAAATTCAAGCCACTTCTACTGTTGGTGCTGCTTCTCAAATTACAGATGGTCAAGTTCAAGCTACGGGTGCTTCAGAAGATCCTCAAAATGACAAATCCAATCCAGTTGACGCCGTTGCTTGTTATGACAAAAATGCTTTGTCTCTACACTTAGCTGGTAGTATCTTAACCGATGCTGCTGGTAGAATTGGTTCAATTGTTGCCAACAGACAATTCCAATTTGATGGTCCACCACCACAAGCTGGTGCCATTTATGCTGCTGGTTGGTCTATCACTGACGACGGTCTATTGGCGCTTGGTAACAATACCGTCTTCTACCAGTGTTTGTCCGGTACTTTCTACAACTTATACGATGAATCTATTGGTGATCAATGCCACCCAGTTTACTTGGATGTTGTTGACTTAGTTCAATGTTAAGTTTCCAACGTTAGGTTCAAGCATCCTTTCTTTACCGCAGATTAATTCTCATACATGTTACCATTTAACGTTTGCATTTCACTCCTTTGTACTTCTTACTAAAATTTTATTTATTTTCTTCTATCCGTTCTCATTCATATGAGCCTTTTTATAGTAATATTTTACCTGCATCTATATATATACTCGTCCCTAATATATTTTATGCCTGACTTCGGGCATTGAATCTTCTACCTATTTCTATTTCTTTGTAAAATTGATTCTAAATTGTAGTTTGCCACTTGCCAGTAAATACTCTCGAGATAAGATGGCAAGAGAATGTTCAATGGACTACCAGCTGGTTCTTTCAGGAAAATTGAAGATGGTTATCTCATATACACCCTTACACAGCATTGCACTATTGCAGCCTCAGCTTGCTCAGCCTTTCTTCCATCAGCCTCTTGATTCTGTAAAAACGGTGGATGTACCGGATCCCCGCCATGGGTAACATCGAACAAACATGCCACGGCCCACATGGATATGATGGCACCAGGCACAGCTCAAGTCTCCTGCTGAGTCCTGAGTCACCTACGGGCCACCCTTATAGCCCCCTAGTGCATACGGCACGTAAGCTCTTGGCTTCACGAGTCACGAGTCACGAATCACGACTCGCCTACGTTACTATTTCACCACCACGTACTGAGTTTTAACTGGATTTACTGAAGATTACATCATGAACTCTCAATGGTAACATCTGCGGCCAATTCGCTCCAACCTCCTACCTCACAAAGTATCCACCAAAATTGAAGACAAATCATCGTTAACTAATATTTGATAGCCATCATTTGTTTCTGCTTCTCTCTCGTTGAGATTTTTACACATCACAAGAACCAAACATCTATCAACAAATTGAGAAGATACGGGTAACATACAGCTGCAATGTCGGATAATCCCCCAATTGACCTAATTGATGTTGTTCAATTGACATCTTTGGGTATTAACCCACAAGCATTCAATTTTATGTCAACAACCTTGGAATCAGATCATTATGTTTGTTGCAGAGAATCAACTGACAATGGAAACACCGTTGCAATTGTTGATTTGAGAAACAACAATCAATTGACCAGAAAGTCAATGACTGCTGACTCTGTCATCATGCATCCATCGCAAAATGTGATTGCATTGAGAGCAAATGGAACAACCTTACAAGTCTTCAACTTAGGAAACAAACAAAGATTAAAGTCAAATATTATGAATGAACCTGTTGTGTTCTGGAAATGGCTTAACGAAACAACGGTTGGTTTAGTTACTGCTTCATCCATGTACACGTGGAATGTGTTTGATGGTACTGAAAATGGCCCAGTTCAGTTGACTTCAAGACATGTCACATTAGCTAACAGTCAATTGACCCAGTTTGTTGCAAATGAAGATCTCTCTTGGTTTGCCTTATCTGGTATTGCTCAAGAAAATGGTAGAATTGTTGGACACATTCAATTATACTCCAAAGCTAGAAATGTCTCTCAACCAATCGAAGGTCATGTTTGTGCTTTCGCTAAATTTAAGTTACAAAACTCTTCTGTTGACACTCAATTATTTGCTTGTGCTTCTAGAACAGCCGATGGTGGTAACTTACATATTCTAGAGATTGATCATCAAGAAGGTGCTCCAGCATTCCCAAAGAAGTCTGCTGATATCTTTTTCCCAGGGGAGATCGCAAATGATTTCCCAGTCTCCATTCAAGTTTCGAACAAATTCGGTGTGGTTTATGTTTTAACTAAATTTGGGTTTATTCACTTGTATGACTTAGAGACGGGTAAGAAAGTTTTCTTGACTAGAATTTCATCTGATCCAATTTTCTCAGCAACAAATTTCAATGAAAATACTGGTATTATTACAGTTAATAGAAGTGGAGCTGTTTTAGCAGTAGAAATCGCCACTGATAGAATTATTCCCTATATTTTACAAAATTTAGGGGATGTTGAATTAGCTTTGAATCTGGCGTCCAGAGGTGGCTTACCTGGTGCTGAATCATTATTCACTCAGCAATTTAACCAATCCATTAGTACCGGTGATTATCAAGCTGCTGTCAAGATTGCTGCCTCCTCAACTCAATTAAGAACCCCTGATACTATTTCAAGATTGAAAGCTTTACCAACCCAACCTGGGCAACCAGCTCCAATTTTACAATATTTGGTTTATTTACTAGATAGGGGCTCCTTGAACAAGTTTGAAACTCTGGAATTGGTTAGACCATTACTGCAACAAAATAGAGTTGAGACATTAGAAAAGTATTTGAAGGAAAACAAATTAGACTATTCCGAAGAATTAGGAGACCTAATTAAACCATTCAATACTGCGCTTGCTTTAGCAGTTTACTATAAGTCGGAGGTTCCTTCAAAAGTTGTTACATCTCTAGGTGAGCTAGGCCAATTCGATAAGATCTTACCGTATTGTGAAACATCTGGCTATCATCCAAACTTCACTGTTTTGATTCAAAACATTTTGAGAGTCAACCCAGATAAAGCTGCAGAGTTTGCAACTGAGTTAGTGTCATCTCAACCAGACTTAGATATTCAACAAATTGCAGATATATTTTTATCCCAAAATTTTATCCAACAAGGAACTGCTTTTCTATTAGACGCTTTGAAAAACGATCAACCTGCACAAGGACTGTTACAAACAAGATTATTAGAAGTTAACTTGTTACATGCTCCTCAGGTTGCTGATGCTATCTTGGGTAATGCGATGTTCTCACACTATGACAAACCAACAATTGCGGCGTTATGTGAAAAAGCTGGCTTATACCAGAGAGCATTAGAACATTATGAAGATATCAAAGATATCAAGAGAGTTATCGTCCATTCCAATGCTTTGCCTGTTGACTGGTTAGTCACCTATTTCGGTAAATTGAATGTTGAGCAAACTATCACTTGTCTGAGAGAAATGTTATCTGTCAACTTGGCTCAGAATTTACAAGTAGTGATTCAGGTTGCTACTAAGTACTCCGAATTAATTGGTCCTGTTACATTGATAAAGGTTTTTGAAGACTTCAAATCCATTGAGGGTTTATACTATTACTTATCTTCGATTGTCAACATTACTCAAGATCCAGAAGTTGTTCTGAAATATATTCAAAGTGCTGCCAAGCTAGGCCAAATTAAAGAAATTGAAAGAGTCGTTAGAGATAACAATGTTTACAATGGCGAAAAGGTGAAAAACTTTTTAAAAGAAGCTAAATTGGAAGACCAATTACCATTGATTGTTGTTTGTGATAGATTCAACTTCGTCCATGATTTAGTTTTGTACTTGTACAAAAATCAGTTTTTCAAGTTCATCGAGGTTTACGTTCAACAAGTGAACCCATCAAAGACTCCCCAGGTTATTGCTGGTTTACTGGACGTTGATTGTGACGAATCTATCATCAAATCTTTGTTACAGTCTGTTTTGGGCCAAGTTCCAATTGGTGAATTATGCGAAGAAGTCGAAAAGAGAAACAGACTAAAAGTTTTATTGCCATTTTTGGAGGCAACATTACAAAGTGGTTCAACTGACAAGGCTGTCTATGATACATTGGCAAAGATCTATATAGACTCAAACAATAACCCTGAGAAGTTCTTGACTGAAAATGAACAATATGATACGCTAGTCGTTGGTAAATACTGTGAAAAGAGAGATCCATACTTAGCATATATTGCCTATGATAAAGGTTTAAATGATCAAGAATTGATTAAAATTACAAATGAGAATTCCATGTACAAGTACCAAGCTAGATACTTGTTGAAGAGATCTGACTTGTCGTTATGGTCTGTTGTTTTGTCTGATGAGAACATCCACCGTAGACAGCTGGTTGACCAAGTTATTGGTACAGCTATTCCAGAATTAGAAGATCCAGAACCAATTTCCATTACAGTTAAAGCTTTTATGGAAAATGATTTACCTAGCGAATTAATTGAGCTATTGGAAAAAATCATTTTGGAACCATCTCCGTTCAATGACAATCCTTCATTACAAGCTTTACTGATATTAACTGCCATCAAAGTTGATAAATCAAGAGTTTCATCTTATATTGAGAAAATCGACTCTTATGATCCCGAAGAAGTTGCTCCATTATGCATTGAAGCAGGACTGAATGAAGAAGCTTTTGAGATTTATGACAAGTTTGAGAAACATTCTGATGCCATGAAAGTTCTTGTTGAAGATGTCTTATCATTAGACAGAGGTGAAGAGTATGCTGAGAAGTTAGACACTCCTGAAATCTGGTCTCAATTAGGTGCTGCTCAATTGAATGGTTTAAGAATCCCTGAATCTATTCAATCTTACTTGAAGGCTAATGATCCATCTAACTATGATCAAGTTATAGAGATTGCTGAGCATGCGGGTAAAGAAGAGGATTTACTTCCATTTTTGCTTATGGCTAGACAAACATTGAGAGAACCAAAGATCGATGGCGCTATCATCAATGCTTATGCTAACTTGGATAGACTGAGTGACATTGAAAAGTTCTTACAATTATCAAATGTTGCTGATTTAGATACGATTGGTGATAAATTATATGCTGACGCGAATTACGAAGCCGCTAAATTGATTTACTCTAATATCTCTAACTACTCCAAATTGGCTTCTACCTTGGTTTATTTGAAGGATTATCAAGCTGCTGTTAATTGTGCAAGAAAAGCATCCAACACTCAGGTTTGGAAACAAGTCAACCAAGCTTGTATTGAAAACCAAGAATTCAGATTAGCTCAAATCTGTGGGTTAGATTTGATTGTTCATGCTGAAGAACTAGACGAATTAGTCGTTCAATACGAATATAATGGTTACTTCTCTCAATTGATCTCATTATTTGAAACCGGTTTAGCCTTGGAAAGGGCTCATATGGGTATGTTCACCGAGCTAGCTGTCTTGTACACTAAGTATGAACCAGAAAAGACTATGGAACACTTGAAACTATTCTGGTCAAGAATCAATATTCCAAAGGTTATCAGAGCTTGTGAAAATGCACATTTGTGGCCTGAATTAATTTTCTTGTACTGTCACTATGATGAATGGGATAATGCTGCGTTGGCTGTGATTGAAAGATCCGAGTCTGCGTTTGAACATTCCTCATTCAAGGAGATTGTTGTGAAGGTTGCTAACTTAGAAATATACTACAAGGCTATAAACTTCTATGTTAACTTACATCCGACTTTGTTGAACGACCTATTGTCTGTTTTGATTCAAAGATTAGATATCCCAAGAGTTGTTAAAATTTTTCAAAAATCCGATAACTTGCCATTGATTAAACCATTCTTAGTTTCAATCTTGGAAAAGAATAACTCTATTGTGAATCAGGCTTATCATGATTTGTTGATTGAGGAAGAGGACCACAAGTCTTTGAGATCTGTCATTGATGCCCATGATAAATTTGATCACTTGGGATTGGCTGAAAGATTGGAAAAGCATGATTTGATTTTCTTCAGGCAAATTGCAGCAATTATTTACAGAAATAACAAGAAATGGAACAAAGCTATCTCTTTATCTAAAACGGACAAACTATGGTCGGATGCGATTGAAACTGCTGCTATCTCATCGAACGTAAATGTTGCCACTGAATTGTTGACTTATTTTGTCGACACTGGTAACAAAGAATGTTTTGTTGCAACGTTGTTCTCTTGTTACCATCTGGTTCAACACGACGCTGTTCTGGAATTATCTTGGTTGAATAACTTAGGTGACTACATCAAACCTTATGAAATCAGTATTGCGAAGGAAAACCAAGATAAGTTGAATGAACTGTACAAAGATTTGAAGGACAGACAAGCCAAAGAGACTAAAGAAGAAGACAATCAAACTCCAGCCTTGGGCCAAAGATTGCTGTTGACCAATGGCACTGGTATTGTTCCTCCAAGCTTGGGCTTTCAACCAACTGGTTTAGGGTTTGGTAATGGTGGATTCTAGAATACTCTTTTTGTTCTGTTCTTATTTTGTTCCTGTTTTCAAATAAGTAAAAGTTCCAGTACAATATAGTATGGTGCTTTTTCTCTTTTATGAAAATCTTTCTTGCTTCTTGTTTTTATGGTTGATATTTTTTGTTTCTATTAGTGTTTGTTTCCGATTTACTTATATAAGTTTGTACTTTTCTGTCTTTTAACCTTATGATTTATATAAACTTGACATTATACTATGTATACTCCGGTTATATTAATTTACATACTATATAATAATCTACTATCTACATTGTGACCATCACGAAATGAATACTAAACACGACCTCAGATAGAGAGTTTTGAAAGCCATTAAACAGTATCTATAATTCACCTAGATGGTTCTTTGAAGCTGAAGGCGCCAGACTCATCCTTAACAATGTAATCATTCTCAGTAACAATACAGTCGATATATTTATGAGGAGTAACGTCGAAGGACGGGTTCCAAGTGTCAATGCCTTGTGGAGTCAACTTTATCTTGGTTAACTTTACCTGCCCATCAACTGAGTTGATCACATACTGTCCATTATGGTCTAATTCACCGCCCATTATCTCAGTCAATTCATTTTTAGGCCTTTGCTCAATCTTGATATCATCGCCTGTTAAAGTGTTAAAGTCAACTGTTGTTGTTGGAGCAGCACCTATAAATTTGATCGATTCATATTGTGATGCAATCAACGAAAGTTGGAATGTACCGATCTTATTTGCCAAGTCACCATTGACAACTATTCTATCAGATCCAACGATGATAAATTTAACAGGAGCTAAATCTTTCAAACCTCTAGCTGAGACACCTCTATGTAATGAATCAATTAAAAAAGAAACCATAGAATCGGTTATCAAACTGAACGGAATGTTCTCAAAATCTAGTTCATAAGCTGTTAGTCTAGCACCTTGGTTATATGGTCTAGTTTCACAGGCATAAACATGAGACAATTTAAACTTGGAAGTTTTATTGGTTTTAGATTCTTCATGTAAAGCTCTAATAATACCCAAGGCAGTACCATACCCAGATGTGGCCAACGACCCGGTATTGCAGATAGTCAATACTGAAAAGTCACCCACAAATGATTCCGCTTCCAATTCTTTATATATATACTTGACACCATTCTCACCGATTTGGTAATTTGATTTCAAATCCTCTTTGTATAGCTTTATACTAAACTCCAAAATCAACTGAAATAAATTGGTCAAGTCCTTCGACTGTGGCACTAGCTCCTTGATTTTGTTACATGCATTTAATAGGTTGACTGCCGTAGGTCTTGACTCAATTAAGTAGTCAATTCTTTCAATTAGCTTGTTGTGAAAGCCCGATAGACTTGATAAATCGTATCCATAGACTTCAGAGTTACCCTTGTTGATAGCATCGTTTAGTTCAACGACTATCGAGAAACAACCAACTAGCATGATCGCCGGAGCACCTCTTGTGTACATTCCCTTGATTGCATCGTATCCAGAAAACAATCCAAGTGTTGTTGGTGCCATAGAATGGATTTCTAAGAACTTGGTCTGGTAAGGAACCAATAATTGGTTCAATATTGAGAGTTCATAAGTCTCTTCGTTAAATTTGATGGTTTGTAAAGACATACTTTGTGCTGCTCAACCGTTGTAAAATATACTTGGTGGAATTTGTATTCAACACTGACCACTAGATATCAGCAAAATATATATGCAATGGGTGATGTATACCAAGTTGAAGTGAACCGAACCTAAGCTAAGTAATGAGACATCTCAAGGTCGAAAACAAAGATTCAGCTCAAAGTTAAAGAACGTGCATCCACCCTAGCACTGCATGCGGCTCATTTATCGACTTCCAAAAAACACTTTGAGACCGATCGACCTAGTAATTAAAGTTTAAGCTTATATAATATATCATATAATCAAAAATTTGAGCATTTATTGATCGGGACCATTTCAGGAGCTCTAGAAGTATAAGCTATAGGGAGCATGCCGAAGAGACGACTAGTCTCCATTTTTCTTCTAGTAAATGTCTATTTAGATATATTTGTTTACAAAAAAAGAACTCACCACGATTTCTCACAAATCCCATACTGTAGGGAATAGAGCTTGACCCTTGAAAGCAAGTCAAGGAAAATATAGGATCCAAGACTCAAGACCATCAACCATCTGTGATATTTTTTTTGGTCAAATTTCAAGCTTGATCTATCTATTATTCAAAGTCAATCAAACTGTATATAGCACATCGTCACATAGATTCCGCATTCCATTAGTCAGAGTGCCTCAGTGCCCCAATAACAACCCACCTAACCGGCACGATTTAGAGCTATAATCATTTCGAATGGATTCCTATAACACTGGCTCATCAACAGTGAGCTCAGTCATCACACCCCATCCCTTACTGGACACTCTTGCGATCCTGGCTATATCTTCAGTTTTACCAAACTGGATAAGTGTTATCTTTTTATGTTTGTACATACTTTTGGGGTCATACACTTTTGTCGGGTCAACATTATCGTTGGTGTTCAAGCATACGCTGAATGGTTTACACACACAAGATGAAAGTATAGCAAGTGGTGGGGTTTCTAGTAGTTTTGATTACGGCTTGAAGACTCCCAATGCTGTATTTTCAATTTTTTCATTGCTTGGGTGGCTTGTATGTGACTTAATGATTGCCTTATCCATGCTATTTATCAGTCCTAGCTTATTGGAATATTCTCATTTATTGGCGAAGGCTTTTGTCGCCTCAAATCTGGTTTCAACAAAGCATCGATATATACTGAATGCTGTTTTATCTTCCACAATCTTACTTTTAAGTGATAGTTTAATGAAGTATGCGATGCGCTATGTCTCCTACAACTTCGTTCATGAGGCCGGATCACCCGATTTTGTTTCCAAGATGATGTATTCTGATTACTTAGGATATTCCAAAAAACCTCTAAAATCTTTAATATTTCATATATTACTCTCAAAATCCAACAGCGCTTCTCAACTCATATTTGGAATAGACCATATGGTTGAAATTCTTCACTCAGCACTATCCATATATACAATCACGCACAATCTAAACCCTTTGCTACAAAAACTAGTTTTGTTCAATAACATATCAAAAACGTTAGACAATTTTGCTGCTGTTTCGATTCCTTTGCGCTTGCACAACAATGCTAACAATAACAATAGCAGCAGTAAGTGGAACACCAATGAGAAAACTTTTCAAATTGTAAATCAAACTTCATCCGAAGAAATCAAAACCATACATATCTCTCCAGAAATTTCCAAGTCAAAGCTACCCACCATTGGATTGGCTGATGATTCATCTTCACCAACAAGACACGAAAAAGAGGACACTCCAGACTCAACACCTGCATCGTTCCCAGTTGGCCATCAAATATTGAATATGAATGATATCTCTTCTACAACACTTGTGGTCGCACAAAATTTTGAAAATTATTGTAGGGTAGCATTATTTCCTTCGTTCAATATCGCCAATACATCTAGTTCATCTACCACTTCTACAAAGTCTTCATCACTCGTTGGTCAATCAAGTACCACATCTGCTAAGAACAAATGGAATCCATATCTAGAGAAGAAGATGAAGTATATAAGCAATAGAACTCATCAACCTATTTGGGCCTTTGTGTCTGCTGCTAAGACAATGTTTGAAAACCAAGACTTATATTCCGGTGAATATTACCAAAATAATGCATTGGTTACTACGGGTAGAAGTACAGACGATTATGACAGATCGTTCACCAACTCAACTCAATGTTTCATTTGGTATATCGGCGAAACTACTATAGCATTTGAACTTCGTAATGTTTTAGTTAATCAACTTCTTGTCACAGTTAATGGTATTGAATGGAACCAAACATCCTCTTTAGGGTTGAACGAGAGAGAACTAGCGATTGTCAGTGGATTGAGTCCCTTATCACAATATGATATTGATTTTATCAATGTTACCGAGAAAATGGAACAGGAGCTATTAGCAACAACTACCGTTAGTACTGTTTACAAGAACCATATTTTAACTGAATCCAAACCATCAACCCCATTAGCGACTTTACAAGAATCCGTTGTTACGACCCAGGCCGCAATCGACCGTGAAAAACTGAAGCTGAAAAAGTTGAAAGCTGATTGGAGAAAGAAGTCGACCGCCTTAAAGTCAGAAATTGAAAGTTTGAACAACAGAACCAACTTGAGTGATGAGAGCAGAAATTACAAGAAGGTTGAATCTTTGAGACAGGCTGTTACTAAGTCTGAACAAAAAATAGCAGAGTTATCTAGAAGGTCTGAAGAACTGTATACTAGACAAGCGGAACTTGATGAACGATATTTTGATGAGAAGAGAATTTTTGAATCTGAACTTAGAGCCTTTTCTGCCTTTGAAAGTCAGTACAATCTCAATATTGACGAGCAGCTGAATTTAATCAAACACATAAAGAATGAGAGATTTTTGTTGCTTCAAAAGAAGGAAAAATTATTAAACAAGGAATTAAAAATCAAAAATGATTCGACTAAAATATTTGAAGAATTAGAGAACATGAAATCCCAAGTGATAAAATACAGACAAGATAAACGAAAAATACGGCTTGACCAGAGAAGCGAGAAGTATAAGGTTTTAGTGAACGATATCGCGAAATTTGAAAAGGAACTTAGAAATGAGCAATATGCTTCCTGAGACGGCCTATATTTAATTCACGATCGATATTTATGCTGAATGGATTTGGCTATAATTAAAATATATGTACATAGGATGACTATTATCTAGTATTGCATATAGCATTATATAAACAATCATTATCTCTACTAATGAAGGGAATTATAAGGAAATGAATTTGAGTAGTAGATAATCTTCTTAACTGAATGGTTTTTATCAACATATTTGCAAGATTGACATATGAATTTTTAACTCTACAGATCTTCAGGGTCTTCAAAGTGGGTGCCGATCTTATGGAACTTTCTATTGAAATAAAGTAACCCACCACTCTTCGCAGGAGCACCATCGTTGCTCATTACTATATCTCTCACTCTACAAGTCCATATCTCATGATTGTAAACTTTAAAGACTTTGAATTTTTCACAAATTAGTATTCTTTCTGCACTTTTAGTTAAAATTGGCAGATTCAAATTAATATCTTCAATAAAAGAGTTTTCATGTGTAGGGTTCATAGATAATGGAGGACGATCCCCATTATCATATATATCCCATTCTGATCTATGCAAAGACTCAAACGGCTTTGTATACTCATAAATATTAGTCCCTTTGTTCAACTTGGCCCCTCTTGAAAAGACTCTGGCCAATCTTACTGAATCTTCAGTCGGATTCATAATATGCAAGGCTAAGAATTTGTGCATATGCAATTGTTCCGAAGTCTTGGAGGGCACTTGCAAGTTGAATTGAATCAATGGCTCTGGATTGACGGTGAGTGAAGAGACAGACGATAAGGTCATGCCGTGAAATTTTGATGGATCCGAAACACCAAGGAATGGGGCAGTTAATATCATTGCTTTTGAAACAGATTGATTGTTAGTATGCAATAAACATGACGTTATAAATAACTTGACAATGCTTACCTTGCGATCCAAGCGAGGCCATAGCTTCCCGGAAGGCATCTTTAGGAGCTATATGTTCACTGAAGAACAATCTACGGGCAGTTGTTCTCGGTACGAACAGCACATTACTTCTCTTTATTATGTTGATTCTAACAAACATAGCTGCCGTATGTGTCAAAAAGCGTTACCAATAATATCCGTGCCCATTCTTGAATCCGAAAGAGTCACTTCATAGAAGAGATTCCTTTTCTATTTAAAGGTACCTACCTCATCGCATGGTGGGCTTTCTGAGAAGTACATAATTTGGTAATTGGTTAACTAAACACTGGTGCATCGCATCAACAAATTTAGAGGAGTCCACTGCCTTAATATAATTCCATAAACAACACATCCAGTTCCTTACCTGTTTATCTGTATTATAATCAAAGATTTTCCCTATTGCCAAAATGCATGGCTTCTTTCAAGACAGTTTTCAGAGAAGGAAATAAACATGAAACTGCCCAAGTCTCTTATAAAAGCCAGAACGTTCAGGAGGACCCATCCTCAGCATTTAGACTCTGCTGAAATAATAAAATCTCCAGTTTTTCAACAACCATTCAAGTGGGTTCAAAAGAAAAGATATTTAGCATCCGATAACAGAATTCAATCGTATAATAATCTTTCATCCAATATATACGCCGAACAGCTGCTATCGCCAACAAGACTATCAGTTATTTCACGGGTGACGATACCTAGAAGTTTCTTGATCCCAATGTCATTGGTTAAAAATAGTGTTTTTCCTCAATCAAAGTTCACACATTTTGCTACTCCTATGATTGAGACAAATGGGCCAATAAGCTATTATCCACTATCACTCGAATTCTTTAAAGAGATCAGTATGAAAGGCTCTAATAAAAAAAACACTGAGGACACATCCCTAGATAAGTTCCTCCTGCCCCCCAGTGCCCAAGCTGCTGGGACACCAGGTTGGCTTACAAAAACCCCAGATGTTGTGGCCCAAGTTCAATTTGACAAGCTTTTGAAATCATTTGCTAGCATGGTCCAATATTCAAAGGAATTACACAAAGGAAATAAAGAAAACAATCGTGTTACACTCTCTTTCCGCCAAGATGTAGATAGCGTTTTTAACCATGTACAATTGAATGATTCTGGTGATATCATTTCTTTTTTCAATGTTTCTTTCATACTCAAGAATCATCAAGAATTTTACAGTACACTACTAGAACACTTCTGCATAAATAAAAACGCAAATGAAGTATTGGTTTCAGCTGACGAAGGTTCACATGAGTTTCTTTCCAATCTCTATAGATTCGCTTTGTTTTATGAAAACGAAACTTTTAGTGAGCAAGTGTAAAGTAATCAGTGATCTATCTTTTAGTTGTTTGATGTATGTAACTATAAACAAATACTCCCGTTATTCAAGGACATGTGCACATTCAGTTATCCCGTATTTTCAAAGGTAAACCGTATAGCACAGGAGCAGCACCGTTCAAATATTTTAATATACAAACGTCTCGACTTTCAGCAATGGCTTTGCCTAAAGTGATACCTTCTCCATCTGCATCCATCGACAAAGAATCAAAAGAGTCATAGTCGACAAAGAATCCCCAGCTTTGGAACATCTTCAAAGTGAACCTATCAATATCTTTGTCAGTAACATCCCATAAGTTGACAAGCAACATTGGACAGCCACCAATCAGATAATTATAAGCAGTACCGTATGGGTTGAATACCCCATTGACCGTCAGATTACCAGACGAACAGCCTAACAATAACGCTGGAGGAATTTTGTCCATTGATTTGATAGTTTTAGATCTAATATATTGTTCTCCTCCCCCATGTCCAATATACACATAAAGGTCAGAAGAACCCAGACCATATTTTATTTGATCTTCGGTTGGCCTTTCGCCGATCACACCTTTCCAACCGGCCATTGAAGTAAACTTATCCTTGAAATTTGTTTCTGTTCTTCTCAAGTCACCCCCCGGATTGATCACAAAGTATCCTTTATTTGGATCAATTCCTTTAGACATTAAACATTGGTTTTCTGTTAAAGAATCCAAAAGCATTTCCAATGAAGGCATTCTCGACACGGATTTCTCTCTCAAACATGGCAGTGATTCCCAAGGAAGTTTGACACAATCCATTGATGGGACCAATATTATATTACTTACATTCTCTTTGGCTGAGGGTGCTGTACGTTTGAATGCATTCACTTCACCAGAAATCTCCAGAACCAACTGTTCAAACTCAATTTCATCAAATGCAACAGTTTCTCCATGGAATGATATGGTATCAAGTAACATATATACGAGATCCTCAAGGCTTCCACGCCCGGTGTCGAAGTAATTCAATTGAAGAAATAGCTCAAAAACTGAATCATCAATTTCAACACTCTCTTTGATTTTCCTCTTTGTCAAATGATTTCTTGAAGGAAGATGATTAGAAAGAACACTAAGCATCTTCTTTTTGAACGTACAGATTTCATCCTTAGACACTGCGGTAGTTCCAAAAATGCTTTTAAAACCACACAACCAATTGGACTCAATATTGTTCAACAGATCACACAACCTTCTATCCAACGCATTTCTCTTGGACCACCACTTTGATTTATCCTCTTTAGTTTTAATATTAGAAGTCACCTCAATTTTTGTGGTCTGATCACTTTCCATGATAATATTGTTCAACTCGTCTAGGGCACCTTCAAAGGAAAACCAAGTTTGATCTATATCTCTAGAGGAATGTCTATTGAGTGGCAGTCTTGACACTGATGGGTTTGCTGATACCGAGGTCATTCGAGACAACAGTAAATCTCCAGTAATCCGGCAACGTTCAATAGTTACAACTAGCCAGTCAGAAGGAAGTATCTGCTTCAGCTTGTCAAACAGCTCAAACACTGGCTCATTTTGTAAATCAGACCTTTTGGACAAAGACATTGGCAATAACTGACCTGGAGATTCAACTATATTAGCGAGCGCCTTATCATATGTTAGCGACTTATTTCTACCAAAGTCTTCCCACTGCATCATTTGCTTCAAGAAACTTCTAGAACTGACACTGGATGACAATGCGCATACTATAGAGAATACCATCGACAGCAAGCGGATTAACTCTTCTCGTTCCAATGTAAGATGAGATTGCCCCAACAAGCTCTCTATTTCCTTCTGACAAGTTTGGAAACACTTCAAAGCACTTGTAGTAATAGTACTTTTGTGAGATGAACTTGAAAGCATAGATACCGAAGGATTCACGAGTGCCGAATCTTTCAATGCTGACAATATCGGATCTTTTGAAAGTGACTCCAGTCCCATACCCATCCTGGTTATCATTTGTACCAATTTTGATTCATCTGCCAATTCAGGATCCGCATACACATCATTTCCAATAATACCATTCAAGATCGACATTGATCTCCTGAATCTGATCTGGCTAAGATTTCTCATTAAGAGAGAGGAGTCTTCATAATATTTACTTTCTAAGGAAAGTTGATAATCAAGGGAATTCTCTGCTTCAATATCAATATCAATATCAATATCATTGTCTTTGAGAATGAGCCGCTTGAATTGTTCATTGGTAGTCACAGCAGCACTGGCAAATCTACTCTTGTCTTTCGTGTATTGATAATACAGCTCATTAGCCGACATACTTTCCAAATCTAATAGCTTGCTAGAAAACGTGATTTCTGAGTAAAGTTCAGAAGCAGTTGATAAGTATTTTTGGGAACATGTGGCACTGTTTCTATAGATTTGATATGATGCCAACCTCAAGAAATGATAGCACTTCACCATAGGGGAGGACTGACTATTTAAAAAGGATTCATACTCGGATTCAAAATAGATAAAATCTTTCCCCAAACCAGCGTCTAATACTGTATCTAAAAGCTGCTCATATGTAATAAGCATACTAGTGGATAACTCTAACTTCAACATAATCTCTACCGCCCAAGTCAAGTCCGACGGAGAGGACTTTTGAAGCAAGATGCTTTTCAAGACCGATTGAAGAATCCTGATGGATCTCTTGGAGTTGCAAATTGCTTTTATATGCTCCAAAGTCTTATGGCACAATTTGGCTGATAACCGAGAAAACCAAGACAAAATCATTAAGAGATTAGCGACATCTCGTTTACTTGTTTGTTTTCCAACCGTATAGCAGTCATTTGTTTCCAATATGGCGGAGATAGTATTGAATTGCAAAACTGCTTCCTTAGAGAGATCAGCTTGCAATAAATAATCTAATTTTAATAGTTGAAATCTTACTTTCTCAAAATAATCGGAGGATCTATCAGCTAAAGCTTCTGTTGCCTCTAATAAGTTTGCAACTTTTTTTGGAAGCTTGGAACATAAATGGAAGTCGCATAATGATATACCAAGGGCTAAAATCTGCGTCTCGCTGAGAACATGATTCCGTGGGGTGGAGTATGACTTTATCAATAAGCTTCCGTATGAATATAGTCTATGATACTTCAGAGCACCTAAAACCATCAAGACTACGTCAAATTCATAAGTTTGAACAGATTCGAAGACTTGAAAGTTGTTACTCCAAGAAACAGATGACTCAAATGCTTGTTTCAAAGTGACCTGATTTAGCTCCGTAGTGGAACAACACTGAAGTATATATATATGAGATAATATCAAGTCCTTGTATGCACGAAGAGCTGATGTTTCCCACGAATCTATCACATCTGTAACTTTTAATGCCATTTTGAAACCAATAAAAAATGATATTGAGGAAATAAGATACAAGATTGAACACTTATCTGCAATACTGTTTCTGGCTTCCAAAACTAGTTCTGAGATGACCTGTTGTCTCTGCGGGATGTTGTTAGCGGATATTATTTTGATGATCTCTATAAGAACAATGACTTGAGTGGTCTCGCTGGAACCAAGGCATTTTAAGCGTAAAGTACTTCTTGAGGACAGTGAAAGCTTCGCCAGTAGCTTCAATGAGATATTCAACTCTTTGGAAAGCAAACTTTGCAACTTGAAAACGTCTGATGTACCCTTAAAATCCTCATAACTGTAGAAGACCCTTGACAAAAATTGAAGAGAATTTGAATAGTCACCTGCCTCAATCAACATATTGGCAGCCCTCTCACATTTGCCTTTCATAGAGGAAAACGTTTCCATCTGGCCAACGTTTTGTGTCGAAAGTAAAATATCCCTTTCAACATCCATACATTTAGTCCAGAAGCTTAAAGATAAAGAAACCTCCACTTTTATAAACTGTGTCCCTATATGAAATAGCAAGTTTGAGAAATTTCGCAGTCTTTTGGGTTGTGAATGATCTTTCAAAATTTGATGTAGAAGAGACAATGCCTCAAAACAAAACGCAGAGGCTTCAATAGTGCCAAATCGTTTCAAATTAACTGTTATCAAATCTAAGATCGATATTTGATTGAACGATAGCTTGCGTGTTGTTGTGTGTCCATTCTTGACATAGGTCAAGAGAGCCAAGACCAATCCCTGATACGCTTTGTCATTGGCATCCAGCGTCGTCTCTAATTTTTTATATATGTTAGAACACAGTACACCATCTTTGAGTAGACCGAAGTCTTTGGTTGTATAAAAAAACTCCGTGACTTTGCTTGTTGAAGAGGGATTGAATGTGTCTGCACTAGCAATCCATATTGTTAAATCAGAATGTTCCTTTATTTTGGACTTTTGTGACACACCATCTGCATTAGCTGGCAAAAATATCTCCCAATTAAGACCATCACAAGGAGTAGAAACTGATCTGAAACTTTCAACCAATAGTTCAAGTTGATTCAAAGGAATTTGATTCTCAATCATACGTTCACAGAGTTGATAAAACGACAGAGAAGCATATCGATAAATAATCGAAGAGTTTCGGCTCATCATCGAAAGTGCAACCTGCTTGGATGATATTATGAGTTCAGAAAATACCTGACCAGTATAGGTCAAGAACTCTAAGGCCCTAAATAAGAAATTTAATCTGACGACGGTTTTCACTGTCAAACTAAGTCTAACAAAACATTTTGAAATTCTGAGCGCATCTATCTGGAGTTGGTCTTTCTCAAGTGCTTTTACCCATCCAGTATAATTGGATGTAATAGATGTTAGCTCAACTATAGTCTGTGGGGAAGGCAAGTCCTTGCTGAAATATGATTTCTTCTTGGTACTATTGTAGGAGATCCATTCCAGAGCTTGAAGTTGAAATTCAGTCACCAATATGATTATCTCACTAGATGTTTTTGTCCCAAGCTTGAAACCTTGCAAAGTTGATAGCAAAGTTACATGAGGTGTTGTATTTGAGGTTAGATGGTTGAGTTGCCAATGCATATCAAGTAGCTGTTCCAATGAGAGTTTCCATCTTTCTAGTTTGATTAATGCCTCGTTGAATTGTAGTCGCTTTTTTAATAATGATGCTATTTCGCCTTTGCTTTCGGTTTGACCACTAAGAGCTTTGAAGCAAAGTGAGACAGTTCCTGTTATATCCTGGTCTATAAATCCTGTGGTCTGGAACCGATTTAGGGCGTCATCGACAAAACTGAGAGCAAGTTCTATTGGGCGCTGTTGAAAAGTATAATCATCACCTCTGTTTGTTGTTATCTCTTTAAGAATCAATCTTGATGACTTGTTGCTTTTTGCTTCACCAGCCATAGTCGGGCAAATATCCCCTCTCAAATAGATTGAAAGTGCTTTGCTTAAGCTGATATGATCTACCGTGGGGTCCATTATGTGATGCCGCTTTCAAAAAGAGGCCTGCAAATGCTTGATGAGTGTAGCAATCTATTTAAGCAAGTAGTCTCAGTCAGACCATATATTTTATATGCAGTTGGCTGGCTGATCTGGTTGTGATTTTTCTTTGCCAGAAAGGAGGTTTGATAAACTCATACCAAGAGATCTAAGCTTTCTGGCATGTTGTTTGTTTGTTGTAACTTAGTTTGTTTATGTTTCGAGGAGAGTATTTATTCACGCGCCACATGGTAGCACCGCCCTAAATGCAAACTATTGGCTGGTGAAAAGTATGGCTCAGCACAGCTATCAAATGTCTTTGGCGCGAGCGCTAGATCTATCATAAAGAAGTTTAGTTTTGACATCTGGGGACATAATAAATATCAAATAGATATCGGTTCTTTCCAAAAAGATGAAACTATTTTGAAACAAAACGTCCAGCTGACAACGGATTTACAACTTAACGCCCAACAAGTGTTTGACTATAATGACCTACACACCGCAAGATCTCACCTTAAATCCAATGTTTCTGTTTATGTTACACTTCAAGCATATACTTATTCAGTTCTTTCAGCATGGTGTTTGAGGAAGACTCACAGTATTGAAGAGACATATCATCATTATGTACTTCAATGAAGGCACTACTGACCAGAACAGGTCTACAAGCATAACTCCCTATCTGTGCCTCAAGTCAAGATGGGTGCAAATATTTTGGAACATATACCTTTTGAATGGAATACTTATTATTCTTTTAACATCAATTGTTTTCTCCATATTTCAATCTGCATCAGACTGGACCTCGAAATTGAGTGCAGAAGGGGATGATATCTTTGGAAATGATAACCTCCGTGGTGAAAATAATACCGATTTTGCTATCAATGGATTGAATTTAACTTTCACTGAATTGAAAAAAAGGCTGAGGTCTCAACAATTTGACTTCCAGTTGGATGATGTCTTGAGAGACTCACACAATCTTGAGAGTTTTGTACTCGACAACTTGAATAAGAGTGTTTCAAGTCTGAAAGGCAATATAAACGGCACGATTGAAGCCGGATATTCTTTATCTCTGAATCGAACTGATATTAAACACGAGTTTGATATCACTATCGATAATATCAATGAATCCTTTCTAGATCTCTTCAAGACACAAGATGATTCGTTGCAGCAAATCAAGCAAAATCTCCAAGATTATGCTGTATATGTTGGTTCAAACGTAGATTTAAGTGACCTTGGACTTAATTATACGTGGATTACGGGGTTTCTTTCTGATGTCAAAACCAACTTTGTAGTGGACGATAATCAAGAAAAGCTTATGGAATTATACTTAAACCTTCACAAGGAGAAAGATGGTTTATTTGATCAGCTGGAAGAGCTTTATAATAATACATTGACGGATATATCATTGTTATTCCAATCACTCAACGCTAACTACTCTTCCTTCTCTGCGGATAATGATACACAAAGCTTGGCGATCACGCTGAATTCCAGATCTCCCTTTCACGTTTTCACTGAAACTCGTAATAAATCCATGATAGATTCTAGTTCCGGTCAATCGGCCACCGAGATAAAGGATGCTGAGACATCCAAGAGACTGAAATACAAGACACAACAAGTTTTGATCATTGTAGCCATTTCAGCGGTACTGACCTGTCCTATTCAAATTATCTGGCAGTGGTTAATATTTAAGTACGAGCAAAATCAGATAAAAAACTTACACGACCAAGATATTGTATCAAGGGATTATCTTGCGCATATTTATAAAGTCATTGATTTTGAAGCCTTCACTCTGGCTGATGTGATCGCGAAAACCCTAAAACTTCAAGGAGCGGAACATGAAGCATCTGTTTACTGGTTAAGCTCGTTCTGGTTTGGCATCAGATCAAACTTTATGAGCACATTACAAGTAGTTTGGCTATCTGGGGTTCTTTTCCTGAGTTTTAAAAAACTTTCAGATTACATGGGTTTAGCGGAATTGCCAGATTTGATCTCTGTATATGCAGTCAAGACAGAAACCAGCCAAATGTCAACTTTGAATGCCACTTTTGAGGTGTTCGACCAAGATACGAGTCAGATCTTCAATGGTATCAATCATAAAACTCCAGCCCAAGTGTTAGTCAAATCACTAACTGAAGTATTTGAAAACCTAGAAGATGAGATCCTTAACCTTTTGGCAAAAAGAAGTTTGGACCTTATAGTACAGGGTCCATATGTTGATACTAAACTGTTTGATACCTTCAAATGGACTGAAGTGAAGACATTAGACCTAACTCCACTTCTCCAGAATATATCAGCATCATTTGGTATCACCACCTATATTGTTGATGAAATGAATCCCTATGTAACCTATATTTCTCTCCATAATAGGTTCATTCAATCGTTGAAAATCAATTTTCAAAACACCTTAACGTCATTGCTCTACTATATAATTGCTTTAATGGCAAGTATTTTCTTCCTTTTCATTGCTAGTGCCGTCTATGTACTTATATAATTAAGTCGTCCTCGAAAGTTGCATTACTGTTTGATACTCACAATTTTTCTCAAAAGTTTAGTAGCATGTTGTGTAAATAGCCGAGAAGAATCAGGGGTGAAAAAGTATGATTAGCATCCAAGCCGAAAACGTCATATACTTGTATTGAGCGTGGTTACCCTCTTTTTTTTTCGCTGCATTTTTTTTTTCCAGAGATGCAACCTAAAGAGGACTGACTCCATGTTTAGATCAAAGTTCAAACCATTTCAGCTGTGAAATTCAAGGCACAAATCCACTTCAAATAATTAGAGTCGAAGACCAGAAGGTGTTGTCCCAATTAGAGAACAAACTCTTATCAAGATGTCGCAGAGAAAGCTTCAACAGTATGTATTAAAAATAATCATTGCTTTGTATTTCAGCTTAATACTCCAACCACATAAGAACCCCGAGAGGACTATTCCGAGTTCCACTGGTAACAGAGTGACAAAGAATATCAGCGAACAATTGAAAGTGTAATAAATGGTGCAATTAATTCATATTGTATTCGCAAACATCTTGTTCGAGATGATACTAACATTTCCTTTGTTTTTAATGCATATACTTTAGAGAGATGGACAAAGTGTTCAAGAAGATCGGCGAAGGGCTGGAGGTCTTCGATACACTTTATGAGAGACACGAGTCAAGTTCAAACACTTCTCAAAAAGACAAACTTGAGTCTGATTTGAAGAAAGAAATCAAGAAACTTCAGAGGTTTAGGGAACAAGTCAAGACATGGCAAGCCACAAATGAAGTGAAAGACAAAGACAAGCTAAATGAAAACAGAAGATTGGTGGAACAAGCCATGGAAAAATATAAAGTCGTTGAGAAGGGATCCAAAACGAAAGCATTCTCCGACCATTCGTTAGCAAATCTGGACGATCCGAAAGAAGACAATGAAGCAACGGAGTTTGTCAGGACATGCCTTGATGAAATCGTGCGTCAAGAGGAATCATTGGAAGCTGAGATAGATAGAATCCTCTCAAACAAGAAAGGAAGAAAAGTTAACAGTTATGCAAACGAAGATAGAAAGTCCGAAATTGAAGAGCTGTTAGAAACTCATGTGTGGCACAAAAGTAAACTGGAAATCGTTCTAAGACTTTTAGAAAATGATATACTACAACCCGAGGAAGTCATGAACATCCAGGAGGACATCAAGTACTATTTGGAGGATAACCAAAATCCTGATTTTATAAATGATGAAACCATTTATGATGAATTGAATTTGGATACAGAGGATTCTTTCGTGGCCGAGGTTCACGCTACCTTAGGGAACACACATTCCAAAGATGACGATATAATAACCGAGAAAACGTCCCAACAGAGCACACCTGTGAAACCAAGGAAGAAAGAATCTTCTCCTATACCCGTACTACCCTCCCAATCCTCTACCAAACAAATACCATCCATCGACGCACAAAACTCTAGTAGTAGCAGTAGCAGTCACTCAACACCGACTAGTACCACGCCGTTGTCATTTGCTATTGGAACAACTTTGATTCCACCTATGACTACATTAAAACCTGCACCTGTGCCCGCAAAGCCAGTAGGTGAATTGAAATGGTCTGCCGCGGTTACTGCAGGCGCTGGCTCAGCTAGTAGCACGCTAAGAGCTACCAGTAATAGTTCAACAGCAACAGCTTCTGCTACTACTCCGGAGCAACTGAATATAGCTGCTCAAATTTCAACTATCACTCCACTCTCACAGGAATTACTACCTCAACAAACACAACAGTCCTTACCCGAAGGTAAATCAATCGAGAGTAGACCTGCAAATGGCGTGCCACTGAATACAAATGCTCTAAATGCTGCGAGTGTTCTTGAGGCTTTGAAAAAGCAGAAACCTCAAGAGAGCAGTATCAATTATGCGGCATCATTATCGTTACAAACAAGTGCTGCCCAATCACCGAATCATGCAACTCCATTTTCTGTCTCAACTCCATCTCCATCTCAAGTACCATCAACTGCTGACTCTGCTTTGATCAAGTTATCTAAAGAACCCAAAGTGCAATCAAAAGGTGAGATTCAAGCCAGTAATGATCCAACTTTCAGATTCCTGCCACCTGGTATCCAGAGTACAATTTTGTCATTCAATACTTCCAGAAACTTATCGGATAGTGAAAGGGTTGGATCCTTATCGAATATTAGTTCAATGCTATCGATACCTAGAAATTTTTCTCCCCTAGCAGATGGTGTTTATCCTCCAGGGTTAGAGGCTCAAAGGGTATCAACTATATGGAATTCACTTAAACTTTCCTCTAAGTTAGAGGTGGATGCCCAAAATTTGGATTCAGCTACATTGTTCTACGCCTATTACTTTGCTTTGTCACAGGCAGAGAGAGATGTCGCGACATCCCTATTAGCTGCTAGACAATGGAAAATAAGTCTCGACAAAGTCGTGTGGTATCAACGCCATTCTCAAATAAGAGTTTCAGGTGATGGTTTTGAAATCTCTGACTTCAATATATTCGATGCTAACAAATGGAGTTTCGTCGAGAAGCGAAATCTCAAAGTTGACTATGGCCAGTTTGCTCAAAATACTTTTTTTGGTTGAGCTGGTTGGAGGTATATTATTTTGTCGATTTTTACTTTCTTGGCTTACTAGCTGTTCGTCTATAGTATGTTCATATCATGTTTTACCTAATATCAAAATAACTATTCACTATGAACCACTTTGTGATCGTTCTCTCTCATAAATTGAACTACATATTACCTATACTCAAATGTAATAAAAAAAAGTAACTGTCATTGATGATTTGAACCAAATAAATCTTTGAAAGACAGGGCGCATATTTCTAAGGATCAACAAATATAGACATGGCGGCTGTATACCAGATGGATAAAAGGGTAGGCTGCTTAATCACTGTTATTATGTTCATATGCGTCAACATCAAACAAATCTTCCCCATCGTCATCAGATGCAAGCACAGGCGTATTTTCATCTTCGGACTCACTGTCACTGTCCCCACCAATTTCTTCACCTCTAGCATTGGCTTCATCTCTTCTCTGCTTCTTCGCCAGCTTCTTTTCGTTTTTCTTTGCAACATTTTGTTCTTGTTCTTTTCTTCTATTATCCCTTTCTTTTTTCTTAACAGCATGTATTTGGTCCAACTTATTAATCTCTTTTGCTGTCTTCTTGATATAAGAATGATACATAACTTTACCGGCACAGACACCTTCTTCAATCTTAATCAATTCAAGCTTCATTCTAGGACCGATTTCTGTAAGCTTCACGGCCTTTTTTCTTTTTGTCTCTTGCGGTTGGGTAGAGGTGTCGGTTGTTTCCGAGGAGATGGAGGCGATTTTTTCAGGTTTTGGCTTAGTTGTAACCACATCATCTTCCACTTCAACAATTGCATCGTCTTCGACTTCCGAATCTGAAGTAAATCCTGCTTGTGCATACGGATCTAGAACAATATCTGCAACATCTTTCACCTTGGACAAGTTCGGTAATCTCTTGTTGAACTTATTCTTAATATTCACCAGCTTCTTAACACTTTTGGAAACATCAACTAATTTGGTCTCTATAGCATAATGTCTGAGGTCAATTATTCCCGTTTCTGGATCTTTGTTCATCATCAACACTCTTTTGATGGTACCAACTTTTGTGTTCTGGGGTGAGATCGGTGGGAACATATTCTGGAACATTGTTATGATTAGTTTTTCTTGAGGTTCGGCATCTTTCGGATTTTTGAAACCATTCATCACCAATAATGGGGGGTTTATAAATTCAGGTGATGTCTTGCTGATAGATTTTGGAGTCTTTTGAATCTTCGCGACGTCTTTACATAGAGAGTATTCTTTAAGCTTGAATGTGGCAGTAGGACCTCTAGGCATGGTACCCAATCTCAAATGAGTCGAGCCAGTATCTTCGTTCTGACTGAACACAATAAGCTGCGACACTCCAAGTGGACCTGCCATAACCACAAAATCCTTCAACTTGTTTGTCTTTCTTTCACGAAGGTTAATTGCTGTGTGAGGTTGCATCATGTGTCTAGTGTCTTTAACCAACTGGGTTAATGTATGATTCTGCAAAGCAGTTCCCAAATGGAGTACCATAGAACGTGGGATCTTGGACTTGTCCTCGTCGCTCAACTTAACGTGAGTTCTTTTCTTTTGCTAGATCAAATTGGTAATTTATCATTCAAGAAAGTAAATTGTTAGTGAGAGACTCTTGCGTTTCCAAACAGCAACTTCTGAATACTTACTCTTCTTTTTGCCATCTTTCTGTATGCTTTTGAGTTTAATGTTGAAAGTATAATTGTTTTCAGATTGAGCAATATTCAATTCAGATCAATGGATAAGTCTTTCCAACCTTTTTCAATACCAAAAAGCATCTGAAAAATAAAATTTTCCTTAAAAAAAATATTTTGGAACCTTATACATTACATAATCTTTACACAATCTGAAAATTTTATTCCTTTGATTTCCTCTGATTAACGGAGAAGATTATAAGCTATTTGATCATGTAGACATTTCGTCTAAAAAGGTTGTATTGTTGTTCTGTTACTAGTTCCAACTACATGGAAACATATACAAGAATATAATAAATTATGAGCCCAGTTGTTTCAACTTCTCATCAGGCTAAGGTCAGCAAACCAGGTAAGGTTCAATCGAGGATTGATATAGAGGCCCTTAAAAAGAAGTTGATTTCTAATCAAAAGCAAACAGCACAAGCTAAAGAAGAGGTCAAGTCTGACTCTGAACGTGAACTTGCAGAGACACGTGAAATTGAGATTGAAGATAGGTCATCATCGGCAGCTGCCGACCAAGAAGATTTAATCTCTTTCAAACAACTTGGAATCAAACCTGATATTCTAGAAGCTATCGAGAAATTGAATTTCACATCCCCAACTCCAATTCAGGCTCAGTCATTACCACACAGCTTAAAAGGAAGAGACATGATTGGTATTGCTCAGACAGGTTCTGGTAAAACTGCGGCATTTGCTATTCCAATCCTCCAGGCCTTGTGGGATGCTCAGACACCTTACTTTGCATGTGTCCTCGCTCCAACTAGAGAATTAGCATATCAAATCAGAGAGACATTTGATGCTCTTGGCTCGAATATGGGTTTAAGATGCTCCACAATTGTGGGTGGCATGGATATGATGGACCAGGCGAAAGAGTTAATGCGTAAACCTCATGTTATTGTTGCGACTCCAGGTAGACTTATGGATCACTTAGAGAACACCAAAGGTTTTTCGCTAAGAGCTCTGAAGTTCTTAGTCATGGACGAAGCTGACAGATTGTTAGATATGGAATTTGGACCTGTATTGGACAGAATTTTGCAGATTATTCCAAGAGAAAGAACTACATATTTGTTCTCCGCTACTTTGACCTCAAAGATTGAAAAATTACAAAGGGCATCATTATCGAACCCTGTTAAAATTGCCGTAAACAACAAATACTCAACTGTCGATACATTGATTCAGACGCTAATGGTTGTTCCAGATGGGTATAAAAACACATATCTAATACATCTGTTGAACGAATACATAGGTAAGTCATCCATCATTTTCACACGAACCTGCGCTCATGCACAAAGAGTAGCTTTGCTGACACGTATATTAGGATTTTCTGCTATTCCTCTACATGGTCAGCTATCACAGGCTCAAAGATTAGGAGCATTAAATAAGTTCAAAAGTGGTGATAAACAAATACTTGTCGCTACAGATGTGGCCGCAAGAGGGTTAGATATCCCATCTGTGGACTTGGTTATTAATTATGATATCCCTACTGATTCAAAGGCATATATCCACAGAGTTGGTAGAACAGCCAGGGCTGGTAGATCTGGCAAGTCGATTTCACTTGTCACTCAATATGACTTAGAGCTAATTTTAAGAATTGAAAAAGTTATCGAAATGAAATTACCCAAAGAAACCCCGAACAAAAATGAGATCTTGGCTCTACATAACTCAGTTGATAGAGCTGCAGCCCAAGCTGTTACGAAAGTCAAAGAATTCCATGGCAGAAGAAAGTTTAGAACTAAGGACTGAGAGTGACGACACTCGGAATAAATGCCAAAATATACTTGTGAATGACAGTCTGTAATAATAGCGCTTCTTTTTATAGGTAGGTATATATGCGGCAATTAATCAATGTACAATACCGAAAGTGATAAACACTTCACATACTCTGTATATCACCTTTATGAAAAAGGAAGCATAACAATTGATTTGTATGTTAAGGCGGAGTGGACTCATTACTTCCCAGAATTATCAAACAACAGCGAAGTAGATTTAAGAACCGAATAAAAAAAATTTGACTTTCACAATGTGAGGTAAGGGTTGCGATTCTTCCTATCCTGCGGATTCTTGTTGTATCTTTCTGTCTTTAATTTAATTATGTAGTTGGCTTTCAGCTACGATAATGGTTTGGATTGTTACTTTACGCCAGGCCGAATAATCTCCAGGTAATCGCTATTCTAGAGGCGCTTCGGAGAAGCAAGAAAGTATGGCTGATTCATCCAGAAAGGAACCTCCGTCACTAGATGACTTGTTGGGCTTAAAAAAGAATACTAACAAACCTACCACTGATACTGTGGCGAAAACCACGAAGACAATATTTTTAACCAAACAACAGAGGGAGAAACTTCAACTGAAGCAAATTGCCGACTTTGAACATGAGGTAGATGATGTTAGACGAGTACAAGAAAATGAGAAACATCTAAGCTCACAAAATAAAGTGTTAACAGCTAAACCATCCCCAACTTCAATACAACGAGATGAGCGTTCTTTCAAGAGAGGGAATGTGAATAATGACAACCACAACCACAGCAAAAATAAAAGGAGAAATTTTAATTTCGACTGGGATGTGAAAGATGATACATCACTTGATTATGAACCGCTAATAGAGCTGAAATCGTCAATAGGAGAAAGCAGGTCTCAACTTCTATCTCTGCCTAAGCGTAAGCAAACCAAGAAAAACAACAACTACGAAGCTTTACATTGGTCACAAAAACCTCTTGAACTAATGAACGAAAGAGACTGGCGGATAATGAGAGAGGATTTCAATATTAGCTCTAAGGGTGGTAAAGTCACCAACCCCCTTAGATCGTGGCACGAAAGTGATATATCACCCTTGATTCTTGAACAGTTGGTTACACTGGGGTATAAGGTACCCACTCCTATTCAGCGTGCTGCAATTCCAATGGCTCTAACTGGTAGGGATATTATTGGTATTGCAGAAACAGGCTCTGGTAAGACATTGGCTTTTCTTATTCCAATTCTAAATTACATCCTTCGATTACCCAATTTGGAAAGGATGGAGGGGCCTTACGTGTTGATAATGGTCCCCACAAGAGAATTGGCTCTTCAAATTGAGGCTCAGTTCATGAAGTTTACAAAAATGAGATTCAATGTTGCTTCATTAATCGGTGGCCATTCGTATGACGATAACATACGCAAGCTTGGATTGGGCGTCGAAGTGGTCATTGCTACTCCAGGAAGATTGGTTGATTGTCTTGAAAAGAACATTTTGTATCTAGATCAGTGTTATTTTTTGGTTATGGATGAGGCTGATAGAATGATCGACATGGGATTTGAAAGTCAAGTCAATGCCGTCCTTGAAAACTTACCAGAGGGGACTTCTAATCCGTACTATTTTGGAGTGGAGCCAACACCTAAACGAACAACCATGATGTTTACAGCAACTATGCCTCCTGCTATAGAAAAGGTGTCCTCCAGTTTTCTGTTACATCCAGGTATCGTAATGATTGGTGAAGTAGGAAGTGCAGTGGATTCCGTCTACCAGGATGCAATACAGACATCCGATGAGGATGAAAAAAAACTAAAGGTACTTGAGGGAATATTATCTAGGGGTCAATTCAAACCACCCATTATTGTTTTTGCTAATTACAAAGTTTCGTGCGAATTAATAGCGAACCATTTGGTTGAACGTGGATTCAATCCTGTCACAATGCATGGTTCTAAGACTCAAGAACAGAGAGAGGCTTCCATTACCCAAATGAAAAATGGTAGTTCCGATATTCTTATTGCAACTGATGTTGCTGGTAGAGGTATTGACATTCCAAACGTTTCCCTTGTTGTGAATTACCAGATGTCTAGAAATATCGAAGACTATACACATAGAATCGGACGAACTGGTAGAGCTGGTCAAAGAGGTACTTCGATCACGTTCTGGAACCCAAAAGACGACAAGGATGTCTTATATGACCTCAAAAAGATGATATTGAAATCTCCTCAAAACAGATGCCCAGAAGATTTGATGCGACACGAGCTTGCCCAACAAAAGGTTTTACGAGCACTTGATACGTAAACGGGTATACTATTTGAATATGTTATACGATCTGTCTATAAAATTGTATATTAATGAACTACATAATACTTGGTACATGGTATGGCACCTAGTCACTTTCATTTTCACTACTACTAACATAGCCACCAATCAAATTCTGTAGATTATTGTTCGTAGATGGGATGGGTGCTCTTGCACGCCTTTGCTGAAGAGCCTTTAATACGCCTAGAGATCCTGTACTAACAATTGATCTGGTTCCAGAGACTGTTGGGGATTGAATCGCAGTTTCATCTATATTACTGTTATTTGCAGGACGTTTATCCACTAAGAGCATCTGTCGTTTAACATTGTTTTCTTCCTGTTGCTCCATTCTCTTCAATAGCTTGGATGCTGTTTCCAAGGCAGCTTTCTCAACATCATTTCTGTGCCGTTTTTGTGCCCTGGGGTCCGGGTCTTCATTTGCCCACCTTATATCAAGAGCCTCGTTGACATCATTTACTCGCAAACTTTGACCATACATCGCTTCTTTTGCAAATTGGGCTTGGTTCTCCAATTTATATGTGATAAACGCTATTTTTTTATCTTTAACAACTCTTGATCTTTCTATATCACCAAATTCACCAAAGTTTTTGTTAACCAACAACTCTATATTTCCGTCAGTGGAGTTGATTCTGCCCACATATAAAGTTCTATTTATTTTATTGAAGGAGCCAATTCCTGACATGTCATCTCTGTAAGCCGAGAACTTCTCTCTTCCAAAACAGTCTAAAGTGGGCTGAAAGAAATCCATATCAGTCGGCAATCTATGTAAATAGTCACAATTTTTTCCATTACAACAACTTCCTCTTGCAAAGTAAAGGCATATAAATTTGTCTCTGTTGATAGCGCCCAGGAGACTGTTCTTATCAGCCCTTGTATACCCAGAGTCTCTCCTTATGTCACACTTTGTTTTAGAATGAGTCAGCAACGCTTTACCATTTGATTCTCCACCACTCCATTTACTGTACCATAGATTGAAAACTTGACCTGACTGTTCAGGTTTCGAGTCAGCCGTGACAGTTGAGGGATCGAGTTGGACCCTTGCCGGTCCTCTCTTTGACGGGACGCTTTGGACAACTTCCTGATTTTGCGCTGCTTGTTCTGTCATCTTTAGTATTCCAGACGCTCAAAACTTAAAGTATTTTACCAAGTTATAGGTGGTAAATGTATGACAGAAATCATAGAAGCGTCTTCTTGGTATTTATTCTTTCAAACTTTTTTGAGCGCACAAATAAAATGTACATGCCCCGACGTGCATATAATATTATCACTTCTGAAAAGTGAAGTTGAAAACCTCACATGTGGAATAAATAGATAGCTGATACTCCGTAGTTTATGAAGGTGATGACTAACTCATACAGACATTTACATCTTATAACGGTGCATTGCGTACTTTCAAACATACATACTGGCCGATACAAAACATGACGGGGGTATCTACGCCATACAACTCTATCACATTTGGAAACTCGCTTTCCCTAAGAGTTGATGGTAACTTTTTATCTACTATGTCAATTGCGCCCAATGGAAGAGATGCTGTATTAGCAGGAAGGAAAGGGTTGTTTGTTATTGATCTAGATGATCCCTTTGCTGCACCAAGATGGCTACACCACAAAACTTCGTGGGAGGTAGCAGACGTCCAATGGTCCCCACATAAACTCAAGCCATCATGGGTTGTTTCGACTTCAAATCAAAAAGCAATGGTTTGGAATCTAGCTAGGCCCTCACATGATGCGATTGAACATGTTCTACACACACATACCAGAGCAATCACAGATATAAATTTCCATCCAAGTCACCCAGAATTACTAGCCACTTGTTCAGTGGACACATTTGTTTTGTCATGGGATTTGAGGTCCCCGCGGAGACCAATCAACCAATGGGCAGATTGGAGGGCAGCTGCATCTCAAGTTAAGTGGAATTACCAGAACCCCAACATACTGGCCTCAGCTCATGATAACAATATTTTAGTATGGGATGTTAGAAAGGGTGCAATCCCGTTACAGAAGATAAAGGCACATAGCGCAAGAATCAATGGTCTAGATTGGAGTAGAGAATCAGAGAACGAGATCATTTCCTGCTCGAATGATATGACAGTGAAGTTTTGGAATTATGAGGTTTCTTCTGAGGAGGCGCAATATACAATAAATACGGACTTTCCCGTGAGTAGAGCTCGCCATGTTCCGTTTGGTGATCATACATGTGGCATAATGCCTGCGAGAGGTGGTAATAACTCTATCTATATAGTAAATTACAAGAATGCTATAGGGGAATCAAAACTAAAGCCGACTTATGTGTTCAAAGGGCACACTGAACCCGTCAAGGACTTCTTATGGAGAACGAGGCATTCACCAAATACTTCAACGGATGATAGAGAATTTCAATTAGTCACTTGGTCTGCAGATTGTGATTTGAGACTATGGCCAATAAACGATGACGTTTATGAGAATTTCAATTACATACCCAATACACCGATTGGCAATGAGGTAAAACTCGTTGATTTTGATTATAGCTCCTACAGAAAGGAACCTGTTACTCCATCTGAGGACAGTCTTATTATCAGGCATAAAAGAAATGATAATTTGGTGTCGAAGCGCGATAGCTTCACCTTACATAACGATCAATTCAATCACTTGAATTGGATTTCGGGTGTTAAAATTGGCCGTTCTGCCTTACAATCTGTAGATAACAACAGTCACGAGTTAGGATTCAGTAACGACAACTCACAGCCAGCTAACTTGGGCGAAGAAGTCAGCAACGTTGGACATAAATTTCCAAAGCTAAGATTTGAAAGAATTTCGGTTTCAACAGGTAATTTGGTGATTTCACTAAATGGCCCATGGTCTACTGAGTCGAAGGACGATTTAATTTTTGTTAGAATACAAATAGACTTCCCTCCCCAGTATCCTTCCAAGAAAGGGATACCAAAGTTCAAGATTGAAGAGACGCATGAATTAAGTGATCAAAAACGGAAAGAAATATTGCTCAAGCTTGATGAAATATCAGAAAAATTTTGCTTGGCAAAGCGTTTCTGTCTAGAGCCTTGTTTGCGATTTCTCTTGGGTGAAAAAGTGAACCTTAATTTTGAACAGGAGTACAATCTGACGCTAGATCCATTTTCAATTCCGTATGAGGAAGCCAACAATCTAATTAGCAGCGATGATGATGATAGCAGGAATTCTATCGTATCAGCGCAAGTTAGCCAGGAATCTGACTCAGATGAAGACGATGATGAAATGGTTCCTGAAACTACACGCAATCAAAAACCTAAATTTGATAGTACACCAGTTCCAAAGGGATGTGGAGCTATATGGACCCCAAGTGGGCACTTAGTTTGTTTTTTCATTCCCAAAGAAGACAAGAAGGAACAACAACAGGTCATTAGATTTGGTCAACAAGGTTTCAGTTTGGTAAACGGTTTGAAACATAAGAAAGTCGAAAACGGTATGGATTTAGCATCAGATGGAACGAATAATATACCAAGTGATCTGGATGACGATACAAGTTCACTAAGTTCGGAAGATAGTTTTTCTAATGATCTAGATGTCTTACAATATGACCGGTTATACAGGACCAAGGTTCCAGTGATGCTAAGAGAAGCCACTGTTGGTACAAGGCAATTATCTACTGCAGGTAAAAGCGGTACTTTTGAAAATGCCCTGTCTGCACTAACGGACAGATCTCAGGGAACGCACAATTCCAAGGTCAAGCCAAACAAAAATATTGTGAAGATATATGACTTCAGACATTTGATACCTGCGAAGATGGATCTAGCGTATGAATATAGGGTTCTTGGTGACTCCCCAGAGAATTTAGCTTCACATAATGCTCAGGTTGCTGAGAGGCATGGTCACAAAGGAATTGCCGAGTGTTGGAGACTTCTATCTGTTGTTTTACTCAAGGATGTCAATATTGACGAACACAACAATCGCGAGTCAAAAATTGATTTACTTCTTCAGTCCGAGCTTCTAGGAAAGTTTGCCACGTTGACAAATAACGTTAACCTGGAGTCGAATTACAGATTTTACTGGGGCTCACATCCATTTGGTGGGAAATGGCTGGCTGCGGAAATTTTCAAGTACTATGAGAGACTAGGAGATATACAAATGTTAGCAATGTTGTCCTGTGTTATGCACGAACATTTTACTAACAAAGAAAAGCCCATTGTTCCTATTAATACACCATACGTTTTGCCAGATAGAAGCAGCAGTCATGACTTTAATGGCAGAACCAGTCAAATGATGCTACCATCGTCTGGTCAGTTATATCGACAGCAATCTGTCGCTGTTTCCGCATATTCTGAAAATTTTGTTGGCTTCAATGGTCTGAAATCAGACCAGATTCACAACGTTTCTTTTGACGGGGGTTACGCTAGATCTATACATAGTATAAACAATTCGTTCAATGTAGGACAACCACCAACTCCGGGATTTACTAGATTAGCATCGGTCAGCTCTACCTCATCCAACGACAACGCCAGCTTCAGAAGTGGCTCTCCAACTGATCACTATAACTCTTTCACGAACAGACGAGGCATAAAGAAACAAAACTTTGGATTTGCATTCGATCCAATGTATCCTCCAGTCGGAGGCAAGTCATCGCAAATAATACAGTCCCCATCTTCTACATCATCGGGAAATGTTTTTAGCCAGGCATTCCAAAAATCGATCAAGGGTAGTGGCTCCACGCCACCGATTAATTGGAAAACTACTACTGCAATTAACAGGGCCATAGCTTCTCCAAATAAAATAGCCTTGCCAGCAACTCCTATTGTTAAGGTCCAGATATTGAATGAAGAGAAGCTCGATCTTTTTGATCACGTGTATTCCATGGAATTACTAGGGGCTTTGGATAAGGAAAAATTATCAATGTATCGTGCAGAGTATGCAGAGTTGTTGTTTTACTGGGGATTACCAGTTAATCGAGCCAAGATCCTGAAATTCAATTATCTAGAAGCAGACAAACAAAGTGTATATAAACAACATGAAGGTGAGATTGGCTGGATCACAGACGACAAGAACAGAACCGGATGGAGTCACGAAAGGGAGATAAAACAATGTTATCTATGTGGACTATTAGTTACGAAAAGGTTAGCTGTCTGTACGGCTTGTAGCCATTTGATGCATGCCGAATGTGCTATAAGATGGTGGGAACATGAACATATGACAGAATGCCCCAGCGGATGTGGTTGTAACTGCTTAGAGAATAAGTTATGGGAGATGGGTTAGCAGCCAACTCGAGTAGCATGCTCATATATGCACTAAGATATCTTATGACTATTCAAAGAACGAGTAATAGTAATAGTGCCACATATTTTTTGCTCCATAAGTATTAGGTATATAAAATGGAAAAGATGGCTGAGATATGTCTCAACATGTATAATCGAAAAAACCGTTGCTTATTTGTCGTATTTACTATTTACTATTACGTAATTGCTATGTTCTTTGAGGCTAAATTGATAAACAAAGGCGGTACAAATTGAATTGGATTAATTAACAACTTATGCAAAAGAGCTACACAACATTATTATATTGTCTATATTTACTTGAGACTATCACACACATATATTAATTCGGCCACAAACAGACTATTCAACCAAACATGTCAAACAGAACAAGACATGATGTCAGAAGGCAGCTCTTCCGTGGCATCACTACACGGATATCATCGTATAACAGCAACAGTACAACAACAAAGGAAGAACCCAAAGAGCAAGCGCTAGCTCAGAATCTCAATCCACCTACACCTCAACATACACATCAACAGCTGGCATCACAACACCAACAACCGCAAAAGCAACATCAACAACAACATCAACAACAACAGCAACATCCAAATCCTCAACAGAATCAACAGAACTTGGTGAACCAGTCCTCAGAGAGACCCACTGAAACTTCAAAGACAAGAGGTTCTTCTTTGAAAAGAAGTGCAATAATAACACCCACTTTGTCTTCAAAATCAAACACTCTAAATTTTACTCCAAACAGTACTTATTCGTCCTCAAGTATTGTATCAAACTCTACAGATGTGAATACTAGCCAACGAACAGACCAGCTGATAATAAGAAAGGATGAATCCTATCTGAACGAATATGACTATAAGACTTTCAGCACCAAGCATCCATTAAGAGTATCCAAAATCAAGGCTTTTGAGCAGGCTGAAATGACGTCAAAACTATACTTTTCAAAATTTGACGATGATGATGAAGATGAGTCAAGTGAAGCTAAATACTCGGGTAAGCAAATAATCAACTCAAAGGCATCTACAATAACGCGGAAGAATGGCGGTACAAGGTACAGTATATCCGAAGATCGTGGAACCAAAGGTGGTAAGAAGCTTAAAGGAATCAGGGGAAATAGTAGAGAAAAGCAAAGTCTGAGAAAAGGACCTGAAGATTCAATAATTTCTCGAATACCAGGAGTATCGAAAGAAGAACTGATAGATTTATTGAGCCAACCTACATCAAGTAACAGAGACATTAATACGGATATAGATGTTGACATGGGCTATGAGGGATCACATAACGAATTAGAGGACTACGATGGAGAGTTTTATCAAGTGAAAGATGATCCGTTTTCAGCATCAGATAGAAGACTAAAAATAATGAAAAACGCATTGAAACCAGTAAGCCAAGAACAGCTGGTTTCTATGAAGCTTCATAACTCTGAATTAATCAATGTTTTTCAAGATAGTTCTCAATTTCTCAAAGATTTGGAACTGCAAGAGTTGCAGTATTGGGAATTACTGAACGAAGAGTTCAACGAAGGCATGTTATCCCTTGAAGCTGAAAGAAGGATCAAGGCCCGCTCCAATAATATACTACAGGGAGATTCAGATGGGCTGCGTGCATTTGGCCCTTTGGACTCTTCTCATGAATCATTATATAAGTCTATGACTCCTGAACAGTCAGCATTCATATCAGATAATCTGCGGAAAAGAGTGAAGCAGGAAATAAATGAAGATGATTTTGATCTCAATCTGTACGAGGATTGATGGTGATGGAAACATGCATTAGATAACAGTATTTATATACACAAAGTATATACTATATAGTAGACTTAGGATCTGACGATTGAGTAATTTCAAAATTTAATGGGTGGTAATAAATGACACCTTTAACTGATGAGTTTAATAATATGTCTGCTCACTGAGACTCTTTAGGACTCGCTAACCTCAAGCCTCAAGCCTCAAGCCACACGCTTTTATAATTGAAAGTTGACAATGCGCAGCTGGCTTTTCTGTACTCAGTCATGAGTTTCGAGGGGAGGGGGGCAGGGCCAATATTCTATACTAAGTAGTAAGTACTATAAATATAATATTATATAAAATTTAAAATATATAATACGATTATATTCACCGGCATGAGCAATTATAATACAACACTAAATACATAGGTCTTCATTTTTCCTAGAGCACAACAGGGTATACTACACTTCTGAAACTCAATTGATTGATTTATCATATTCTATCTTTGTGTATCATATCATTCCACATTGAGGCAGAATGAATGTCATTAAACTACAGGTAAGTGAAACATAAATTATATTAAGCAAATATCTATTATGGCAATTTGAGACCAAATGGTGAACCCCGGATTTTGGAAATACTAACGATTGAACATTTGCTTTCCTGAATATAGAAAAAATTTCCAGTTTTGGAACAACAAGACCTATTTGGTATAATTGATGATTTCAGAAAGATTGACCTTGACGACAAAGGATGGGTAGACAAAAAGGATGTCATTGAATCGGTTTCACAAGAAGGAAAAGGGTCGTATGATGAAGTCAGAGAAGCATTAAAGCAAGTCAGTGTTGACGCATCTGGTCATGTTGAGTTAGATGATTACGTTGAATTACATGCAAAATTGAAAGAAGCCAAACAAGGCCCACCAGCTTCATCTTCAACGTCTATTTCCAAAATATCAGGAGGTCCCGCTCCTGTTTCTTCTGGATCAGTATCCGGGTTTGTCCATAAAGGTATTGGCTCATCAGCTAAAGTTGTTGTCACCGGTAAATCGGGTACTACTCATACGATCAACGACGAAGAAAGAATTGAATTCACAAGACACATCAACTCTGTTTTGGCCGGTGATTCTGATGTTGGTGACAGGTTGCCATTCCCATTAGAAAACTTCCAATTGTTTGATGAGTGTACAGATGGTTTAGTCTTGTCGAAATTGATTAATGACTCTGTTCCGGATACCATTGACACCAGAGTTTTGAATTTACCTAAAAAGAATAAGAAATTGAACAATTTCACCATGTTAGAGAACGCCAATATTGTCTTGAACTCGGCAAAGGCTATCGGATGTGTTGTTGTTAATGTGCATTCGGAAGACATTATGGAAGGTAAAGAACATCTAATTCTAGGCTTGATCTGGCAGATTATTAGAAGAGGTCTTTTAAGCAAGATTGATATCAAGTTGCATCCGGAACTTTACAGATTGTTGGAAGATGATGAAACTTTAGAACAATTTTTGAGACTACCTCCTGAACAAATTTTATTAAGATGGTTTAATTACCATCTGAAGGCTGCTAACTGGAACAGAAGGGTTAAAAACTTTACTTCTGATGTCAGTGATGGTGAGAATTATACAATTTTGTTGAATCAATTGAAACCAGAGATATGTTCCAGAGCTCCTTTACAAACTTCTGATTTATTAAAAAGGGCTGAGCAAGTATTGGAGAATGCTGACAAAATAGGTGCAAGAAAGTATTTGACTCCAACTGCTCTAGTTGCAGGTAATCCAAAGTTGAACTTGGCGTTTGTTGCTCACTTATTCAATACTCATCCAGGTTTAGACCCAATTGAAGAAAGTGAGAAACCAGAAATTGAAGAATTTGATGCTGAAGGTGAAAGAGAAGCCAGAGTTTTCACATTATGGTTGAACTCTTTGGAAGTTGATCCACCAGTTGTCTCGTTATTTGAAGATTTGAAAGATGGAACTATTTTATTACAAGCATTTGATAAAGTTATGCAAGGTTCTGTTAATTTGAAGCATATCAATAAGAGACCTGCTAGTGGTAATGAATTATCAAGGTTCAAGGCTTTAGAAAACACCAACTATGCAGTTGAAGTTGGTAAAGCTAATAGATTCTCATTGGTTGGAATTGAAGGTTCTGATATCACTGATGGTGTTAAGATTTTAACTTTAGGTTTAGTTTGGCAATTGATGAGAAGAAACATTAACAATACACTATTGAAATTATCATCAAATGGTAGAGAGGTTACTGATTTAGAGATCTTGAAATGGGCCAATGCACAAGTTGCTAAAGGTGGTAAATCATCTCAAATCAGGTCATTCAAGGATCCTTCATTAACGTCCGCCGTCTTCTTGCTAGATGTTTTGAACGGTTTAAAGCCAGGGTACGTGGACTACGACTTAGTTCATCCTGGTAATACTGAAGAGGAAAGGTATGCTAATGCAAGACTAGCTATTTCTATTGCTAGAAAATTAGGTGGTTTAATCTGGTTAGTTCCTGAAGATATTAATGAAGTTAGATCAAGATTGATCTTAACATTTGTTGGTTCTTTGATGGCTTTGGAATTATAAGATTTGAATTTCTTCTGAAGCTGTCAGTGCCTCAAGTCTTTTTTGATATTTCATATGTTAGTTGAAGTGGCAATCTTTTATGCTTTTTTTGTGTTACTAGTTATATTGCTTTTATCGATCCATTAGCTGTATTCTTTTCTACTTGTTGGATACACTTTCAATCCAGCAGGAATATTTTCCGTGTCGTTAAAGCCATCTACGTTTATATTGTTTTATGTTCTTGTGTTTTTTTTACTTCTTTTCACGTTCATCGATTATATTTATGTACTTCTTCAATCCTTTTATAAACACAATGCCTGTTAATAAGCTCTTCGGGTATCGGTAATCTGATCTTTGAACTTTTCATCCCACTCTTTCTTTAAATCTTCGAAATATTTCAAAACATCTTCTTTCCCAGTTCCATCAATCTCTAAATTTTTCAAGTACTCGTCACCTTTGAAAGTGCTAGCACTCCCATATTTGAGATCTTGTCTATCTTCTTCATTAGCCTTAATAGCAACGTAAACGGGAGCATTGGCCGCTGTCCATCCTGATATGTTGTGCCATGGGGATCCTAGAAATCTAGAAATATAAAACAATAACAACATCCCATAAAAAGTAAAAGGATTCAAGAACTTGAAAAATGAAAATGAAGTAAAAATGCCAGGTTGTGTAACATACTGTTTAATACCATACTTAGAGAGTAATTTTGGATAGGTCGATAAATGAATCAAATCTACTAGTCTTTTAGAGCCTTCATACGAAATATTCGTCTGGACTAATTGTATGTCATCGAATGATAAGTACCCAGGCTTGGACATCACCGATGAAATCCAAATAATTCTAGGATCATTAGATCTTGAAAGTAGCGGTTCAGTGATACTGTGAATAAAATAATATGGACCAAATACATTAGCTTGGAATACTAGTCCCATCCCATCTTTGGATTTGACACCAACTCTTTGAATCTTATAGGTAGGATACGTGCATGCTTTCACGGGATTCGTTAAATTTTCTTTGGTTGCCTGAATCCAGTCAATTCCATCATAAACACCCTGAGCTGCATTTATGAACAAGTAATCGATCTTTTTGTAAGCCTTCTTTAGTTCGTATATCCCAGACAATATTGAAACCATATTAGTGAAATCTATCAATAGATAATCAAACTCCAAAATGCCTGTTCTTTTTGTATTCTTAGCATTGTAATTCTTGATATTCTGTATGGACTCTTTGACTTTAGGAAGTGTCCTGGAAGTCACAATGATAGTTAGTCTGTAATCAGATGGTATTTCGTTTAAAAGTCTGTAAGCTATATTTATACCAAGGTTACTACTGGTACCAGTTATTATTGCTATTTTATGCTGAGGGTCATCAATAGAACTCATCGTTAATGTTTTTTTGATGAGTTTCAACTCTATCTGAAAAGAATGAATTATAAACAAGGGTGGCCATATACTAAGCAGTGATTGTAATATTAATTTCTACTATGTAGTCGTAAAACATGATCCTGTATTTCAGAAGGCTAAACGAGAGCTCGTATGTAAATACTAATTTGTTAGTTATTTAATGATAATAATTTTCTTATACATCTCTGCACCACTGTTTACAAGTTTCAAAAACGAACGTTCGATCGAATCTTTTATTGACGACCTATCCTTGAGCACCCTGGAGTTCAGACTCCGGATTACTGCTTGATTAGCAGTAAAGAGAAGTCTTCAATCAACCGTTGAAGCACTCAAACTCTTTTTTATTACGACAATGGCGGCCACGCAATAATAAATAGATAGCCTTTTTGTAGAAACAAATCTCAAATTAATTTACAGGATCTATTTGAGATCAACGGCTAGTTTCAAACGACATGTTTTAAATTGCATTATAACTCCTATTAGTTTTCGAATTGAAATACAGTTAACGGATATTATATTACTATATGCACAAACATATTCAACAAAGTTTTCCTATCTGTTGTCTCTCTCCATCTTAACCAATTTATATCTATTATTAATTAAACGCTGAGTCGGTCTGAAAGATAAGGCAACTCAAAAACAGGATTTTATTTTACAAAAAAAGTACAAAACATTCGCTTCGGCAAATTTGTAGACACTAATTATAGCTGGTCCAAAGTACACAAACAAGAATTTTTGTTTGTTACTGAAACCACAGTAGACATTATTAACGTGTCACTTAGGCATCAAAGGTAATATACTCCCCAACTTTGAGACACAAAGAACAATATACTTTTATTGTTCATGTTTCAGAAATCTGAGCCGCATTTATATATTACATTTTCCCGTATTTATCCCCACCAACTAATTGCTTGAGTTTGGAACTTCCTTTCAATAAGATTTGGGATGAAACATAAATCAATATGATCCTATAAAAATTGATTTCGTACTTGGATGAAGTTAAGAATTAACTTATAAACTCATCACACATGTATGTATATATTAGGTTGCATCATTCCTATCTGTACTCATAAAATTCTTTCAAGTACCAACCTTTAGCGATACTGATCTACTTGTATAGACAACCCAATAAATTAGAGCCAATTATTTATTCACTTCTGAAGCTTGTGTTTCCAAGTAGATTGCTTATCTTGCTTTGTTAGTCGTTTTGAATATCATCAACTTACATATATCTAACAAGATGACAGAAATAATGCGCTCAACAGCAGTTCAGACGGTTGAAAAACGTTCCTACTTTCAATTATCAGATTATGACGTTTGTGATATATTAGGTGAAGGTGCATATGGGGTGGTTGCTTTGGGGGTTCATAGAAGAACGGGATCCAATGTGGCCATCAAGAAAATAGAACCATTTCAACGAGAATTATTCTGCATCAGGACTTTGAGAGAGGTTAAGCTACTCAAGCATTTCAATCATCCTAACATCATTGGACTGCTTGACATCCAAAAACCAAAGGATTTTGAGACTTTCAGACAGGTGTACATTATTCAGGAGTTTATGGAAACGGATCTTCACCATGTTATAAGATCACAAAATTTAACAGATGATCATTACCAGTACTTACTCTATCAACTACTTAAAGGGGTTAAATATTTGCATAGTTGCGGTGTTATTCATAGAGATTTGAAGCCGGCAAATCTATTAGTTAATTCTAATTGTGATCTAAAGATTTGCGACTTTGGACTAGCCAGAGTTGGTAAGGATGAAGCAAATGGTAGAGAATATATGGATTCTTTTTTAACTGAATACGTTGCCACAAGATGGTATAGAGCACCTGAAATAATGTTGACCACTTCACAGTACTCCAAAGCGATAGACATCTGGTCAATAGGTTGCATTCTTGCAGAGATGATTCTAAAAGAGCCTCTATTGCCAGGAAAAGATTATAGGCATCAGTTATTACTAATCATTGAACTAGTAGGAACACCAACAGAAGAAGATTTCAAATCTATAAAGTTGAAAAGAGCAAGAGGTTATATCAGAGCTCAAGAATTTAAAAAGCAATTGCCATTCCGAAAAGTGTTCCCCAATGCTACCTCATTAGCCATCAATTTACTTGAAAAAATGTTAAAATTTGATCCAAAGAATAGAATAACGGTTGAAGAAGCATTAGAACATCCATATTTCGAAAGTTACAGAACTCCTGAAGATGAGACTAGGGCGCTTCCAATACCTAAAGATTTCTTTTTCTTTGACGATTGTAAAGAGCAGCTGGAAATGATTGACTTAAAGAGGATGCTTTATGCCGAAGCTCTGGCAGAACCTGGGAGATTGAGATACTAGTTTTTAAACATCAGTTAGTACCTCCTAATAAATATATTATTCTTTTCTTCACCTTTTTATACCCCTCTGTTGAAATTTCTTCGGCTTCGCATAAATATACATATCTTTGGACTGGTCACTTCAATTTCAGTACTCTAGACCGTTGTAATTATAATTTCGTAAGATCTCAGAAGCTTATTGTTTGTGACTTTATCTACTGTGAAACTCTCCACTAGCTGGCAACCTCTGTAGAATCGCGAGCATGTAAATTGAATGTGCAAAGATGTGTTTTGCACTACGCTCCCCATACAGTAGCTTGAGCCTTACACTCTGTTTTATTTTCTGTTTCTGTCACAGAACGAATATTTTGGGGTTACACAATAAAGTACATGGTCCGAATCATGTTATTACATATGCACATTGCTGTCGTTTTGAAGGTCTTGTCTATATCCATATCCATATCTAAATTTATGATATATAATATACAGCAGATACTTACAATAGAAACTCATTTGTAAATCTTCTTTGGTTTCCACAAAGATACACACACTCCATTAAATATTTCACCTGTGTTATAATCAGCTCTGTTTTGATTCAATCAATACCATACAGGTATCACATTTTCAAAAGAAGGGATCCAAAGCACTGTTAACGTCTAGGTCCATAATTGACACAATTGTTACCTAAATAAAATTATACAATAAGATACCAATCAGATTTCACATTATTAACGAAATTCAAATATGTCTAAAATCATGTCGCTCAACGCCAGAAAGCAAAGAATATTAGCTACTGCAGCTATGATATTGATTGTTATCTTACTTATATCATTGACTGGAAGTAACTCTTCGAAGAAAACGTCACTTATATCAAATGACATCAATGGTTCACCGCTACCGTACTCAAAAGGAGATATTCCGAGTGGAAAAAGCAGAAATAATAATAAAGTGACAAATTCAAATAATCTAGTTAAGGATAAATCAGGCAATATTGATGAATCAAAAGTCAAACAAGCGGAGGAGAAACTTAATGTTAAAGCGCCTGTACAAGCACCGGTTGGAGATTCACCAAGTTTAGAGATTCTGAACTCTCCAATCGTGGCAGATAAGAAACAACCTGGGTCAGGCCCAAATGGTAAGTCCACTGACGGTTCGGTTTCTGGTTCCGCTTCTAGTGGAAGCTCAAAGTCGAGTCTCAAACTGGCTGATACGAAACTATCGAAGGTATCCAACGATAAAGCAAATAATCTTGTGATGGGCTCAAGCCAATTGAAGAAATCAAACGCTGTCACTAATCAAGGAAATAAAGTTGCTAAAGCCAAAGAACAAGAAGTGAATAAAATACAAGCTGAAAACGGCTTATCGAAAGAAGAATCAGAGGAGATTGTTGAAAAAACCAATGTTTTTGACCCAGCTAAGGAATTCAAGGAAATAATTGGACTGTCACCCGTTGTTATATTTTCAAAATCTTATTGTCCTTATTCTAAAAGATTAAAGGATTTATTGAAAAATAATTATGATGTTACTCCTCAACCTGTCATTGTTGAGTTAGACTTACATTCAAATGGTAAAGAATTACAAGTGTATATTGGCGAGATATCGAACAGAAAAACGGTTCCTAATTTGTTTATCAATGGAGTGAGCAGGGGTGGTAGTGACGAAATGCATGCTTTACATGCAAATAATGAATTACTTGAAAGTTTGAATACTTGGGCTGGTTCTAAAGCTAAAATTGAAAAGGTAAATGCTCCTTCCAATTCATAGACATATATAATTTATATTTTCAAATTATAAATCTGTGATATGTAAATTATAAGATGTTGACAAGAGGTTTAAACGGCATCTGTGGTGTAATAATTGGCTTCTAAGAAGTCCCCTTTATTAACACCTATTTTTATGCTATAGCTTTATTCTTTTCCCTTTATGCTTGATGAATATTTTCAATAACTTTTAGGAGATTGTAAAGTGTAAAAGTGCTTGTAAGGTGTATTAATAGATCTTATCATCTCATGCCTATTAACAGCACAGCCCTACCAGGAAATTTTTATCAATTAATCCCGAAGGGGAAATTTCTGTTTCATATCTATTTGCTATCAAAATTCCATGAGCAGATAGTGCATTATGTCGAATGGAATATTCAGAGAAAGATGGTGGTTAAACTTATTTGATTCAAATCACAATGAAATTTTGCAAACAAAACGGTTGCAATTTTCTTTTGAAATGGGAAACATAGATGGAAAGTTCAAAGCGCAACATTCCATCGACGCAATAAATCATCTCTTGAGCCCTGAATATAATTTAAATTTCTTGCTAGGTAAAATTGTATGCTGACAGAGCTACGACATGTCAACAAGATTAAGATTTATTGTAGTATATACTCATGGTACTGTCATCTGTGACCGAACCGTGGGAAATTCGGGCGTAAATGTCAATGTCCAAATACTGAATAGCAATCTCCTATACGCAACACTCTTATCACTTTTGAAGAAATGTTGGTGTGAAACAAGCCGTTGTAAAAGGTAGCGAATGTAACTCACACAAAGTGCACACCCATCTTGTACTAACTCATAGCCATATTTGTAGGTAGGTGGATGTTTGTATGAGAGTATATGACTATGTTCATACAAGGGACAAGTTTTCTAGCGTGAGGAGCTAAACATGAAGAATATCTGATATCACATGACATACTCACACTTTTACAAACCCTGCTACAGCTACCCCGCACACCGTGACTGACCTCTTCAACGTGACTGTGAAATAAACATGAGCCGCACAGTAGTATATGGACCCCAAATTATCTGTCCTTTCACGACCCTCTCCCCTGGCTCTCTATTCTCTACTCTTTGGAGCTATTACCTATCCATAGTAGTAAGCTCGCAGCTCTCAGGAAGTCAGGCTTCAAGCTCTTTGGAAAATTTTCACATAATCTAGATTCTACACCATACATTCTCTCTACTTTGTATGCTGGTCAACCTCCTGTTTGAAATCCTTATACTCAAAAAAAAAGTTTTGTATATATTGGTGATTTATATAGGCAATAACCTTTTTTAAAGATCTATTATATTAATCCATTTTGAGTATAGATAATTAAGTAAAGATGGCTACCGAATTAACTGTTCAATCCGAAAAGGCTTTCCAAAAGGTACGAGACTTTACACAGATAGATACAATTAATGTAATATAGCGATCAGCAAATTATATGACTACAATTTGTAGAATCAGACACAGCATTCAAATATAGAAGACAATAACATTAGTTGTCAAATTGTACTGAACATTACCATCCAGCGTTCAAGATCATGGCATATTTGAGTTCAAGTATATGAAACAGAACATCTATTGTTTATGGCATATGATAGAATTTCCCACAGCAGTGACAAGTATTATTGCTAAAATATTGTATTCAGTCGGATAAGCTGGTCAACAATCCCCATTCCCTTTGTTTGAAACTTTGAAGTGAAAGATCGAAAATCAAACCTTTTCTGACCCGTTACACACCTGTCATCATTGGATTAGAAAGTTTCTGCGAAAACCATGTCGATGAAAGCTCAATACGATAATAGTACTACTGACACAATATTCATATGAACGGATAAGCATTGAAATGACCAGGCAATACCAGAGGGAGGCATTAGAAATCATATTAAGACCACTCACACGTGCTCACAATTTCCAACTATGAATTATGTATCCAATCATATCAGGTCAATAGTTTTTTAATCGCTGTAACACATTATTGAAAAACAGATTTCACGATCATAAGTCCCCAGAAGTACTAACATATATTATATTCTTTAATTTAGCAACCACATATCTTCACCAACCCAAAGGCCAAGGCTACCAGAAGAACCAAGAGATGGTATAAGGAAGTTGGTCTAGGTTTCAAGACCCCAAAGGCTGCTATTGACGGTACCTACATTGACAAGAAATGTCCATTTACTGGTGAAGTTTCCATCAGAGGTAAGATCTTAACTGGTACTGTTGTCTCAACCAAGATGCACAGAACTATCATCATCAGAAGAGATTACTTACATTACATCCCAAAATATAACAGATACGAAAAGAGACACAAGAACTTAGCTGCTCACGTTTCTCCAGCTTTCAGAGTCCAAGAAGGTGATATTGTTACTGTTGGTCAATGTAGACCAATTTCAAAGACTGTCAGATTCAACGTTGTTAAGGTTGCTGCTGGTAAATCCAAGTCCAAGGCTTTCACCAAGTTTTAAATCTAAACCAAATGTTTTAATTTATAAATTGTCTGAATGCCCTATATATCGATTATTATTGAATTATTTTTAACTCTGTTTTAATTACATCTATAATAAAAACAACAAAATATATTTGAATATAATGTTTTAATTATTTTACTATTTTACAATATATTGTAGTACAAATTGTGGTGAGTAGATAAGTGGTCCATGAAGGCTAATAATGACCAATGTTTACCTGAAGTATATGTATAAATTTTTTAGGTAGTTAGCTGACTTTGTTCCTTTAATCTATACTTTTTCGAGTCAGATATTTACTTCAACAATAAGGGATATATACTATACTTAGTAGTAATTACTATTAAAGTATATTACTATATTCGAATTTGTTAACGCTGTGAACAGAAACTAAAGGTCGTGTATCACCAATTTCACTCATCGAGCAGAATTACGCCTTTTTTTTCTCTCCTCTTGTTTTTATTCTAAAATCTTCTCTCTCTCAAGTCTTGACCAATTTACCCTGTTTTTTAGGGTAACCTTTCGGATATTTTTTGAACTTTGTTACTTACACCCTCTGCCTGTGATTCCAAATCTGTATCACCATACCCCAGTCACTGCCGCTTTGGGAACTACTTTAATTTTTCTTCCTATTCAACATAAATAGTCCTTCTTTATTTATTTACCTCAGAATGGTTGAACAACAAGAAATTAGTGCTCAGGCTCTATTGCGCTTAGGCACGAAAAAAGATGATGATGCAATTGATTCATCAACAGAACGCGTTATAAAACAAGAGGCTCCTGGATTTGAAAAGAACCACGAACATGAACCGAAAGAATACCAAGATCAACACCATCACATTCTTGACGACCCTACAAAAGATGACAATGATGAAGTTATGGACCTGGTTACTGGCCGATTGGACCAAAAACAAAGTTACAAAAGACGTATTCTACCAAATGATGATGAAATGTCCCAGCTGGAGTTCCAACAATGGACTACTGGATTTTTAGGTGACGAACTGGAAGAAAGTCAAGAAAATACACATCATGACTATGCATTTCCAAGTGTATCCGAAGAGGCTCTTACTGCTCAAGTGGGCTCTCTGTCTCCTGCCAAAAGACAGAAAAGATTTGGTAAAAAGGACAGCAACAGTAATGTTGTTTTGAACGTTAACAACAGCAGTGTTTCAAGTGCAGTAGCTTCAAAAGTTTTGAAAACATTGAGTGTGGATCCAGAATTGTCAACTCTGGATGAATCTTCGTTTGTTCAAGATGCGATGATTGATGCTAGAGCTTTGGCAAGTTTGAGTGCTATCGACCACGAGTATTTAAGACAAGCGGTTGAAAGTCAACATGAAAGCTCAGCGGATGATGAAGTGCAGCATCTTGCTGTCCAGGCAGTGACTCAAGCGGTTGCCGCTGCTACTGCTCAGGTGCTCAACACTTCTCGTAGTGGATCAGATGATGAAATTCAAGAAGATGCCGTTCAGACGGCTGACTCTCCTTCTGAATCTCAAATACAATCCCTGACAAATGGACATACTTCCGCATCTATGGTTCCAGTCTTAGTTACATCCGACATAGACAGAAATGAAAGAAACCAATTGGTTAATAACAAGCGGGACTCGCTTCATCACATTGAACGCAATATAAAAGTGTCCAATCCTCATCTAGGTGAGCCATCTCACAGGCATGATCAACTCAAAACTGAAAAATCACAGGTAAAATTAGTTGATACGCATGGCAATGGTGCCAATCCATTACCATTACATGACACTGATGTCACTTCTATCATTCCTCACCAACATGATCAAGTTGACAACCGATCAGTTTCCCATTCGAATGCTACCTCGAATAATTCTCCTGAAGTAGACACTCCATTCCATTACTCAGTTCCAAACAGTGAGATTGCTGCTTTGGTGGCTGAAGCTGCTGCGAAGGCAAGTGCTTTTGTTTCGAGCAGTCAGCATGGTAGATCCTTTTCGGATGCTGAATCAGCTGCAATTGATCTATTTGTGCGTGAGTACTGCAAAATCAACAGTATGTCCAGAATTGATATATGTAAAAGAATATGGTCAAATGACAGAAAGAAAGATGATTTTTGGGAATCACTTCAAAAAGTTTTACCAGATAGAACTCGTGCTTCATTGTACAAACATGTTAGAAGAGTGTATCATGTTTTTGAGGTCAGAGGTAAATGGACTCATGAAGATGATAGAAGGTTAGGTATATTAGCAGCTGAGAAAGAAGGGCAATGGAAATTGATTGGTGCAGAACTTGATAGAATGCCTGAGGATTGCCGCGATCGTTGGAGAAACTATGTTAAGTGTGGCGAGAACCGTCAACAACATAAATGGCTCGTAGCTGAAGAAGACAAATTACGTTCTGTTATTCATCACTTGTTGAAAGAACAGACTGCACTGTATCCGGACGTTGAACCTGTTATCAATTGGACTTTGGTCAGTGATAGAATGGGAGGTACTAGATCAAGAATACAATGTCGTTACAAATGGAACAAGATATTAAAGAGAGAAGCCGGACAACGTGCAAGAAGTATAGATACCGAAACAAAAAGCTGGTTATTAACCAGACTAAGAACGATTTGGCAGAAGGAAAAAACGGATGTTATCGATTGGGATACCTTAGCTGCCGTTCATTCTAACGATGAATGGTCGGGTTCTGACTTCAAGAATTGCTTCGAGAAGATGATCACATCAATTGACAACTATAAGACCAAGACATTTATTGAACTAGTTGATATCCTATTACAAAGTCTTGTTCCGAATGCTTATTTGGATCAATTTGATAATGTTAATTCACACAGTCAACGTCGTCTTAATGGACACCATCAACATGAATCATCAGTCCGTGATCAAATTTCAACTAATAAACCACAAACCTATTCAGATGGAGTTAAATCAGCTTCGGGGTTGCCTATTGCCGAGAGAAATGTAAGTGATAGTAAGAGTGTCACTGGGCCCACTGATGATGATGTCCATGTTACTGAAGAGACCATTTCGGCTATAAGAGACATTATGAAAGATGATGCTATTCATTTTTGATTAAAGTGGGAATCAAAGAATGGGTAAGTTTCACCTTTATGTTTTCTGACCCAAATTTCTCCCATTTGTTTCATTGTTAACCATTGATAATATGTATTTTACCCTTTATGTATCATTTTTTGCTATTATATAATTACCTCTAGCAACATGTAATCGTTATCAAAAATCGAAAAGTACTATGTAGTTAGTTACGAAAATACCAGTATATGGCAAGATAGGAAGATTAATGACATCATAAAGGTGTACAGATGTTTAATTTCAAATCATTTGTTTCGTTTTCACAACAAAATTGTTGTCGTTATGCTTTGAGATGATCTCAGTCGATGATTACATTTACTATAGCATCATAACATCCATCTGATCTTTGACAAAGAAGTCCAATTATCTTTGTTCTCTTTCTCAGAGTTTTGATATTCAGCTGCACAATCTATTCTGTTCGAAAGATTTACAAAAAAAAAAAAAAGAGAGAAATTTGCAAATTAAATATAAAGACTTTCAGATTGAACAGATAAAACAATTTATTTAAATTCAAAGCTCTTTCTTCTAAAAATATACCTTTCTGAATCAGAGCAGGTAAGTGGTATGGATAAATTTTTACTAGATGTCAGTGATCAGGTAATTGTTAGCAAGATACCTAAGAAAATAAACAAATTGATTAATTTAATCACTGGGCGCTTACTTTGCTTTTCAGCGACTAAGAAAGCCTATAAATCCCCTTATATAAACAAAAATTTAATTAAACATTTCTAGTCGAAGCAATAAAGTCTTTCTACACTCCATGAAATGTCATACGATACTTAACGAATACAACAACTAGGGTTGGGAACATAAAGATGGTAAACTTCCTCTATTATAAAACTACCCAATTTTCTTTTCTTGTTAGAAGCATGATTCTATCTGAGACTGATATATGGACAACTTATATTTCTCTCGTGATTCTACGTAACAACGTTCACTTCTTGGATATAGGACAAGAATCATGATCATCAGTTATATAGTATTGGAATTCAAATTAACCTAGACTTATACCTGTAATGTGTAACTCTATGAAAATAACAGAAATTGAGATGAATCTGCCAACTCACTTAAATTATTAAAGGTTTTCGCGGTTAACGGATATAATTAAACACTTTTTAAGCTCACCAAAGAACAGTCAAACTTTCAAGGTCACATTTGATTGACTATTTGAAAACCATATGAGTAAGTAGTTACATATGTAACTAATTATAATCTCGTGAATATTAAGTTTAAGATGATGATGCTCGAGTTCTTTAAAACAAAGAATTCAATTAAAAGATAAGTGCCAAGTTGGCTTGAAAATTTAATGACAATAACTTAATTCTCAGCTAGGTGGTTTATACACGCCAGGCAAAAAAAAAAAAAAAACACAAGCGTTCCATCTTCCGCAATATAGTATTATCGAATATATAGATAGTCATACTGACGGCGCATCAAACCGTTTTCTCACTATCAATAGGACCTGAATTTATATTTACTTGCGATCTCAGAACTCACTCAACAGTTGTTCGAGAGTTGAAGCAATAACAGTATGACACGTAACGTAACGTAACGTAACGTAACGTAACGTAACGTAACGTTCCGGTAAAGTAGACTCAAGTTAGAAACAACAACTATGCGAACTAGAGGCAATCTATTCAACCCGAACTCACATGGAACATCGTAAAAATAAACCAGAGTGCTTTATAATTTATCAAATGCGCCCCTACCAACTATTACTTTTAGTGTATTTCTACTTCATGGTATTGATATTTATGATTCAATTTGCACTTTCACATATCTTAGTCAATATTTTGAAATACAAACTCTTACTTAAACCTTAGTTTAATGTGTAGATATGGTTAGACTTATGTATACACATTATATATAATATAACATTATGAAAGCCAAATCAAGAGGAGGTTGACTTGAGTCCTGACAATCAAAAGCGCATTGCGGACAATTAATGGGACACCGCGGGGCCTGCCTGGCTGCCATGGAGAATCTAAATTTCACACGCTCAAAGTTCAAAGGTTCCAAGTTCCACATGGCAGAAACAAAAAATTTCAACTGATTGTTGATGGTTAAGATAAGATCTAAATAATAAATATTATTATGAGCGGCTGGAATTTGGCAAAAGAGAACAATAGAGAACCCTTGAAGACACGACTTTCAGCAGTGAAAAGCTACCAGCAACCCCCGGTGGCATTCGGTTTAGACGCCGGATCCGTCCATCTTCGCAAAAAAAAACCGTGCAGCGTGCAGCGTGCGTGCGTGCCCCAGAGTTACTCCCGGTAAATTATTTGTTTTTTACCAGAGGTAGAGGGGCAGAGGCAAAAGACCGACCGGGAGGGCCGGCCGCCGTAAGGCCAAGTCTGAGCGGTCACTAGTACGTAGTAATTAATTAATTAATTTTTTTATTATTATTAGCGTACATACTACAAAGCATAGCATAGCATAGCATAGCATAACAAAGAAGAAGCAAAAAAGTGTATTTTTCAGTAATTTCTAGCTAGAATGAAAACTGTTTGTTTCTTAATAAATCTAATTAGGAACAAATTCTCAATAGTGGAATTAAAATTTAACAGTTTTTTGACAAACAATAAAACTTCAATCATAACTTTTAGTTTATATGCGCAGGATTTGATTTATTCGCTATTTTCACCCATTCAATCATTACTCCCGAACATTAGACATTCGTTCTTTCTTAATCATTTATCATTTTATCTTTTGTTATTCATTTTTTGATAGTTGAATTCATATTGATCTATACTCCCAAAATCGGTCTCTTCAATAACCGTTGATAAGTTTTGATTCACTACACCATGGCAAAAAACGGGGCCACTCAACTGCCCAAACAGAGAAAAAGAAACAGAGTTCCAATTTCTTGTACAATTTGTCGAAGAAGAAAGGTCAAATGTGATAAGAAGAAGCCACAGTGTACAAACTGTATCAAGAATGGAGTGCAACATTTATGTAGATACTTAGAGCCAAGTTGGGCTAAACCTTTAGATGAAGAAGAGTTAAAATTCCCAGGTGCAACGATCTCATCCAATGGTGCATATAGTACAAGAGATGAAACATTTGATGAAGACGATTCTGACGAAGTTGCCAAATTGAAACTACGTATTAAAGACCTTGAGAATGAAGCTGTGGAATTAAAGAAAAAAAACAATAATAACAGTAATCAATCAGCAGCTCGATCATTATTAAGAGCAAGTGATACGACGGACCTTGTTGATTGTATTGCCAATTCAAATATTCTATTCACAGCAACCAAAGGACCAATCTATAATTTCCCTATAATATATCAGATAAGTATTCTGTCTTGGATGTTCATTGTGCGGAATGATTCTTACATGAATGATTTATGGTTGAAGATTATCAAATTGAGAAAGCATTATGAATATTATTATTCAAGTAAAATTGCAATGTTAGATGCATCAAAGAATTTAGAGACAGATTTCACAAATTATGATTTCAAAATGAACAAGATGCAAAAAGATAGATCAAATTCCAGCAGTACTCCTGAAGATATCAACACAGTACATACAAGTAAATTGAAAGAATTTTTAGAAGGAGCTTTGGTCTTGCATGGTAAAAGTTCAGGAACCTCTGCAACAAATTCCTCTATAAAAGGAATATCTGTTAAGCAAGAAGAGGCTAAATGCCCCGTGGTCCATAATTTTCTTAATCAGTCACAACAATGCCCAGTGACAGGTGAAATGGGGAAATGCCCTGTTCAACATGATGGGAATCAACAAGGCAACGAAGACAAATCTGAATATAATGAAAAGACATCCAAAGGAGGAAAAGCTAAGTTGGTTGTTAAGAGATGCCCCGTTATACATCCAAATGAGCCAACTATGGGGTATATCACTCCTAAGCACAAAAAACATTCAAGTATATCTAATACGGGTACAAGTAGATACGATGGAGATGTTGATGAGGAAGACGAAGACGACGAAGAAGAAGAAGATGAGATTGAAGACCCTAAAGTTTGCCCGTTGATGATTGGAGATGCAAGAGCTCTGTTCAAAGAAAAACTCTCACGGATGTCCGTGTCTGCTATTAGGGACATACCAAAGAGTGTTGCATCCCCTAGAGTAACATCGATATCTGCTGATTTCACAGAAAATTCTGACAATGATTCTCGTAGCGGATCAAAAAATCACCATTTGATACAAAACAATAACTTGACGAACGATATAAGCAACTCCATATCCGACAAACTCGAGAATCAAGATACAGGAAATTTAACTCCGATGTCAAACAATATTGATGAAGACTCCAAAATTGGAATGAAAAGGGGTCTTTCTTGTCCAGTCGTTGGCTGCCCATCTGACATCAAGACAGAGAATGATACCCCAGCTTTAACTCCACAATCTGTTACTTCCGTGCCATCATTAGGCAATAAAAGAGTTAAAAGGGGCACAAATAAAAAGTTGAAGACAATTTCTCCCTCTGCCATCAAGAACCTAAATTATAATAATACAAAGCAAGTCATAGCTGTTATCGAAAAACATTTACCAAATAAAAAAGTTGTGTGGATGTTAATCGATAGGTTCTTTGACAAGCTGTACATTCATTTACCATATGTGGATGAAGAAAGTTTCCGTGCTCGAATCACTTCTATAATAGAAAATACTGATTCTACCTCACAGAAAATAAAATTACAATCAATTGGAAGTCAATACTGTGAAGAGTTTCTGAATATATGTTTACTACTTATAATTCTGAGATTGAGTTGGTTATCACTACCAACAAAAGTTTCCGCTGATTTGACCAGTGATGAACATATACTGATGAGACCAGAGAATATTATTACAATGGTATTAGTTGACATGGTTAAGGAGATATTTTCAAGTGCAAAAATTATGAGCAAGCCATCAATAATTATATTCCAAGTCGGCCTATTCTTGAAATTTTACAATATCATGTCCCCAGAAGATGGATTTGATCTAGATGATTCTTATACAAATACTAGCTCGTCGTTACTTAATTCAAATGATCTATCGGGAGATTTAACAAATGAAAGTCCTAATATGAATACACCTAATTTTATGTCGATGCTGATTCAACTTGCCAAGACTATTGGTTTGAACAGAGATCCTTTGAATTTCAAAAATTTCTATGGAAATTCAGATGATATGTTGGTGATCGCAAGAATGTTTAGAAAGAGACATTTATGGAGAAAACTTTGGTATGGCTTACTATTTTTGTCAATTGAAAGTAATCTATCCTTGGGTGATTATAAAAAAGGTTTACCCATTGAACTTGATGTTGATCCAACTTTGGGTCAAGTGAATAAAACTTGGGATTGTCGTTTACCAGGTGGTGTTGAACAAGGTGTTTTAGAAAACTCATTCAAGGGAGGTGTCGATGGTGGATTGCTGAAAAAGGAGCAGATTGTTGTCAGCAATTTTAGAGACAGTATTATTGTTTATCACATGTTATACAAGAGTATGAGTGCGTTATTCTCAATAAGCAGCCCACCAACCACAAAAGAACTGGACTTGATCATAAATAAGTTATTGGATTTAGTTTCAGAGAAATCCAAAATCGGTTTAAGTACTTCGTTTCTCTTGAAACCATCCTCACCTACTACAACAGATGGAGAATCTAATAAGAAGGGAGGCAAGAACTCAAAAGATATATCAATTGGTAAGTTTGAAATGTATGTCAAAATTTACAAATTCAGATTGTTCCTGGTTATTAAATCGATGCTATTTTCCTTGAATTACTTGATGTTCCTCAATCACGAACAAAAATTCAACAGATTGATTTCTGAGAAGACAAGTACTTTAGCCAAGTTGGATAAACAAAAGGAATTTATCAACACCTATTTTGAAGGCTCATTGTTATTAGCTATCGATAATTACAATGTTTTCATTCAAATTTTTGATAATTCAAGTACTTTATTCCCTAATGCTGGTTCAGAATTGATTTTGTATCCTTTCATGATGATTCTCAATCATAGATCTCACGAGTTTTTAATTTCTTTGATTCTTAGACTACAACAAAACTCCCCAATAGTGATAGAGATTCTTAATAAAAATAATATCGATAAGGATGAGTTACTGAATAGATTATTTCATTATCTGAAGACGTTTTTAGATAAATTGGAAGATTTGACCAAATCTTATTACTATGCTTGGAGACTAAAGAAGTTGGTTAAATTCTTTTACAACATTTTAACAAATTCGACAAAGTTATTCAATATCAATTTCAAGGCTATGAATGTTGGAATACAAGATGAAAATCAAAACGGTGGTGGCTTGTCTGAATCTACTCCACCTGTTGAATCCCGTGTCAATAAATATAATTCAAAGTCTAGTGATGTTGATACTCCTCCAACAGGTTCCATGCGTGCTCCTAACAATATCAATCATAAGAAGCAACAGAACAACGAGAATGGTACTACCTCAATCGCTGCTACTCCAAAGGCAACAGGCAGTGTTCACAATGATCATAATATTGAACTACCTTCACCAATGCAATCATATCCTTTGAACCTTCACCAGCAACAGCTCCCACAAAGAGTTCAACAATTATCTCAATTTGAACAATCACAAAAGCAACAACCACAAATTCCTTCAGCTATCCGTAGGGAACCAACCAACGCTTTTGAGATTGCATTTGGTACCTCAAAGTTGCCACCTGTTACCGATTATACTCATTCAATGAATAATAATGACCTTTTATATTCACAACAACAGCAAGATCAACATGGTGATGGATCTTTTTACAATGAACTTGACCGTCCAATTATTGGACATGACACATCTGTACCACCTATGGGATTGCATTCAAACACTGCTGATGCTCAACTATCTGATTTGTTTGATGATAACTTCTTTAATGATTTATCTGATTTTAGTGGGAATGTTACAAATGATATAGTTTCTGGATTTACTCAGCAGCCAAACCACATGCACCAACAGCAACAGCAGCACATGCATTTGCAATCATTACAACAGCAACAAATGATCATTTTACAACAACAACAACAACAGCAACAACAACAGCAACAACAACAACAACAACAACAACAACATCATCATCATCAGCAACAGCAGCAACAGCAGCAACAACATCAACTCCATCAAGATGACGTAAATGGAGGTGGTTCCCAAGAGCATCATCAACTTGCCAATGGATTCATGGGGGTTGGCTACAACCCATTAAATGAAATTGATTTCACCAATGTTGATTTGGGTTCCCCATTTGACAACAATAATATAAATGGTTTCAGTTCCTCTGCTGGTACAAATGGTTTTCATGGTGGAGGGTCTAATGGGTCTTCTGGATTAGGGGGACTAAATTTTGGACTTTCTTGAATTTACAAAGCGATTTAAGTGGTTAAAAGTTTCAATTTTACAAGATTACGAATTTTTTTTGTTGCTATTCTGTTTTTGCCATCTTAATCTTTTTTTGTGTCTCTTGTTTTGAGTTGTTAATTACTTTCAATGTGGGTGTCTCCTGTATTCTCCCTCCGTTCACAGATTTGATGAACAATATTATAAAATTTCCGTTATTATGTTAGTTTTTTATTTTGGGTTTTAATTCTTTAATTATGTAAGTCGAATTTTTCCGCTTTAAATGGTATACACTGTACAGCGTACACTATATACTATATAGTATATAATATATATAATATATATATATTGAAAATTTTTTTTTTGTGTTTTTTTTCCACCAAAATTTATGTGTTACAGACAGCTCATTAATATGATTTCACTTTAAACAAAAAAATAACATATTCTTGAGTTAAAATAGAGATCAAGAAAGCTTTACTGAAATTCTACTATACCACTTGTTATTTGTATTAAAAATCACAATAGGTGACTGCTTCAATTTAATGGCTGTGATCGGATCGATCCCCTGACTTTTCCCAATTTTTCCCAAAGGAGATGCAAAACCCGAATGGTGGCTCATGGGTGAGGCTTACAGACTTAAGAATGTTGCTTGCTTAATTAGGTATGTATATACACTACTATATAGTAGAGTAGAGTAGAGTAATATGTAATAGCAACAAGATAAAATATATTCGATTAGTACTTTTCATCAAATGAAGTAAACCACATAAATAAGTGTAGTAGTAGTTGGATGGATAGTACATAAGTGAAAAGCCAAAAAATTGGGAAAAGTCAAGTTGAAAATAAATATAAAATATAAATTCAATCATTTATAAATTAGCTGGAATGGGCCAAAAAACACAATAAAAAAAATCAAAAAAATCAAAAAAAAACATCCCAAAAATTCAAGGGTTTGTCGGAGAAGGACTTAAGTTTTACGGGGCTTAGAATCTACTTTAACTTCGAATTAAAATTCGCTGGGCCGAGAGTCTCGAGAGTCGAGGAATAGTCTCGAGTCAGGGGGAAGTAGGCCGGCCGATTTTTTTTTTTGCCTATATTATATAATATATAATATACATACGGATACGGTGACACGGTCGGCCTAGATTCTGGAGTTAGTGAATATATTAATTGGTTTTCTTCTCCGCGTTTGGGGAAATGTTCAGAGTCAAGAGTCCAGGGTCCAGGAGTCCAGGACGTACTCATGAGTTCAGATTTCAGATTCTACCGGGACGGCCCGGGAAAGTGCACGTCGCATCATTGTCGTGTACACCGTATACCGTACACCGTACCCCGTGGTCCGTGGTAGAGTTCTAAAAAGCGAAAACTTCGCGGAGGGCGCCAGCGGTTCTATAGTATGGTATGGTGATGTAATCAATCGATTGCAACATTCTCATGTCCAATATTAGAATCATGATTTTCGGCGACAAGAAACAAAGTTCAGCGAATCTGGATTTTAGATTTTCATTTTAAAACCAAAAAATTATGAATTATGAGTACTAAACTATACTAATTGATTATTATCTATCCTGTCTGTCCTTTTATGAGAAGATATAATTAGTTTTCACTATAAACGTTTATCACATATTCAAATCAGAGAAAATCATTTTCAAACACATACACATACACATACATATTCATATAACGCCATGGAGAAAGCAAAGGAAGTCAAAGATACTAAATCCATTAACAAGGAATTACAATCTCCGAACGAAAATGATGGCTCGCCATCTTCTCCGAAACAAAAGACAAAAAGAAATAGAATGCCTCTATCATGTACCGTTTGTCGTAAGAGGAAAGTGAAGGTAAGTAAACCTCATTAGTATCATCAATGCTTTCTAGAATTGTTTAAATTTATTTTGTATCAAGGTCTTGGAACACCACCAAACATAAAGTGTTTTTTTTTAACAACATTATACTAACCTAAAGATATTAATCAATTCAAATATAAATATAACAGTGTGATCGTGGAAAACCTCATTGTCAAGTTTGTGCAAAATATAAAGTTGCTTATTTATGTGCATACCAAGAACCAACGTGGGCTAACTCCGATAGCAAGTCTATAAAACGTACTATTAATACCGAAGAAGAAAAAGGTCCAACATCGAACTTCAATCAAGTTGAAACTGTTCAAGTTGATAAAATGTCACCAGTTTCAAACACAATGTTACCTTCATTGCCAGCTATTCCATATAAACAAACGGAGAATCCTTCCAACATAGCTTCATTAACTCCGAATACATCTAATTTGAGTACATCTTCCTCGGTATACATCAATTCTGACCTCGAAAATAATAAGAAACAAAAGTTATTCACTGAATTTCAACAGACAGGAGCTTTGAATGAGTCTTATCGGAAATTCAATTCTCTTTCTTCAACTTTACCGTACATGGGAAGCATCTCGTCGGTTAATCATGTGGGATCAAATGAACGTTCATGTATAAGTCCTTGCAAACCAGGGGATAATAATGTAAGAGGTAACGATAATAGAGATCCAGGCTCTTCTTCTTCTTCTTGGTCCCCAACTCTTACTCAAACTTCACAGTTGGGAGGTACATTTATCAACGGTGAGAACAATTATCCTCAACCAAATAATTCATACATATATAGATACGATATTAAACAACAATCACAAACTCCAAAGGTCGAACCACCACAATATCAAATGAGAAACAATTCACAAACCCAGCAAGACCTTTCTTCTTCTTCTTCTCAACCTGTTATGAGTGAACTCCAATTATTGAAAGAGAAAATCAAGCAAATAGAAGCCTCAATCGCTGTTTCTGATCTTGCAAAACAAAACGTTAATATATCGTCCCAGTATCAATCACCACAATCTCAATCTCAATCTCAATCTCAGTCTCAATCTCAATCTCAATCTCAATCTCAATCTCAATCTCAATCTCAATCTCAATCGCAACCAACACCACAATCTCAATTTTTGTCCCATCCTTCACCTCAATCTCATCTATCCTTACCACTACCTCCTCCTCCTCCTTCCTCACTCCATTACAGAACCTCTCTACCTCCACTTCAATCTTGGGCTGGTTCTAATTCATCTCCCGCTAACAATAACAATCAGTATACATTAAGACCATTACCGTTTCAAAATAATATTTCTGGACAATCTCAAAACATTGCTGACTACTCAATTTCCGCTGTCAATACTCCTTCGTTTGTTTCATCCATGACACCTGTACCATCTGTCGATGCAGCTCAGATAAGCAATCAAAGGGACTCAAATTCATATCCATTATCATCAACAATAACTTCTGACACTACAGAAGCTGCTGCTGCATCATTATCTCAGCTATCTCGTGGTAATATCTCACATACTTCAGTTATATATACCTCCCCCTCGATGGATGAACCTGAAAAACATAGTTTGTTTCGTATTTTATCTAGCGAAGAGCTCAATGATAAAATCAACTTTTACGCGGGATATAGTCCAATGCATTTTTGTAATTCCAGAATCAATAATCATGGTCCTTTTGCTTGGATTACATTGGTCAAGAAAGATCCGTTTTTGAGACCGACATGGAAAAGGATAATAGATCATAAAAGGAAACATAAGATAAGTCCATTTGGCCCCAACCTTCATAGTTTCAATTCAGACCAAGCATCCAAATCGTCAAATCCAGAAGATGCTGCATTTAGGGCCAAAATATATGAGAGAGAAGGTATATCTGATCTTCAACCATACAAAGATACTAAGAAAGAGAAGAACTCCAACGTTGATAAAGATACTGAGACAATCAAGGAAGTTGCACTCGGAATCTCGACCAATATGAAGGACGCTGAAGCTAGAACTATTTCATTTATCGTTCAAGCACTTCCAAATAAGAAGGTTGTATGGATGTTGATTGATAGATTTTTCAAATATGTGCATCCATTTATACCATATGTTGACGAATCCACATTTAATGAAGATATCGAAAAAATTATTGGAATACGATCATTGGAGGAGGAAGAGATTTCAAGCATCAATGTAGACAAGAAATTAGATTTTGCGTCCATCGGAATTCTATTAATAATGTTACGACTTGCATCATTATCTCTCTTGTCAAATAATAAGGATGAGGATCTGAACAAGTATGTTACAAAAACACCAGAAGAGGAGTATTTACTCAAAAATCTGATTGGCATGGATATTATCAACTATGCCCAATTGTGCCTCAACCAATTCAAATTATTGAAAAGATGTTCCCTAAACATTTTTCAATGTGCGTTAATGATGAAAGAATATCATAAATATGCACCTGAAGATGGTTCAGATGGATTTGGAGATGGAGATTCTCTTATATTTACCGGGATGTTGATTCAAATGGGTATATCAATTGGATTGAACCGTGATCCAGATATTTTTGAAACCAAGGATTCCAAGCCATCCAAGTTGGGCAATCTTTGGAGAAAGATTTGGTATAGATTGGTTCGCGCTGATAACTACCATGCTTTTCAACTCGGTAATCCAAAATTGATTAGACCAGAGCTTTTTGATACTAAGTTGCCCGAATATGATCCCGCTACTGCCAATGCTCTAGATTTAGAATTAGAGAAAGAAGTTGTCGAGTCAATTAGAAGTAGACAGTCATTAGAAAGCTTGATGTTGAACGTGTCAAAGCTTGCTTTGAACCTTAGAGAGCGTCCAACCCTCTCTCAGATCCTAGAACAACTTCATGCCTTGGAAGCACACGTTTCCAGTGAATATTTATGCATAACGACTATATTGAGAATGAATTCTGGGAGCCATGCCAGTAATGTTAGAACGGTCATGAAAATTGTCGAGTATTGTGAAGCTCAATCTATGATCCAAACAATTTATTATCATATCTTCTTATTTTACGAAACGAAAAAAAACCCGAAAGCGTGTAACTTTTTGATGGGTAGAGTTTTGAAGATTATACTTGAACTTGTTTCATGCTCTGTTGATTTATTGACAAGAAGTTCCAAGTTTGTTGGCTTAGGATTTGATTTAATTTTAACTCCAACTCTTCAATCATCTATGCACAAAACATTACAATTCCAATTTTCATTGTATATCAGAGCATTAGATTTCCAAAGCTCATTATCCAAATTGGATACTCCAGAGAGTAAGGAACTAGTAACAGCTCTTGAGTCGTACATCAAAAAGTCGATATTATTTTACATTGAAAACTACTTGAAAGGTTTGTCTTTAATTTCAGGCACGTACTTTTATGCCTGGAGAATGTCAAAGGCCCAGAACTTCATCTTAATTACATTAAAAGATTCACAGGTAACATTTGACGATTTTGAGCCGGCTGATACCCTCAACATATTTGATGAGTACAAAGCTGAAGACTTTGGAACCTTGATTCAGTTTACGGATCCCAAACTGACATGCACTGACCGGGATCGCATGTACCTCTCAAATAAAAATACCGGTATGATCAGCGTGAAGACGGACAATATGAGTACTCCGGGGTCAGTCTCAAGCTATTCAAACTCATCCATGTATGCAAAGTCATTCACATATGAACCTGATGCTGCCATTGACAGTTTTTGGGTGCATCTGTTACAGAAGTCAGGTACAGGGGATACTAGAAGAGGTAGTGGGATCACAAAACCGTTTGAGTCAGATTTGAAGTTTGGAGATAAGGCAAAAAGCAGAAATTCCGTTAATAATGTTAATTATAATTATAATGGAAATGCCTCGCATCCTCCATCCGTCTATGGTACACCATATGGGGATGTAGCCTACCCATCTGGAGAAAATTCTACTACCTCAGAAGAAACAATCAATGGCGTCAGCAATGGCGACGGGGCTACCTCTGAACCACGCAATGTAGGAAAAGGTGGTGTTTCATTCGTTGAACAAGATGAGTTTGATTTTGACCAGCTAATAAATGATAACCTTTTCCCTATTGACTTGTTTTCAGATGGTCTTTCGACGATATACAATAATCCGTTCCAGTAATTAACTGATTGTTTACAGGATACGCAACGACTAAAAGTATTCAATTAATTTTCAGCGCAATAAGTTTGTTGTCGGATGAAATTTTTTATTATAACTATCAGTAATTGTAATTACAGACTATATAACAATAGATTTCTTTTATTCCTTTTTCAGTTTTCATTATTAGCCTTGTAAGACAATCTTTCCAAGTTTAAACTCTGTCCCTTAAAAGAATTGACTACCGCATGCACCGCACGGCGCAGACTGCAGATTTAATATGAAGTTGTTCAGTGACTTCTCATGCTACAAGTTTTCATGACATGGGGAAGTCTGACGTGAAATTTGATCGGAATGATTTAAGCTTGCACGATGGTAGTTATACAACAGTAAGGTTCGTATTTCCCGTATTTAATAAGCCATTTCTAATCGACAACGAGGATATGCTCAGCCAACTTGTACATCAATTATGCCACCGTCTGACTCCACGGCCGAGTGGTTCACGGTTCACTCGAGGTCCTACTAACTTTGTTTTCAACTACACTACCAGTAGTTTCAGACCATCAGATCCTGAGCTACTACTACTGCAACAACGACAACACCAGCAGCAGCATGATAATGGACGTAATTCTAATCCCAAGTCATTGAAAGGGCACTACATAGCTGCCGGTATCTTCACTGCAACTGTTGCAGGATTAGGTTTTAGCGAGGACTTTCGGAATAGTACTATTGATTCAATAGGCTTATTGGAAAGGGTGGGAGTTGTAGGAGTCACTACTGTCAAATGCTTTACTTTATACCTCAAGACTCTCAATACTAATTATGAAACAACAGAGACCTATAATCAGGCTTTATCTGAAACACACAAAAGAGCTGCATTATTGACTTTGAAAGCTTTGCAAAGAAATGGTGGGATATATATAAAATTGGGCCAGCACATCTCAGCTATGACTTATCTATTACCTTTTGAATGGACAGAAACGATGACTCCACTTCAGCAAGAATGCCCTGAATCATCTTTGGAAGATGTGAAGAAAATGTTCGAGAAAGATTTTGGTGTCGCTTTTGATAATTACTTTATCGAATTTGACCCTAAACCTATAGGCGTTGCATCTTTGGCACAAGTCCATACAGCGAAGTTGAAGGAGACAGAACAAAGAGTTGCCATCAAGTTCCAACATCCAACGTTGGATAAATTTGTTCCGTTAGATGTTGCCTTGACCAAGCTTGTCTTTGATATGATGTATAAAGTTTTCCCTCAATATCCGTTGACCTGGTTGTCAGACGAATTACAAGAATCAATATATGTTGAATTGGATTTTACAAATGAGGCCCACAATGCCGAGATAACAGATAATTACTTCAAGAAGTACCATGATTTAACAGCATTAAGAATACCAAAAGTTTATGACGCTAAAAGAAGAATATTGATTATGGAATTTGTTGGAGGTTCGAGACTCGACAACTTAGAGTACTTGGATAAACATGATATCTCAAGATCAGAAGTGTCCAGTTGCTTGTCACATATATTCAATAATATGATTTTCAAATCTGGATTTGTTCATTGTGATCCACACCATGGTAATTTGGCTATCAGAGCTCTCGAGAATAAAAAGGATGGCCATAATTTTGAAATTATCTTGTATGATCATGGTCTTTACAGAGATATACCAAATGAGATGAAGGTCGATTATGCACGTTTCTGGCTTGCCCTCATCAACAAAAAGCCAACTGAAATGAAGAAATATGGAACAAGATTCTCTAAAATAAACGATGACCAATTCCCAATTCTTGCTGCAGCACTTACCGGCAGAGACTTTGATCATGCCTTAGAGGGAGATATCCACTCTGTACGGGAAGATTCAGAAATCGAGAAGATGAGAAATTCATTACTGGGTGAGGGCACTATATTTGACTTGATGTCTTTACTTGCTTCTGTCCCAAGAATAGTGTTATTGATTTTGAAAACTAATGACTTGACAAGACATTTGGATGAAAGTTTGCAAAATCCATTAGGCATGGAAAGAACATTTTTCATATTAGCTACTTACTGTGCCTCGACGGTTTATGACGATGATGTTAATATTATTTCTAAAAAATTCAAGCGCTGGAGTGTTAGTTGGGTATTGGGAAGATTGAGAGCTTGGATCACGTATAAGAAAACAAATTTACAATTGACCACATACGATCTGTTGTTTTACATCCGCAATTTGAGAAAGCAAGCAGCATAAACTATACATAATACATATAACCGAGGTGAACCGTTCCGTTCTTCCTCCCCTTCATTTCATCTGTACACATTCATCTCGTTGACCTGATGAAGTCTAAATCATCAGTGTGGTTAATCATCCAACTTCTGAAGTATATATATCTGTGTAAAATACTTGTCTATTCTATGTAATTGTACGTACGCTAAATCACACCATCCTTCTAAATATTTGCCAAGCATCTCTACACCGTTAGGTTTTTGTCAGTATTCTCCTAAAATATCTAAAATCTATTATTCTACATGTATTTACATATATTATACGATCTGTAAGAAAACAAGTTTGAATTTATATATAATATATATATATCCTTGACTTTTCTAATTTAGGCCAAATTTTCTGTTACCAGACATTTCAATCGACTATACTCTTGGTGTATAGGTATTACTTAGTTCATCCATTTGAAGCTGCTAAGGATGGCCACAATTGGTGGTAATTTCACCGCCAACAATGCCTTTCAGAATTCCAAGACGGAAAATAACAATACTAATTCCAGACAAAGGAATAGTAGAGGTAATGGAGGATCAGCTTCAAATAATAATACCAGTGGAGCACGTTCAACCCCAAATGGGCCAGCAACAAGAAGTTCTGCTCGGGGTAGAGGCAGAGGTAGAGGAGGGAGTGATAAACAGTTTTCGAGTAGAAGAAATGGCCCTGGAAGTAATAGCAACAAAGTTCCGGATAATTCATCAAATCAAAATAGCAAAAATGAAACTTTGGATCACAACAACATAGTCAGTTTGAATTCCGTTCAACGATCAAATGGTAATGATAACAGCCCCGACAAAAGACTCATATTCTCAAGACCTCCGACCCTCCCCATAACAAGTTCAAAAACTGTGACCAAAAAAGCCAGACTGACACGTCCTTCAGGTATAGAATCTCAATTTGTTGGATCATTTTTCAGTCATCCTGAACAGCTTGGATACCAGAAATTAACTCACCCTGGACAAGAAATACCGAAGTATTTGCTAAAGGAGCAGTCACAGCTTGAAACATCAGATTTTAAACCCAGTGAATGGGACCTTCATAATCAACAAAAGTTATTGGAAAAAGAGGCAAATTTTATTGGTGATGCTCAAACTTTATTCGAAGATTTCCAAGAACTTCGAAGGGAAGAGAGAAATCAGATGGAGAGTTTGAACCTTGTGGATGTTGAAAATGCAAAAAAATCATTGAGTGATGCAATCATTTTCAAAGGTACTTGTCCCGATATGTGTCCAACTTATGAAAGAGTTGAAAGAGCTTTCAAAAATCAAGTTTCCAAGTGGGAAAGGGATCCAGTCAGCGGTAAAATTTCCAGAGATTTAGCTATTAAGACCTTCATAAGACCGTCTGGTCAAGCACCATCACTACCTTCAGATGTTAGACCGCCACAAGTTTTAGTACACACTTTGAATTATATAATTGAAAAGTTACTTCCAAATTTACCAGAGTCACAATCATTTATATGGGATAGAACAAGATCAATTAGACAAGATTTCACTTTTCAAAATAATTATTCAGGTCCAGAAGCGATAGAATGTCATGAAAAAATTTGTAGAATTCATATATTGTCATCACATGTTATGGCTGGTGCTAATGATCCCGATTATCAACAACAACAAGAACTGGAACAGTTCAATAATTCATTACAAACCTTGACTCATATGTATGATGATGTTAGATCAAAAGGTGGAGATTGCCCCAACGAGGCTGAATTCAGAGCTTATGAGTTGATATCCAAATGGAAGGATACAGAGTTAGATAGAAACTTACAGACATTACCTTATAATATCTTCAAGTCAGATATTGTACAAAGAGCTTTATTGTTACGTGGACTCTGTAACCATGGTATTGGAAGCATGAACCTATATACAGAGTTTTTCAAAGCAGTTTTGGATCCAAACACCTCTTTCCTCCTAGCATGCTTGTCTGAAGTTCACTTCAATGAGATTAGATACAATGCTTTGAAGACCATGTCCAGAGCATATCATTCAAAATCTAAGAAGATGCCTGAAGCTGCACTTTTAACAAGCTGGCTAGGTTTTGATTCTCTTGAAAATTTTATTGATACATGTGAAGTTTATCATATTCCAGTTAGTTATTCTGAAGATAATATCCCTCGGGTTGATGTTTCTTCTTTCAAAGAGACGTTCAAATCCTCACAAAAACCACCTTATACAATGGGAATTGACATTAAAATCAGTAATCGAACAATGCAATCAATCATCAACTCTGGGTTGCCTAATACTGAGCTAGGTATTAAAGGAAACAAGCAAATAAATATGGAAAGAATAGCTAGAGATGCATTGAAAGAAGGTTCAATATCGACTGAAATTGCAAGCAGTATCATAGATAGATCCAAGAGGCAAATCAATATTACTGAGCCAATATCAAATTCCAATTATATCATTCAAGCCCCATCATCGGCATATACGGGAACAGAACAAATCACACCGTTTGGTCCTTCCAATCAAATGGGCATAAGAACTGGAACAGGAACTGGAACTGAAACAGCATCAAATCCAGGTACATTCGGTACATTTCCTCAACACGCTTCAGCAGCTCCATTTGGTACACGTGTTTCAGCTTCATCCCAGCCTATCAAGCCTATACAACCAGCATTTAATGTACTTGGATCCAGACAACAGTCAACAACACAATCATCAGTGCCAGATTTTCCTACTCAACCCATCACCACTTCTTTGTTTCCCTTTACACAATCAAACTCACAACATCCGCAACCGCAACCGCAATCTACAGCTCAATTTGAACAATCTAATATTACAACTACTACTACTACACCTGACCAAGTGATTTCACAAATTCAACCTACTCCAATTGTAATACCTAAACAGAAGATAGTAGAATTACCTGGCTATTCATCCGCAGTGCACAGTATAGTCAATGATATTACTAAGGAGGTTGTTTCGAAAGAGATGTCCAAAATTATTCAAGAGTCGATAAATTTTGCTAATTTGAAAAAGGAACAATTGAGAATGCAAAAAATTGATTCATTTGCTAATGATCTATTTCGCGCTTTTATGAAAGAACAGATTTATATTACTGCTTTGAAATCAAGAGCTGATCATTTTAAAAAAAGAAATCTGAAATTAAAGACAATCAAAAGGATCAAAAAGAAAGCCAGTGATTGCTTAGAAAAGAAGACAATACAGATTGAGAAAATAAATGAAATTGAGAATTTCACAAATAATATTCGCCCTCCTTCTTTGTTTATGAGATCTGTTTTGAATAATCGGAAAAGGAAACAAGTTGATCATCCTCGACTCTCTTCTCCTTCTTCTGAATTGTCCAAAAGAAAGAAGCTTGGACAGGAAGATTCCTTCCTGTCTGTTAAATCATTAGATTTTACTGAATTGTTGCCTGTTTACTCAGCTAGCTTATCAATGTTAGTCATTGTTGAAAACTGGCAATCTCCAAATTCTAAATGGTTATCACAATCACTCAACTTACATAAATCTCCAACCGATACAACTTTATTTAACTTGATTGAATCTGGTGATTATAAACTAAACATTCATTCACTACCTGCCGCTAAATTCAAATCAAAGAAAGTATTTAAAAATGTTGATTTTATTCTATTACAAATCGAATTGAAATCAATTGATAAATTGAAAAATGATTCTAAAGTGTTGATGAAAATAGTTGAATATTTAAACAAATATAATGATTCAAGAGCCGTTTCGATTGTCATAACGGTTGTCATGGATGATAACCATTTGGTTGATTTGAACGAGTCTACAATTGTTGATGTTTTGAATATTAACACGATCAAACAACAATACTCTTCTTGGTTGAAAGTATCAATTCTCTTGATAGACACAATGACTAAGAAATCTGGTCAACAACAACAACAACTAGCCCACATTCTGAAATCCGTTTTCCAAGTGCATACCCCGAACAAGCCATCCATAACACCCATCTCCCCATCTCCATCCTCATCTACTACCTATGTATCATCTCCATCATCATCATTGACACAACTTCACGACAACAACAACAACACCACCACCATCAAGGCTGGTGAGACAAGCTTATTAAAGTCCATGTTACTTAGCAAGAGAAGTCAACTGGATAACGTTGAGAAAATCAACCGAATCAAAGCGAGAATCGCAAGTAGTAGTAGTAATTATAATAAAGCAAGTGATGTGTCTAGTGTAAGACATGCATTATATGGTGGTCAGAACCTCGATGGGTCAGCTAATGCGTCATTGATGTCAATCTATTCAGAAAAATATGCATTCCCGTTTAACAGCAAGATGAATGGAAACAATGGTGATGTAAATTATGATAATACTACAATGACCAATTCAAGCTACTATTCTACAGGTGTGAGCAATCGATCAAGGGTACTTTCAGATGAGTATGCTATTAAAAAGAAGGAAGAACGTAGAAGGAAAATCGAACAATTGAAGAAGTTGACTGATGAAGTTTTAAAAAAATGAGTTGTATTAGTAGAAAAATTACGAATTTGTAAATAATAAATAATAAATATAATGCATTAATTAACATAAGATAAAAAAAAAAAGGTTTTGATTTAAAATAATATACATTGAATTGAATGATAAATCGTTGTTTGTTTGTTTGTTTGTTTCTAATATTGTGATTTTTTTTTCCGAAAGAATTCTTCTTCTCATTTCAATTAAAAAAACAATCTAATTGAGCTTTATTAAAAGATAAATTTTCTTCAATAACTTGATCAATCTTTGACTTGTTTTGTGAATTTTTTTTCAAAAACTTATTACTTACTGAATTCAAAACAGTCAATTCTAATTGTTTCTTAATATTAGTATTTGTACTGATAAGATTATTTTGAAATTTAGTCAAAATTAAAATTAGATATTGTAAATCAATTGAAAGTTGTAATAATCCATGAGAATTAAATTGTTGAATTTCTTTTAAAAATTCTATTAATTTGATGACTAAATGGTTAATTAAATCAATTTGAACCTCGGCTATAGTTGTTTTATTGGTTTCAATTGAAATTAAATTTGATTTCACCAAGTTTATAAAATTGATTGATTTTAAGATAAAGTTTGATATTATATATGTTGATTCTTCTTGGTTTTTGATTGGTTTATATTCGAACCAATCAATTGATCGAACACCATTAATTATTATTTCTTTCAACTCATTTTTATAATTTTTTAAACATTCATCGTATAATTTAATTCGAAGATTTTCTAAATTTAATAATATTTTAGTATTTGAAAAATTTGAAAATTTGAATTGATCATTAAAATTTTTTGATAATAGTGGAATAATTGTTTTTTGTAATGTTGATAAATTTGAATAAATTTTTAATAATTTAAATTCTTTTGAATAATTATCTGTTATTATTATTGTATTTGAAGAAGGAAAAACCAAATTCAATTGATTTTCAATTAAAATATTAAAAGATAATAATATTTGATTTTGAATGTTTTGTAATATTATTTTATTATCAATTGAATCAATCAATAATAATTTCAATTTTGGTATGAATAATTGATAAAAATTTAATATAAACAATGGTAATTTAGTACATCCACCATCCAAATCATTATTTTCTTTTTTCTCATTAATTAAACTGATCCAATTTTCTAAATGATTTGATTTTTTAATATCATTAATCAAAGAACATAAAATTCCATTAATTAAATTAGAATTGATATTTGATAAAGTTGAATTAATTGCATTATTTATTAATTCAATTGAATTTTTTGAAAATAAATTATTATTATTCTTTAATGTGAATTTTTTAAAAATTTCTATTATTTCAGATTGTAAATAAATTGAATAATTAATATTTGATATAGTATTTGAATGTGGTGGTATGAATCCAAACGAATCCAAAGAATTTAAATCTTTTATTTCATTAAGTAATTCTGGTTCTTTAATAGATGATGATGATGATGATGATATTGTTAATAATTGTAATGCATTTTGTAAATCTTTATCAGTTGATTCAAATATGAAATGTAATTTATTACAAATTTTCCCGATTAAAGTTTGTAAAATTTCTTCAAATTTAATTAATTGATAATCTTCAAATTTTAAAAAAATTGGATCAATTTTAAAATTTTTTTGTAATAAAGAATTATTTTCAATAAAAAATTTAATAATTGAAGTAAATTTTAATATTTTTTTATTCATAATTTCATCAGTTAATTCTAAAACATAAGAAAGTAAAAAATTCCAAAGATCCATTATTAATGGTAAATCATCAAATGATATTTTAAAATCTTCATTTTTTTGTTGATTATTATTATTATTATTATTAGTTAAAATTGAATAAATTGATTTGAAAGCAATTATTGAAAGTTCATCATTTTCATGATTATATAAATTTAAAACATTTTGTCTACCTTTTAAAAACCTTATCAATTGAACTTTACTTAAACCATTTTCTATATCTTGTAAGATATAATCATATTGTAAATTAATGAATTCAATAATTGGATTTTCATCAGAACCTAATCTTAAAATTTTAATTATTAAATTTAAAAAATTATCATCAAGTGATGATGATGATAATTGATTATCAATTAAATCATTTATAGATAAATTACCAATATTTTCAATTCTTATTAAACCTAATTTTTCCCATAATTGTTTTTTATAAATTGAAATTCTTTCTTCAACAATATCCCATGATTTAGATACAATTGATGATGATGATGATGATGAATTTTCATTGATTAAAGTTAATTTATATAATTTTAAACCTTTTTGATATTGAATTAATATATTATTAAAATCATCCAATTGAATTAATTTTTTAATTTCATTTGGTAAATTTAAAATAAAATCATTTTGTTCAACTATTGAAATTGAATTTTGAATATCATTAATTATTTCTAAATTATTTATAACTGGATTTAAAATCATTGAAGAATTAGTACTTGCAATATTAATTGAATTTGTTAATTGATTTAAATTTTTAGATAAACTAGTTGTTGAATAAACGTTATAAGTTTCATCAACTACTTTTTTAATATTAATAATTTTTTGAGAATTTTCACTAATTAATTTTTGTAAATTTGGTTTTTCAAAATCAATATTTTTTTGTAAATAATCAATTGATTGAATTAATTGATTAAAAGTTTTATCTTTATGAATTGTTGTTAAAAATAATTTAGAATTAAATTTTTTAGAATCAATTAAATATTTAAATTTTTTAGAATCTCTTGAATCATCAATAATATCTTTATCAATTAATTCATCAAGTATAGAATCATGAAATCCTAAAGGATCATGATATTGTTGTTGTTGTTGTTTGATAGGTTGAATTGATGATGATGATTCTAAAGACAATCCATTATCATCATCATTGAATTCATCATGTAATAATTTTGATATTATATGTGGAGGAATATTTGAGAAATCATCTATATCCAAATATTGATTATCTAAAGTTTTAGATAAATTTGTTGAATATTGTGAATAATTCTTTGGATTTAAAGATTTCAAATGATAAAAATCCAACAATTGTTTTTCATCTATCAAATGATGATTCATTGTATTTAAATAAAGTTAAAAAATCATTTGATTAATAAAGAACAAGAACAAGAACAAGAACAAGAACAAGAACAAGAACAAAATAAAGAGTTGCCCCTTTTGTTTTGTTGTTTCCATTCTCAATTTTAACTTCTTTCCTTTGTTATTTCTCCAAAACAAAAATACAAAATAAAATAATAAAATAACACATCCTTACATTTGGGAGACAAAAAACAAAACGGGCGGTGTATGCTAAACCACGTGCGTGTACAAGGCTGTGTAACTTTTAATTTTTTTTTTAATATTTTGATAAATAAGTCAAGTTGTTGTTGATAAAATCATTAATCGATTGATATAATTTCCTTTTGTTTAGATGAAAAGACAGAAAGAAAGACAGAAAGAAAGACAGAAAGAAAGTAAGAAAGAAAGAAAGAAAGAAAAACACACAATGACATATTTTAATCCTGTTCCTCAAAAGGAAATCAATTTACATGAACCAATTAAAATTGATAAACCAAGTAAAATTGAATCAAATTTTATAACACCAAATTTATCAGAATCTGTTATTAATTTACAAATGGATTATATATTAATAAAGAAATCTCAATTAACTAAATATTTATTTAAACATTATATTACAATATCAATTATATTATTAAATTTTTCAATAAGTATTTCATATTCAAATTTAATAGAAAATATAAAATTTAATAATAAATCAACAATTTTAAAAATATTTGAAAATTCTAAAATTGTTGATTTATTAATTAATTTAATTATTTATAATTTATTTTCAATAACAATTATATTATCTGGATTATGGTTATTAACTAATTTTTTAGAAATTGAATCTAAAAATGTTATTAATAATAATGAAAAATATTTTAATGTTAATTTAATTAAATATTCTTCAATAAATAATAATGATAATGATGATGAAGAAATTCAATTAATGAAAGAAAAATCATTTACAATTAATTATAGAGATTCATGTATTGCATTTATTACAATAGATAATGATGATGATGATGATAGTATATATCAAATTAAAGGATATGGAATTAGAAGAGTTTATATTAAAAGTGACATATTTTCAGATTTAATTAATTGGGTTAAATTACAAGGTAATAATAATGAAAAAGAGAAATCAAAAATTTTAATTAAATTATATTCATTTGAAAAATTAGATCAAAAATTATTAATTGAAAATGGATTTAAATTAATTAAAAAGGAGAAATTAAATTCTAAATTAATATTAAATTTTTTTGGAATTACATTAAATACATATGAATATTAATATAGTTGTATAAATGTATAAATAAAGATTAATTAATGTCCACCATCAAGTAAACCATCATCATTTAAATTGAAAACATCATGAAAATCATCATCATTATCAAATTCATTAAATAATTCTAATTCTTTTAAAATACCAGTTTTAACATTATAAATTAAACCATAAATTTCAATTTGATCATATTGAACAGCTTTTATAAAACTTGGATGTTTTTTAATTTGATTAATTGAATTAATTATATTTAATTCACTTAATTTTTCACATCTTTCAAAAGGATCTTTAATTGATTTTAATAAATCTAAATTAGTTGCTCTAATTTGTCTAATTGGAGTTAACCAATGATCTAAAACACCACCAATTTTTTTTGAAGATAAAGAAGCCCATATACCACCACAATCTGTATGACCACAAACTATAATTTTTTTAACTTTTAAAACATCAATTGCAAATTGTAAAGCAGACATTGAACTAAAATCTTGATAAGAAATTAAATTTGCAATATTTCTTAAAGTGAAAATTTCACCAGGTTGACAACCTAAAGCTGTACATTCATTTATACGAGAATCAGAACAACCAATCCATAAAGTATGTGGAGATTGACCTTTTGAAGAAATTTCTAAAATTTCAGGTTTTTCATTTAATAATAATTCACTTTGTAATTTATTTGATTTTAAAAAATCTTGTAAAGTTGAATTTCTATTAAATTTAAAAGGATAAGTATTATTATTGATATTAATATTATCATTAATAATTTCTTCAAAAGAAGATTTTGAAGAAATTGAAGATTCTGGACTAATTGATAATTCTGGATTTGAAGTAGTAGTGGTAGTAGTGGGAGTAGGATTAGGTATTATAAATGCATTACTTGGACGATGATGTGGTTGATGATTATGTTTATGTGGATGATTTGGATCATTTTCATGTTCAAATCGAATTATATTATTGATACCCATTTGAATTGAAGATGTATGTAATAAAGATGTATAAATAGTTGAATGAATAGTTGAATTGATATTAAATGATGATGATGATGATTTCTTTATTATATTAAAGAATTGAATACTATTATACATTTATAATTGATGAAGAAATGATGAAATGAATTAAATAAATAAGAAGAAGAAGAAGAAAAATAATTATATATATATATTGATGATCCAACAAATATAATATATAATATATATTATATATATATTGAATTAAACAAATCAATGCAACCAACAAAACAATTGAACAAATCAATGAATCATTGAAAATTTAAAAATTAAAAAATACAACACATCAAAACTTCAAACGCCCAAAAAAAATATATAATATGCCACAGTATATCATATTATATTAATCATACATCAAATTTTATAATGATTCAATGCTTTTCACATCAAACAAACAGACACAAGAAAGAAACAAAGAAACAGTCAAAAAAAAAAAAGAACAAACAAAAGTTGTTGATAAAATTAAAATTAAATAATGATGCACAAGAGGTGACGTTTTTTTTTTGTTATTTCATTTCTTTATTTCTTTTTTGGATTTTATTTTGATGTTTTTGAATTTTGAAGTTTTTTTGAAGTTTAATTTTTTAATATGCAATATTAGTGACATCATTGTTGTTGGGGAAGGGGGGTGGTGTAAGGAGGTGTAAGGAGGTGATGTGGTGTACGGAGGTGTAATGAGAAGGTGGTGTACGGAGGTGGAAATGGAGTATCTGGTGTAAGAATGTGTAGTGAGACAGTGGTGTACGGAGGTATATGTAGAAGTTACGAAGCCCTGGAACTTATTATTTATTACATAATATATGATGTAATGTCTTTTTTTCTTCTTTTTTAATGGGCGTTAATTGATTAATTTGTGTGATGTGTTTTAGTAGAGAGAATAATAATAATAATAATAATAATAATAGTAAGAGATTGATTTTGATTATTTACTTTTATTAAATAGGTTTATATTTGTTGGCGTAAATTGTCTTGTCTTGTCTTGTCTTTTTGATTCAATTATTTACTTATTTACTTATTTACTTATTTACTTATTAATCATTAATCATTATTGATTTAGAATAATTAATTTATAATATCATCATCTTTTATATCAATTCATTATTGATTTTGATTTTGATTTTTTTGATTTGAAATTCTATTTGGTTTATTCATTTCATTCTATTCATTAGTTATATGTTTATGTCTTGTCTTTTTATGATTTTTTGATTTTCATTTATTATTATTATTATAATCATTATCTTATTATAATCATTATCATCATCATTATCATTACAATAATAACAAACAATTAATCATTATTAATTTACTTTATCATTTTGTTGTGTTTTTATTTTTTCTTTCCTTCTTCCCTTGTCATTTCATCTCATCTCATTTCATTCAACATTCAACATTTTATTATTGATTTTGTGACTATATGTCAAATAAACAACAACAACAACAACAACTGAAACAACAATCTCCAGCAGTTGTAGCAGCAGCATTAGCAACTTCAAGTATTCAAATGTCTTCTAATAATAATAATAATAACAGTAGTAGTATTCCTCCTCAATATCAATATCAACAACAACAATCATCTTCATCAAATAATCTTCAAGTTTCTAATCAACCTCAAATGTCTCATCATTTAAATACAAATTCATCAAATAATCCTTTACCTCAATCATCAAATGTTCCAATAAATAATCAACAACAACAACAAATAGTTAATACAAATAATAATAATCCAACAACAACAACAACAACAACAACAACAAATTCTTCATCATCATCATCTCAAGTTGTTGGTTTACATTATAAAGTTGGTAAAAAAATTGGTGAAGGTTCATTTGGTGTTATATTTGAAGGTTCAAATTTAATTAATGGTATTCCAGTAGCTATTAAATTTGAACCAAGAAAAACTGAAGCTCCTCAATTAAGAGATGAATATAGAACTTATAAACATTTAAATGGTTTAGAAGGTATACCAAGTGCCTATTATTTTGGTCAAGAAGGTTTACATAATATATTGGTTATTGATTTATTAGGTCCTTCATTAGAAGATTTATTTGATTGGTGTGGACGTAAATTTTCAGTTAAAACAGTTGCACAAGTTGCTGTTCAAATGATTACTTTAATTCAAAGAGTTCATGAACATGATTTAATTTATAGAGATATTAAACCTGATAATTTTTTAATTGGTAGACATGGTTTACCAGATGAAAATTTTGTTCATTTAGTTGATTTTGGTATGGCAAAACAATATAGAGATCCAAGAACTAAACAACATATTCCATATAGAGAAAAAAAATCTTTAAGTGGTACTGCAAGATATATGTCTGTTAATACTCATTTAGGTAGAGAACAATCAAGAAGAGATGATTTAGAAGCTTTAGGTCATGTATTTTTTTATTTTTTAAAAGGTCAATTACCTTGGCAAGGTTTAAAAGCTCCAACTAATAAACAAAAATATGAAAAAATTGGTGAAAAAAAGAGAACAACTCCTGTTTTTGACTTATGTCAAGGTTATCCACGTCAATTTGCTCAATATTTAGATGCAGTTAGAAATTTACAATTTGATGCAGAACCTGATTATGATGGTTATCGTAATTTATTATTATCTGCAATTAATGATATTGGTGAAAAACCAGATGGTCATTATGATTGGATGGATTTAAATAATGGTCGTGGTTGGGATTTAACAATAAATAAAAAACCAAATTTACATGGTTATGGTCATCCAAATCCTCCTGGTGAAAGACATCGTCATAATCAACAAAGAAGAACAAGAACTTCAGGTGTTATTAATCAAAATGGACAAAATAATCAAATTATTGGTGGTGGTGGTGGTATTGCAGGTGCAGCTGCTAATACTGCAGTTGCAAATGGATTACAACAACAACAATTACAATTACAATTACAACAACAACAACAACAACAATTACAATTACAATTACAAAATTCAAATCAACAAAGTAATGATAGACCATTACCTAATTTACCTGATAAAAATGGTAGATATTCTCCTGGTCAATTGAATCAAAATCAAATTCAAAATCAACAACAATCACAAAATCAAAATCAAAATTTACAATCACAAAATCAACGACAACATCAACAAGGTTATCAAAATTATCAACAACCTATTGCTACTAATGATCCTTCAAGGATTCAAACAAATCATAAAAATGGAACAAATGGTGGTGGTGATAATGAAAGTGGTAAAAGTAAAGGATTCTTTGGAAAATTATTTAGTTGTTGTTCTTAAAATTTTGATGTTTGAATTTTTTTTAATTTAATTTCGATTTGTGCGTTGTTTGTTTTTGTTTAGCATTATTATTATTCATCATTAGTGAGAATTATTCATTTAGTTTTTGAAAGAAGAAAAAGAAAAGTATATATGATATTTTGTCAACAAATATTGTTTTTTTTTTTTTGACATTGACATTGACTTTATTTTATGATTAATTGTTATTGTTATTGTTACTGTTATTGTTATCGTTTAGTTTTTCTTTTCATTTTCTTCACTTTTTTCTTGTTAGATATTTTTATTTTCTATTTTCTTTCTTTCTCAATCACAAAACCTACTTTGTGGTATCACTTTCTTCCCCCTTTTTCTCTATGTCTACTCCTTTTACTTTTTTTTTTTGTTCCTTCACTTGTTTTGTTTTGTTTTAACCTTAATACTTTAATATGAATCATAAAAATCATGAATTAACTTTAGGCCCCAAATGAAGTATTTTTAAAAATTAAATTAAATTAAATTAACAATAAATTAACAATAAAACATTACATTTAATCAAAATTTCAAATCCCATGCATGACGCAATCTTTTAAAACACCAAAAAAACGAAAAAAAAAAAAACAAATTAAAGTTGAGAAGATAAAGTTGGTTGGATTTGAATCTTAATTTAATTTTGTTTTTAATCGATTAATAATTTAATATTTGATTATCAATATATATGATCAAGATTAATAGATTCATCAAAAACATATATCAATCTAACATACAAAGATTATCAACAAAAAAAATGTCTTCTTTAACAACAACAATTCCATTTATTAAAGAAGCTTATATAGCACAACTTGCTGTTAAGAGAGCATTCTTATTAACTCAAAAAGTTATGGATGAACACTTAAATAGTGATGGAATTAGTAAAAATGATAAATCTCCAGTTACAATTGGTGATTTTGGAGCTCAAGCTATAATAATCAATTCAATTTTAAATAATTTTTCAAAAGATGAAATTGTTGGAGAAGAAGATTCTGAATTAATTAAATCAACACCTGGTTTAAAAGATAAAATATTTGAAAAAATAAATTATGCACAATTAAAAGATGAATCAAATAATTCCATTTTATCAATTGTTGAATCATCTGATTCAATGTGTGATATCATAGATAAAGGTAATTCTAAAGGTGGTTCAAGTGGTAGAATATGGGCATTAGATCCAATTGATGGAACAAAAGGTTTTTTAAGAGGTGATCAATATGCTATTTGTCTTGCTTTAATAGTGGATGGTGATGTGAAAGTGGGAGTCATTGGATGTCCTAATTTACCACATGATTTATCTAATAAAGATGGACCAAAAGGTGGATTATTCACCGCTGTTAAAGGTGTTGGTTCATTTTATCAAGATTTGAATAGTGATTTAATTGAACCATTCACACAATCAACTAAGATTCAATTGAATAATGAAATAGGATTCAATGAGGCAAGAGTTGTTGAAGGTGTTGAAAAGGGTCATTCTTCTCATGGATTACAACAAGAAATTAAGAATTTGTTACAAATCAAAGGTCAATCTGTCAATTTAGATTCTCAAGTTAAATATTGTGCTGTTTCCAAAGGAGATGCTGATATTTATTTAAGATTACCTAAAGATCTTAATTATAGAGAAAAAATTTGGGATCATGCTGCTGGATATTTATTAATTCATGAAAGTGGTGGGAAAGTGACTGATATTTATGGAAATTCTTTGGATTTCGGTTATGGAAGAATTTTGAATAGTCAAGGGATTATTGCTTCTACTAACAAACTTCATCTTGATATTATAAAAGCCGTTAAGAGTATTGTTGGAGAGAATGGTGAAGATTTGGAGAAACATATTTGATTTAAAAAAAATAAGAAGAAAACAAGAAAACAACAAAAAAAAAAAACAGGGACCAAAAAGCTCCACCTCGCTCAAAAAAAAAATGTAAATAAATAAATTAACTAAATAAAAAAGAGTATAAAATAAAACTAAATTAGTAAATAATTAAAACATTAACCTTTTTTAAATACCAATATAATCTTTTAAATTGAACGAGTCCCAATGGTGAAGTTATAATGTATTCAAAGAATGACAACAACAAAAAAAAATTTGCATCTTTGTTCAAAAGTTCACCATTGAATGATTTTCTTGTACCATTTAGAAAAGCTCAAAATCAATGGGTTGCAAGATACATAATAATAATATTTGCATTAATTGTACGTTGTGCAATTGGATTAGGTTCCTTTTCAGGTCATGGAGTTGAACCAATGCATGGTGATTTTGAAGCTCAAAGACATTGGTTAGAAATAACTACAAATTTATCAATTACACAATGGTATTTTTATGATTTACCTTATTGGGGTCTAGATTATCCCCCATTGACAGCATATCATTCTTGGATTTTAGGAATTATTGGAAAATTATTAGATTCTTCATGGTTTGAATTGGATATTTCAAGAGGATTAGAAGGGGCTGATTTGATTTCATACATGAGAATAACTGTTTTGGTTAGTGAAATTATTTGTTATATTCCTGCTGTTATGATGTATACCAGATGGATGGGTAGATATTATAATAATGCTTCATCTATTGATCAAACTATTATTGCTGCTGCTATATTGTATCAACCAGCTTTAACGATAATAGATCATGGCCATTTCCAGTACAATTGTGTCATGTTAGGATTGACCTTGTTATCAGTTGTAAATCTTTTATATGATAACTATGCATTAGCTTCAGTGTTTTTTGTGCTATCGTTATCATTCAAACAAATGGCATTGTATTATTCACCTATAATCTTTTTCTATTTATTAAGTGTATCAATTTGGCCATTTCCTTCCGCTTTCAATATCCTGAGATTGATTTCAGTTGGTGTATCTGTCATTGTGACTTTCTTAGTTCTACTTTTCCCTTTCATTTGGACAGGTGGATTGACCCAATTAAATCAGATCATGATAAGAGTTTTCCCGTTCAATAGAGGTTTATTTGAAGATAAAGTCGCCAACTTTTGGTGCGCTACAAATATCATAATTAAATACAGATCTATCTTCAATCAAGATCAGCTAAAGCTTTTATCATTATTATTAACTCTACTTGGAATTTTTCCTTCTTGTTTAGCTATTTTTTTGAAACCTAAAAAAAACTTAATTGCCTGGTGTTTAGTATCATGTTCATTATCATTCTACCTATTTTCATTTCAAGTCCACGAAAAATCCATTTTATTACCATTAATGCCAATAACATTACTATTGAATGAAGTTGATCCTGATGTTATATCAATGGTTTGTTGGATATCAAATATAGCTTTGTTTTCCATGTGGCCATTGTTGAAAAAAGATGAGTTAGGATTACAGTATTTTGTACTAGGAATCATGAGTAACTGGCTTATGGGTAATTTAAGTTGGATTAGACAATTTACAAAATTGTTACAAATACGTATTCCTGCTAGAGAAATGGCAACTCCAGTTTTGCCTCATAATTTGTTTTGGAGATTAATCATTATTGGTTCTTATATAGCTGCTGGGTTAGTACACGGTTTAGATTTTTTTAAACCTCCTCCCAAGAAATTCCCTGATTTATGGGTTATCGGAAATGTGATAATATCTTTCAGTTGTTTCTTATTGTTCTGGTTATGGACAAACTATAAAATTTGTCAAATATCAACAATCAAATTGAAGAAAAATTGAATTGAGTTGATACATTATTATTATAACTTTTTTTTTTTTTTGATTGATTGATTGTTTTAGCAAGTCTTGATGATTACTTTAAATCCTGCACACTAAATTATACGTAAAAATGAAATGAAAAGAAAACAAAAAAAAAAAACACACACACATATACACACACAAACTGAAAAGCTGTTACCAAGTATTTGTAGTATTTTGGCTAACTAACCGGGAACACAATGGAAGCGAGATTCCTTCTTTCATCTTTCTATCATGAGTGAAGAACCCCCATTCAGTTTCCCATTTACTACCTTCACTGTGCCATATCTTTTTCCATGGTTCATCAAATGCTTCAAAGTAAAACCAACCAAAATCTTTATTGTATGCATCACAAAGCCAACTATCCAAAAAATACTGTAATTCACTACTTCCGGCATTCGAATCCATGAATTTTCCTCCTGCATAAGGCCAACCAATTTCAGAAACAATAATATCAATTTTCCTATTTAGATCATTCATCAGCGGAACAACTTGCTCTTTTAAAAAATCTAAGGTCCATTTTGTGGCTTTATCAACACTTTCACCCCCAAAGAAAGGATGAATGTTTGCCCCTATGAAATCACATTTTAAAATCATTTCTTCTCTAATCTGAGATCCAATTTCAGATGTACCAATTGGTAAATCGTCATAGCCAATTGATACAATAAACCTTCTGGTCTCATCAACATAAGCCATCAATTCTGCAGCTGTCTTGTCCTGTCTAAACATCACCTCGTTACCGATAATAATAGAGTCAAAATAAGTTCTTGGATATTTAGTCAATAACGATTTCATTTCATTCAACTGTTTCCAATTGACATAATCATCTGCACCAATCCATACACCAAGTGCTACAGTCATGTTGAGATTTAATTCCTGAATAGCATTCAAAATGAGATCAGCTTGCCTACATTGAGTCCCATAAGTACGAACTCTCGTAGTGACCTTGGACAATAGCGCCATATCAAGTAACACTTCTCTTTGTGTAACACCACACATTGGTTCAATCACACCTCTTGGAGCATATGCCAACCCATAGAATGAATTGAAAAGTCTATCATCTTCCATCAATTCTCTTATTTCATAATCCCCTTGATATTTAGTATTAATACCAGTGAAACTATTACTGGTACCGAGATTTGTTACGTGTCTAGTTCTCACGCCATCACTCTTTTTAAGTTCAGGTTTGGACTTCTCACCTTTATCGAACGGGAGAGGAGTATCAAGCTTGACTTTTGAGGACAGAGAACTATTGCTCAAACTGATTATCTCATCCAGTTCTGTGTTCCATTCTGTTGAATTAAGGTTATGGAAGTAATTGAACACTTCTGCTTTGGTAAGATCTCGTGGAGTGAATAGTTTGACACTTGCATATATTGAATATAGAAGGAACAAAACAACTACGCATGTAATAATACTGAGAGCCCCACAACCAAATTGGACCTTAAAATCATTCTTAAAGCGACGCCTTTTTTCGAGAGGTGTTGGAATCTCTCTAAAGCTCAAAGATGTATTCATTCTTCTAGAACCCCCATTATCGTTTCCCTTAGGGGAGATATTATTGGAGCTATAAACTCTTGTATTAGATCGACCAAATGAGAATTCAGATCTTGAACTTTTTATACTTGGGTGTTCAACGCCATCAATATTGCCAAATTTCCATGCGTTTGAAACTGATCCCCTTTTACTCGAAATGGCGGCAACTGATGCTGTAGAGATGGCAATATTATCTGATGTATGACTAGTCGTAGATGGTCCAATATATTGCTGCTGCTTGGTAGTGGACGCCATTCTTCTAATTGTAGATGCACTAATTGCAGTTGATCGTTGGTCCGCAATATCACTTTCACTTGACTCTCTTGTCTCATCTAAAAGTTTCTTACCTGCTGAGACATACCCATACTTTCCAATCAAATTATCTGCTTCTGACCAAGGACTTGGCTGTTGTGAATCACTTTTTGCAGAGCTTCGAACTTTTGGGATACTCAAATTTGGTGGTTGCTCCTGGTTTGAGTTTATTTCGGAATTTGTTAGAGGCGTATCCCTCATCACTTCCTCGTCGGGACGAGAAGGGCTATGACTAATACTATTTTCTGGTAAGTAGTCACTTACAGGCAATAGGCCTGCATTTTCATCTGGCTCAGGATTAGTAAATTCTTCGTTTGGATAACTTGAATGTATATTATCTCCAACCTCAACAGGAGAGGCCATTTTATGATGCCCTGTGACCCCTTTGATCGTAATGTCCTCTGCTCGTGATTTTGACTTTAGGTGATCCAACGGCAAGTTCATTGTATATCTTCTTGTCGGCAGGTCCGACTTTTCAATGAGTTCTATGTCATGCTGATTATTGGCTGATGGACCTTCTCTAACACTTAGGTTGAAATCGGGGGATTGTGGATCTTTAGGAGAAGTTGTCGCTGATAGGCTGTTTGTTCTGCGTTTGGCTTCTGCCAACTCTGCTGCAGAAAGCATTTCAAAAAGGATGATATATATTATGTATATTAATTAACACGACGTATAAAAACTGGGTTTCTGTAAGCTCTATGAACTTGCAACTAGGTATGTAACTAAATTTGAAGTAACAAAGGTTTATAGTTTGAGTTCAGATAACTGTTAGTGAATTCTGGTTGATCGAAACAAAGGGGATTAACTCGCAAGCCCAAAAAATCCCAAAAAATGTTTTAAGCGCCGTACTAAACACTAAGATATCAAACAAAAAGTATGCGAGTCTGCGGCTAATCAATTATATCATGAGTATTTATGTAACTAGTATGCCAAAATGCAAGACAACAATGCTATCATTAAGGTGATGCAAATTTAATTGATTGATTATAGATGCGTAAAAATATACAAGGCGAAAGAGGAATAAAAATAGCGAGGCAACGCAAGAAGCGTAACAGATCAAAGCCAAATGCAGTGATTTGGGTAGGTGTTTAGAAAGGTAGTTCAACTTGTTCAATTAAAGCCAAATTGTCTTGGTCTAGGGGAAGGTCGATGACATTATCGCTTAGAATCTGAATGTCGTTCATTACTTCCATGGAAACTTCAACTAGTTTTAACGAATCTTCAGATTGAGAAACAAGAGGTGTAATCATTCTAGACAAAATTTCCTCACGATCCATATATAGTTTGGAAAACTCGGAATCAACTTCGTAGGTGGACAATTTGCCAATATTATACGTTTCTGACCCAGTGCCATTGGAACTGTCAATCATCACGAATAAGGGGAGAGCGTCAATGAAATCCAATCTATCTTCAAATCCAATCAAAGACAAATTTAAGATATCTAGCAACTCATAAACATTCACAACAACTCTTGCTATGTGACATCCATATTGATAACGTTTGTGAGACTGCAGTTTGGAAAGTAAACTCAACAGTTTCACCAAGCACCAAATATCAAACTTATTCAAATAGCTTCTGGTTTTCATTTGTTTCAGAAGAATACCCATCCAATTAGTCAGGTGAACCCAATGAGTTTGATCTTTTGAAATATAATCTGCATGTAAGGAAACAAGCAATACAACAGGATAAAAAGCAGATCTCATATACTCTTCATTACTAGACAGCTCGACTTCGCCTAGCGAGCCCAACAGTTCCGCTTCAAACGCAGATAGCTTATCGTCAATGAAAGCATTTATGTACTCATTTTCAACTAAGGATACAAAGCTTATAACAGTGGAGACCGAAGCAAAACGTTCATTTAATGGTGCCATAGCTTCATTGATCGAAAGTTCATGTGTTAAAGTAATAAACTCAGAAACATATTCAACTTGATGCTTTGCAACTGAATTCAGATATTGCACTATATGAGCAGTGTAATCTCTATACGAGGGGAAGCTAAGTTTCAAATCTTTCTGTTTCCAGTATTCACCACTCATGGCTTCAAGAAACTGTTTTAATAATTCACGACTTTTGTCTGCCTTTTCTTCAATTCTTCCAACGATAACAAGCGTTGCTAGAATCTTGATTGTTATTTGCTGTTTTTGTTGACGGAATTCATATTCGGAAAACTTAGAAGGATCTCTCCCGTTTCTGAATACGATGTAATCTCGCAGTTGATCTTGAGTTGAAATCAATTGAAAAAAATGATAAAACGAAGGGTTGATAGCGACAGGCAGATTTATCATTAGTAACGAGAGTAATTTATCATGTACATCTAGCAAGGAATCTGGCTTATAATATTTCATTATTGCAGCATAGAATGAAAGTTCAAACCGTGATCTAATACTGTCATCGCCAAAGTAAGCCCATTCTAAGCGTACCAATGACTCGACATTGACTCCAAATTTAGCACAAATATGCACCCAACAAAAAATACACTTGCCTTTTAAAGTCTCATTTTTATAATCAGTTGCGAGAATGATTGATTTGAGGGCAGTAACAATATCATTTTTGAATTTCAGTTCGGAGAACCTGAGTGAATCAACGGGTGACCTCTCCAATATGGTTTGCATAACATTCACCAACCTATTTACCAGCTGTGACAAAATGGAGCCATATTCTAAGTTTTTGACTTTCAAAATTATAGCAAACACTTCAACAAACTGACTAATCTTATTATCATCATGCATGATTCTCAAACTTTGGAATTCAAGAAATTGAACCAACGTCCTGAATGAATCAGAAACGGCACCGAAAGTTAGGGAATTGTCATTCATTGAGTTTATCACCTTTGGAAGACATCCTTTGATGATCCCAAAAGGAAGTTTTTCAAACTCTGTCATCAAACACCGAGAAACAACTAACACAATATCCACTATCGTCTTGTACGACTCAGCGTTGTGGAACGTAAGCATTACTTTCAGTATATTCTTAATGTGAGTCAAAAAATCTCTTTTGAACAAGATAGTCATAATGAGAAAGATGTTAATACGATTCTTCATCAATGACAAAGTGTTAGTCTTGATGTCACCTATCGGGGTCAATTTCTCAATCAAGCTAGCTTGTTTCTCAGGCTCCATAAATTTGTCCACATAGAAGACCAGAAATTTGAAATAGATATCTAGACAGCCATCAGTGGGTAGTACAGATATTGTTCTAGGCAGGGTGGAAAACCATAACACTGATTTGCGCTCACTGCTGATATTTTCAAACCTCTGAGAACCAAGCAAACGATATATTTTGATTAACAGCTGTTCCTCAAAATACCATTCCAAGCTGCGCAATACGGAGAAGATCGTAGTCAACACAAATTTCCAGCAACTCTTATATTTTGGTTGTTGAATTCTGTCCAACTCTTGAATGAAGTACTCCCAATCAACTAAAACAGGTTGTCTTGTATGCAGAAAAAATAGAAAATGAACCACATTGTAAAACTGAAGGTTATGTTTCCTTGCAACGGAAGCCATATGCTGCCAAGGATTTGGTGAAACGATTGTAAAAATTGTTAAAGATTCAAGGTAATATTTAGATGAACTATCATGACCACTCAAACAGTTAGTGAGATCAGTGGGTGATAATTCACAGACCGAAAGTAGTATAGATTTCTGGACGTTGAGTTGCGTACTTTCGCTTGTTTCTTGAAATTCGGAGTCACCATTACTTCTTAAAAACGTATTCAATAAACCTATCAGCGTGAGATGGTATGGCAAATATAGAATCGCCAGCTTATTGCTACCAATATTTCCCAAAAGTGACTGAGTAGACACCATGAACGTCTTGGAAAACTTCTTGAGTCCCTTGATACTTCGGGTTCCTATAGTCCAAGTAAACTGCATAAGCCTTATATAGCATTGTCTGACTTTAATATGTACATCGTTTTCCAACATCGAACCTTTCAGAGCAGTCATCATTGTCTTGAGCAGCAATTCAATTAATTTGGGAGACTCTTCCATGTTGGAGTGATTTATCACAAAACGTACATTTAGAAACTCAAATACAATATCATCATCTCTATAGTAAGTTCCTTCGTCGTTGATCGATTCAGTGAATAATTTCGAGTGAACGAATGAGTTTTCAGCTAAGACTAGTTCTTGAAATCGAGACAGAGATTCACTGAGCCCATCAGCATGATGCTCATGGTAACTGTAAGCTTGTCTTTCAATTCTATCAACTGTTTTCTGATAAATATTTCTTACCAAACTCTTGTTTTCGGTTTCTACTGAGTCCTTGGACACATTGATCGTGCTAGTGGATGGACGAAATATATGATCTTCCATTTTCATACTTTGTTCATCAGCTTCTAATTGAGCAGTACCTGTAATAGGGTCACGCCTGAAATAATACTGATTGCCCTCATATGATGAATGTTTACGTGAGTGTTTGAGCGATTTAGAAAGGTGTAGCTTGTTATCGCCATTAGAGTTAGCTGCAGCAGCTGATGGATTTCTCCCATGAACCGTTTGCGTGACGCCTTCCTTACCAACAGATGAAACCATGGGATATACTAGCGAATTTGACGTCCTTGGAGCATTACTTGTAGAATTAAACCCCCGACTTCTTCTTGATCCGTATTGAGCGTTAAATTTGGAGGAACCTGCGATAATCGCAGGCCTGAATTCTTCATTACTAGCGTCACCAAATTCTGTTCGTTTCGAAGGCAGACCAAAATAAGTCTCATTCGAAAATTTATCAGCTATAGAATGTTTAAGAGAATCGTCCAGGTCATCCTCGCCATCGCTTACATAAATTGATTGAACAGAGTCATGTGCTGCTCCAAACGGAGACAGTTCTGGTTCAAAGTAAGACTGGAAGGATGGCTTTACGTTGGTATAATTCCTTGGACTGTTCGCATATCTGCGATGCTCCCTGCCTGATGAACTAGGGTGGATCCTAAAAAAGGGTCTTCTGTGGTTGATTTTGAGACGAGTACTGCCAAGTTTCTGTCTCTTGGCTCTATCTTCTCTTTCATTACCTGTTCCATATCTTCTTTTCATCCCATTTGAGGAATTGTTTTTATTGGATGATCTTGATCCAGATGTACGATTCAACATGTAGTCAATGCCAGTTGAATTGTCTTCTTCGGCAAACCCATCCATATTTAACGTCGACTTTATTTGATTTCTATACCAGTCAGAGACAGCAATATCTTCATTATGAACATTCTCGACATCATCATCATCATCATCATCAATCGATTCAGCGGAAGAGATATACATATCTCCTTCTATATCGTTCACCTCTGGGGAGGAATCTCTATCCATTTCAGTATTTTGAATCTTTATATCAGCAGAATCCGTAAGATCTACATGGTACGGATTTTGAACATCTTCATCGGCAGTGCTTACCTGATCATCAGAAGCCAGGAAATCTTCCAATCCGTCATTATCTTGGTTATTATTAAATTTGGAAATTGCTTTCGTTCTAGCAATTCCTACTTTAGGAGGTCCGCTATATTTTAATTTGGATTTTGGCTTATTAACAGCTTTGGAGTTTGCAGAGTTCAGTCTCAAAAATGAGTTTGGAAGGATTCCTCTTAAAGCCTTACTTTTCTTCAAAACCCTATTTCTAAAAACAAATGCCTCTTCATCTTCTTGATCTTCATTATTAGTAGTTCCCCCGGAGTCAGCCTTTTTTTGTGACTCAAAAATAGTATACAGCCTTTCGTTTTGCAATGAAGATTGTTCAGGGACCTTTGGTCTAAATTGGCCGAATTGACTTGTATATGATTCCTCATCTACGTCTTCATCTTGTTGATCAGGTTCAACATATTCATCATCAGAACTTGTACCATGAGATTGTTCTATAAAGTTATGCATCTGACTGTCATCGTCATGTTGCTGGTTTCCGGATACTGTTCGATGTTGATTGCTTTCATTCAGTTTGCGGGTCTCGGTTTCAATGTAAGCCTGAAATGTGGGACGTAAAAAGGGCCCAAAGCCAATTTCTTTTTTCTCTCTGGATGCTCTTTTTTGTGAATAAATGTCTTCCAAGTACTTCATGATTTGAGAATATGATTCCCCATTGTCGTACCTATCATTCAAGTTATATATGGATGTCAAACCGAGGTGAACTGCGGTATCCGTCACGTATACATGATCTTGAGAGAACTTATGACGCCTTGTTCTTCTAACAGGCGCATAGTTATCTACGTTGTTGATACTTTCAGATTCATCTGGTTGGTTTGAAACAAGTAGTTCTTGAGTTTCGGACTCAAGAGGAAGTGGGCTAATGTCCTTTTGATTGCTATTAGTATCGATGATTTCATGCTCTGTAATTGTGATGCCATTCGTCTCTGTTATAGGCTCGCTGTTTGTGCGGCTGCCATATCTGCTATAATTGTTCGCATTTAAGGAGGTATTTGGAGAAGCAATGTTACCGTTAGGAAAGTCAAAGATTGTATCATCATGATTGGGACTGGGTGTTCTATCACCCTTTATATCATAAGAAAGATTCCTGCTAGAAATGTCATTTATATTTCTAAAGTGAGTTTCAGTTGTTATGTCAAGGCCATCTAATTGTGAGATTGGTTGTGAAAAAGAAAGATTTATTTCATCTTTGATATCGTGTTCATCAAAGAAATCCTGATGGTGCGAAGGATTTGATTTTGGGTTAGTTGATTGGGCCAGTTCTTCTTGTGGGTAATGTTCGCTTTCGTACTGATTCTTGTTGTCTGATTCTTCTGATTCTTGTTCTTGTTGTTGCTCTTCTTCTTCTTCTTCTGTTGTACTTACATTTTCGAGAGCACTCCTCTGCAATCTCGAAAGAACTTTTCTCTCCCTTGTATTGGATAAATTGTCGTCCATAATTTCGTAAAAACTAGTTCCACCACCACTTGATTGATATTTTTTAAAATCTTCTAAGTATACAGTGAAATTTTTTTTCTTAAAGCGGTGACGATTCACATCATGTTTTTCATAAAATCTCCTCACTTTGACATATTTTCTATTTAACATGTAAAGGATCTCATCATCTGATTTCCCCTTCTTTGACATTCGATCAAGTTCAGATCTGGAGGAAATTCCCAAGTATTGAGCCAAATCGGTTGTGTAAACATGTCGCTGATAGAATCCATGGTCTCTTGTCTTTCTGGTATTGCTTATAGGAAGTGACTGGAATTCTGAAGTGAATCGCTGAAGTTTCCTCAAAACATTGATTTGTCTCTCCGCCATTTTTTGACTTCTCTTTTCTCTCTGTAAAATTAATCATCGTTAGTATTTTTGGTATCATCCGACTTGAATATAGATGACGTTATACTTACCTCGAGTTGTTTGAAGTAGTCCATAGTCAAGAGTACATCATCATCCCGCTCCTGGGAGTCGGGAATTTCAGAGTCACTCATAGGGACACGAGCTTTACGTGAGTACTAACTATTGGTTTTCAGGATGAATGTAATTGTACTATTCGTGTTATATACAACATCCGGTGTCACATATATCAATGGTATAAACTATATACTATATGGCAAAAAAACAGTAATCTTGTATCTGGTACTGTCAGATCTGGTACCTAAACCTAAGATACAAAATTCCATATTTTCCCCATTGGTACACCTGATGCTCTGGCACTCTATATAGAATCTAGATAGTAGAATCTGGATCTAGAGTCTGGGACTCTGGTGTCTGAAACACTGACACGCGCAAAAGTATTCTTTTTTTTTTTTCGAAAAGTAAACACGCCGCCTGTGTGGAGTGTACTGATGTTCTCAAAAGAAAGGCGGCGCTGCAATTTTAATTATAACGCCGCTGATAAGAAAAATGGCAAAAAAAAAACATAAAAATAACGATCACGTGCGCTTCTTTGGGTTACATCAGCTATAACTTTTAATTACATAAGTGCTAAGTAATCAGTTTTTGTTTGTTTGTTTTGTTTGTGATTTGGAAACGGTGTCTTGGGATGAAAACCATGAAGAGAAGGGCTTTATAAATCTGGAATTCTCTGATACCATTCTGCTCAAATACCTATACTGGATGTTAGATCAACTGACCTGTCATTTTGTTATAGCTTCCACAGGTATTTGGTTACTTAAAATGTCTTCCACTTCCAGTCCTACTGTAAGATCTCCTTTGAAGAAGTCAAGAAATGTACGCTTTTTTTTTTTTATTTCATAATAATATTGATTTACCAAAGACAGCTTTACTAACATATTTTCATACTTTACTTTTGTCACACTTAAATTTAGAGTATATCAGCTGTTTCAACCACCACTGCTCAATTATTGACATCAACGAAGGCACTTTTGCAATCATTGACCTTATGGGCCAATAAATCGGCCACTGTGGGGGAAGTTTCTACTCGGTTTGTTCAAGTAGGAGATGACTTCAAGGCTTTGCGAAAATCGTACGTCAATGCAGGTGTTGATGTTAGTGATGTTAAGGACATTCCAAACTCGCTAAGAAAAATATTAGAGGAGTCATTGATTTTAGAACCTTCTCAAGAAACTCTCGATTTATTTTTACCACAAGTTGGTCAAATAGTGGCTGAACTTATGAAGATTTTAAAAGAGAAACAAGTGAAATCTCAATCTATAGCGGAAGCAAGAAAGTCTACTGATAGGGAGAGATCAGTGTCTGGTCCTGCATCTACTCAGAGCTCATTTGAATTCAGTATTGATAGTGATCTAAGCAGCCGTGATCCAATTAGTCGACTACAAAATAACCACACTTTACAAAGAAGAGCATCAAAAAGATTTTCAGCCTATCAGTCATCTAAAATTCTCTCAATGAACAGTAGCCCACAGATTTCAGGCGAAGTATCAGAGTTTTCCACTCAGAAACCACCTGGAAGTCCATTGCAAGAAGAAGTGTCCAAAAACCTACGACAATCTGCGGTTCATCAACAATTGACATCCCCTAGCCATAAACCAAGTACATTGGATTTTAAATCGAGACCTTTACCTCGGATAGATAGCTCTAGCTCTTTAGAGGAGGATCTACAGTCACCTGTTGCACACCCAATTTTATCAAACCAAAGCAATAAGCTCTTGGATACTCATACAGCAAACTCCATAACTTCCAATTTTATCTTTTTGAAGTTGGGTAATCAAGTGAAAAAAGTTGATATTAAATTACCAACCACACCAGCCAATCTAAGAATCTTGTTTACTCAAAAGTTTGGGTATTCTGCATCAGGTTCGAAACCACCACCAATTTACGTACAAGAAACGAGTAATGACATTGCTTACGAATTAGAAAACATAGCTGATATAAAATCTAACCATATTATATCTCTTTACGAACCAGACATTGCAACTGTCCTTGTTAAGCATATGGAGTCACAAATTGATTTCCTCAAAGATGAGATGACGAAAATGGAGGAATCCTTGATCAAGAGGATCGAAAGACTCCAGTTCACCGGTCCCACTCCAGTTTTGAAACAATCCACAGATTTGACTACTAATGGTGATATTGCTATAGGATTGAAGCTTAAAGATAACGAAACCATCATTAATAAAGAAGAATTGTTGCAATTGAAGCTTGAACTATCCAAGGCAAGACAAACGCAATCCATCACAAAGAAGAACTTAACCGGTACCATAAATGATATTATTGACTTGGTTCAACAGTTCCAAACGATAAGTGCATCTCCAGAACGGATTATAAGTAATCCATACATGGAGCAATGTAAGAATAAAGTCAGTTCTGAATGTGAAAGCTTAGTCACAAAAATTGATGATCTTCAAGATGTTATCGAAGCATTGAAGTTAGATATAAGTAAAAGAGGAAGCAGGCCTTCTCAGAAACAAATCGCATATGTGCATAAAGAAATGAATACCACCAAAGCCAATCTGAATAACTTGACCAAGTATATGTCCAGCGAAAGAAAGAACTGGAATTCAAGATGGCAGTCTGAGCTAACTGCGGTCTTAGAAGAACAAGAGTTTTTCAAGGAGCAGGAAACTATTATTCAATTGTTGGATGAGGACTTGAGCTCTGCTGACGAAACATATAGCTTAATTGTTAAATGTATCGAGGAGCTTGAGAAAAATCCAAATATTGGTAAGCACCACACCCCCAACTTGCCTCTAGTTGACCCTTCCGTATCGACAAAAGATATAAGGGACGCTTTGTTAGATGAGGTGAGAAACCTGAAACCAGATCATAATTCAAGAGTGGAGGCAATATTGAAGGCAGAGAAGGTTAGAGAAAAAGAAAAAGAGTTATTGACTGTTGATGGATTTGAAGAAGAGCTAGAAGAATTTGTTGGTAATGAGAAATTGAAAAAAAGTGGTGGAATTGACGAGATTGAAAGGCTGAGAAGGATAAAAGACGAAGCCAATTTCAAAGGTCAATATAGTATGATTTAGTCACGTTCACTTGTTTCTGTTCCCATATATGTGAGTACAAGGTTACTAAGTTGCCTTTTAATGTGTTGGAAAATAAATTCAAAATACTTTTGAATTATAATTAATTGAAGAACTTATATAATAACCATTGACATAAAATCAACGTAAAATTGACTCATCATTCAGCGAAAAGTCCAAAACTATCCGTATTACCAACCAAGCCCCTTTAGTAGCTCGCCAAATTGAGGACTTCCTTTTTTTGATAATTCCTGTTGAATAATGAGATTAGTTATGGCGGTTATCGAAAATTCTGTTTGTCCTAGATTATTCTTCAACGTTCTCTTGAATTCTTCAACAAACATGCTGAACTTGGAGACATCAATCCGATCTCTCTTCCGAATAAACTTGAATGATCTGACAAATTTTATAATGATAGACCTGATCAAGCTCATACAATTCGATTTCACAATTTCAGAACTATTGAATTTCAGGTTACATGAATTGTTTTTAATCCTATATTGTATCAAATAGATCAATTTGTTGTACAAAGAATCAAATGAAAACAGAACAAGAGGTGATAGGTCGTACGTTTCAGTTTTCTTGTAGACTGACAGTGTAGATAAGTCAACTGAAAGACCTATAAAATCCACTTGATCAGATGTTATCACGGATTTTTTTCTATTGATTGTAACATTAAATTCAGAAATTTTTCTATTGATGACTTTCTTGTATAAATTTATCAGTGACATATGGGGTGTCAAGATTAAAAAGTCGTCCGCAAGTCTCACAATTTTCAGATCAGATTGTTGAAGGTTCTTCGATGGATTTAATGAATAAAGGTAATCCACAAACTTATCGTAGACGAGTGAGCAGAATGTAGCAGAGAGAGAAAATCCCTGAAATAAACCATCTTTTCTAATAAAAGTTCGATTCTCAGAGTAAACTGAAGTTTTGTACAGCTGTGCTTCTACCATAGCCAATATCTCACTTTTGTTCAGCACTAGTGGTTTGTTCCTATCAATTTGATATTTCTGCGAGGTGGAGCCACTGATCGGTAACATTAAGTCAAGAGACTCGCTTACACTCCTTGTTACAGTACTTAACGTGTCGTTAACAAGGAACTGCGCTTCATGGATAATGTACTGTTTGTCATTTGGTTGTTTTGAGAACAAGTCCGTTACAATCTCAATGACCTTAGACTGTGGGATGGAGTCATAGGCATGTTTCACGTCAAACTTCAAGGCGTGAACTGTAGGTAACTCGCCATCGAACTTCTGTAAAAGATCTTTTTTATATTCTTGAATAACAGGGAAAACACGAGAAACCGATGCAACGGAATTATTTTTTCGTTTAGTGTTCAGCACCATGCTTAATGGCTTTAATTCAGATTTGACAAAGTTGAGATATTCAAATTTCTGTCGGGAATATCCTCTGAAAGGTATTACGAGAGATCTAAAATCATCAGCTTTTGGAAGTAATTTCAAATGACCAGTATATTCACTATTAGCGGAGAAGTTAACTGTATTGTTCATTGAGCTGCTGGACTCTGCCAGATATCTGTTGTAAAATTTATCTTTGAAAATTTTTGTTCTGGCTTTCCAAACATCATGCCGGTAGTATATCAAGATATTAGACTGGGATGTGGTGGTTACATGAAAGAAGGAAGCAACCATTTTGAAGAGAAACTTTTCAAAAAACCAATATAAAAAAGAGTTAAACATCGTTTGAGATCTTTCGAACTCAATTTTTGTCAACCTCTGGTTATCTTGCGGTTTCAGCCAGTTTACATCGTTGAGCTTGAATTGTTTCGCTATGTCCGCTACATTAAGACAGTCACCTTTAGTACCGTTTAAGACAAATGACACTTTACTGAAAAGTACCGATTTATTCTTTTTGTTACCAACTATTTCCCATGGAAATATCATCTCGATAATGGACAAAACAAATTTGATGACACGTTTCTTTGGAATTTGTAATTCAAAGTTGTTCATATATTTAGCTTTCTCCTTCGGGAAGTTGGGACAGATTGAATCCAATATGTATGGATAATTACCCTGCTTGTTTGTATGATTGATCAGAGTTTTTTTGAGTAATCGTTCAATTTTTCTGAGTCTTTTGGGAATATTTCTCCCAAAGACAATCTTAGTACCAAAAATTTGTTTCAAAAGTAAAAATGAGTTATCCGGCAAGGGATTTAAACGAACTAAACTTTGTGCTTCAACATATAACATTCTGCTGATGTATATCGGTGCTTTTAGTTGATGACGATGATATTTTGGTTTACTTATTTTACCCCACAATTTCTGCTTCCCACGGTAAGCAGAATAGTTTAGCAAAAGATTCAAGAAGTTAAGTGATCCTATGATACGATGTACTATAAGAAAGATGGGAGTTTTTAGTAAGGAAGTTGATGAATGAGCACCATTGCAAATAAAATTATTCGAAACGTCGAATGAAAATCCATCGACATAACCATTTGTCAGTACATTTTCAATTTTGCTATGGATCAAGTACTCTACCGTCTTATCTACTAAGTCTGAATGGCTGAGCTCTCCTTGTTTAATCAAACTAGTTGGAGGAGTTCTTAATTCATCCTGTGGAACAGAATGTAATGAGATAGAGGTTGCTAGCTGCTCCAGTGCATGGCTATGAGTCCCACCTGCATAAGAGTCAAATCCCGAAAATGGTTCAATAGAGTGAGATATAATGAAATCTTTCAAGTTCATTGTCCTGTTATTGGACAATAGACATTTTATATCGGTGATTATAGGTTGCTGGATACAGATTGAGCAGGGGTTGGTAAGATTCCTTGCTCAAAAATCATCATTTGTTTACATTTCAAGCTCAATCTTCAAGGCGGTGCCTATGACATTAAAACAATTTTTTTGTCTTCCTGTCTGGAAATTATTGTAAATTTCTCCTTTGTAGAAGAAGAGATGATGGTAAGTGAATGATTCCTGATGCTTGTGAGTGTATTGATTCACAACAGTTGGAGGCCAAGGAATGAGTGGTATAGAGCATAACATGCCAGATATAGATTACGCAACGCTGATCTTTCACAAAAAGTTCCAAAAGATTCAACCAGTTCACAATGAAACGACCCCCAGGCTTGCCAAACATTGGGTCACCTACATCAATCCAAAGGATTCGTCTTTGATCAATAGGTTCATCAAAGAATATTTTATAGAAAGCAGCGAATTGTTGAAACATTTGAAAAGATTTGTTAAGACTACCCAAGATGGCAAGACTTATTTGAAAGTGCTGATATGCGACAGACAATCAATAAGCTACTCAGAGCTTAGTAATTTGCTCATGCAATATTTATCATACGAATCCATTATACTAGAAACGGTAGATATCCCAACAAACAAGCCATTTGATAAGGTTTTGAATCAGAAGTGGTCAGAAGAAATATGGCCTATAGTATGGAGAGGTAACCCCCTAATTCAAGAACTAAATGAAAGTTACAAAGCTTTTAATCTGCAAATAGATTTGAAGTACTTAAACATGATTACAAGTATTTCAAACAATATAAATCCAAAAGTAAGTACACATGGTCTATATGATATTTTAAAAATAACGAAAATGATATACTAACGTTCACCAAGTGGCAACCTTCACATCGAATAGGAACGACTTCCAGTAGTGACAATCTTTGTTGATCCTAGAACTGACACAGTGATGGCCATGGAACAAGATTCTCGTTCTCGAGATGAACCCACTAATCACTCTATAATGTGCTGTATAGAGACAATAGCTAAGAAAGAGCGAGAGCATCAGAATACCTCATCTGCAATAAATGACCCGGCAACCAACAACTATTTATGTTTGAACTATCATGTTTATACGACACATGAACCATGCACTATGTGTTCGATGGCATTATTGCATTCACGCATTCAAAAACTAGTGTATATTGAGGAGTCCCCTATAACTGGAGCCATTGGACAACATAGCGGGAATGGTTATATGATACATCTATCATGTTCTTTGAGTTGGAAGTTAGAAAGTTATAGATTCATAGGCGATAATGACAAACCCAACAAAGTGGACAAATATATAGAGATATAGAGCATTTGGCTTTTCAATTTTCCTTTCTATTCGTACTTTATGTGTATTATTCAGCGTAAAAGCTTATCTTCAATTTGTTGTAAACATTCTACAAGGTTCTCGATGGAATTGTCAAAGTTGATACTACCATATCTTAAATCGTTCAAACTATCAATCATTTCGTTGATTTTTGCCAATTCTTCGAACGCTTCTTTCTCAACTTTGGTAATTTCTTTTTCTAAAGATCTGCTTAATTTATTCATGGAGTTTATCAATATGAGTAAACTTTTCTCACTAATTTCGACATTATTCTGGCTATTGGGATCAAATTGATTAACGAGTCTAAGTGAGTCTATATTATTCTCAACTCTTTTAACCAATTTTGACTCTTGCTGATCCGATAATAAGAAATACAACTGATCAATTGAATTTTCGTCCAATGCTACTTTAACTTTCCTGCTTAATAATGCTGAAAACTGTCTTTTGGAAATTAGTTGGGAAAACTCCTTTGACTCTAAAAGAAAGCTCTTGAGTAAATCTTTGGAGGCTATATTTTGAATCGGGTGCCCATCGTCATCTCCTCTTTGAGTCTCCGACATTAGCAAATGAACCTTGTTTTGGTACCGTAGGTGTCTGTGCTTGCTTGTCCCTGCACATACTTAGTAAAGAAAAAAACTGATCAAATGCTTACCCCATTGAGATATTCACAAACAACAACACAAACAAACACGCGTGGTTCAATCTTCACACTGCCCAGTGCACAGCAGAATTATTGCAGTCAATCAATTAGGTCGACAGACGCGCCGATTACCTTTTTTGCGCGCGTGCGCCCAGCAAGACCCCAAACTTTCCAATATCAGAAGACTGATCCTTCAACATCTAAATTTATAAATCTTGTCACTTAATAATCTAAGACCAAGTAGGCGATGTCAAGTATCTGTATTCCCAAGTATCTACACAGCACACATTACAATGGAGTTACTTCCAGAAGGGCAAAAGAATACGACAGAGGTGACATGGGAGGATCAACAAAAGATTAACAAGTTTTCGACTCTTATCTCACAAAAAGACACATTGACCAGCACTTTAGATCAATATAGAGAAGAAAAAGAGTATCTTGATGATCTATCTTTGGAAATAGAATTAATAGATGAAGATGAGAAGTTGAACTACAAGATTGGGGATTCTTTTGTGTTGATTAAGCAAAATGAAATTGTGGAAAGATTGGAACATGATAACGAGGTTCTAGATGGGAAAATAACTGATTTAGAAAGTCAGATTGAAGATATAGATGACAATTTGAGTAGTTTGAAAAAGCAGTTATATGCCACCTTTGGGGATTCGATCAACCTAGAAAGATAAGCTCGGACAATATTTACCAGTTTTTGTACATATGTATATTCAATATAATTAGCTAAGTCTACATATACAACTTTGGGATTCCTACACCCAAATTAAACAACAAGAACATAGACATAAACATAAACATAAACATAAAGGAGAACGGAAAACCTCAGTACCTAGCGACATATTTTTTTGAAAAAAAAGGTATAAACGAATTTTGTATTCCAAGAAGCATTTAAACGAGAGTGGATGAATTTCAAAAGTACAGTGAAAATGAAGCTTGACAAGTACTAATAAAGTCAGAAATTAATTGGTGGAAAAGACTGTAAACAAGCGGTTATCACGCTAGCACATAAAGTAGCGAAGAAGTAAATGCGGGAGAGTATATTCTTGCATGTTGACAACTACTGAGCAAAGATAGCATTGAAAGTCACTAGATCATTATGAGTATCACGTAAAATGACATTTCTAAATATCTCCTTTTCCTCTATTCGGATAACTATGTTGACCTCGCACTTAGTAGATGGATGCACTTCAATAAGTTGAAGACATTCAAGAGATACTATATTCAAGGTTACTATTGGAATCGAGGGCACAATTAGTAAAAGCTTCTGTACAGTATCCTGCAACCCAAGGGTTACCAGTGTAGTGTCAACCTGGATAGCCAAATTTATTAGAGATGCAGAGAATCGTTCATTCTTTACGGCTGAGTAAACTGATTTCAAGTTAACAAGGGCCGAAGGAAGTTTAAAAGATCGTTCTCTTCCGTAGAAGTTGAATTCGAAATCTGAGACTGTTTCGGGAATGAGAAGATTTGTATCATCAATCTCTCCATCCAACCTTAAGACTTTCAAATGAGACGACTCGTCAAATAATGATCTGGTAAAACTGGCAAGCGTTTGAGTTTGTATGTATAACTTATAACGTACGTTGGTTATATGATATTGAGACCAGTCAACTTCCGAAGAGAATATGGTAACAATATCGGAACCCTGTCCAGTATTTGAACACTTTACTTCACACCCTGAGATGCTTAAGATCTTAGCTGAAGTTGTACTCAAATCTGAAACTGTCCCACAACATAATGTCAGTTTTTTCAAGTCTAATTCGACATTGCAAAAGTCAAAGCCTCCGAATAATGCAACATCTTCCAGATTTGTCATGTAATTCAAAAAAGTTGTCCTTGTTAGAGGTTCGGAGCCATGCATATGAAGTTCTAGTTTGATTATATTGTCATATCCAAATACATTGGAAAGAAACTTGGTAAGAGAATTGGCATGAACGTTTCCAGTCCTCTTGATATCGATGGTAAACCTGACGTTTGGGATATTGAAACAAGGTAAATTGTTGTAGTCAATTCGATCAATTGAGTTGATAGACAATGCCAATGAAACCTCCGGAATATTTTTTCTGATCTTCGTGAATTGTTCAGCATTCTGTAAATTCGCATGTCTTCTCAATATGTTGAAAAAATCCTCCATCAATTCAATCTCTTCCGGTTCGATTGGTCCATGAATAATATCGATCTTTTCTAGACTGTAATCCAATACATAACGTAAATCAGGAGATGACAGGTGATAAAATCCATCTAGTGCCAAATTGCTGACTTTTTTCAAATACCTGTGATTGAACCATTTCAATTTAACGAATGAAGCACCGTTAACAACTACCTTCGCACAATTATCAAGAATGATCTTTATCTCTTGGTAAACTGATAAGGATATACCATAAGCTCTAAAGGTTGAAATACAATACCCATTGTCTTTTTCCGAATCCAAACCAAAGCCTGTATTTGTACAGCTTGCACCTTGGATTAAGCTGATAAAATACTTATAAAGATCTGAATCAATTTGGAATTGGGAACAGTCTGATAGAATGATGAGACTCTTACGTAAATCCACCTTATGAAGTAAACGCCTTGCTATCATAGAATTGATTGGAGTTTTGGTGGTATAGTCTTTTATTGATGTAAGAAGTTCACTATAGGGCATGGAAACAAACGTATAGTCCATCACTTTCTCCTGTAACTCACAAGGTAAAGAACCCACAATTGAAACAAAACTATTGATCGATGACATTTTATATCACTATTTCATCTAGCAATCCGATCAGAGTTCTGCCGAGGGTTGTGCTACCACAAAGAACCTATATTGAAGGTAATAAAAAGAACACCACTATTATTGAATATGAAGTTGACAATTGTTTAGTTTGGAGTAAATTATTAATAGATGGTTACAATCAATCAATCACAAGATTGGAGCAATGAAATAGAGAAGAATGCTTGCAGATGTACCCTGCGGCTTACACCTCTGGCGATAGGTCACATGCCCCAAAAATTCGCAGGCTCCAGTGATCACTATCAGTACATAACAAAAGATAAATCATTTCTTCACGTTCGTAAGAGTAAGGCAATCTTGAGTTGTTTGGGCATTTGCTAGTCCCTTAAGATTGAGAAACTTGAAAACAAACTGAGGGAGCTCAAAATAGCCACTCTGGTCCCTAACAGGTTTCGTGCCCCGTAACCCCCACAGTACCGTAGTGACTAGTCTACATTCTACAACGATTAAATGGTTCAGCCGCTTCACATTTATGAAACGAATGGTGAATTTCTTGAGCGAACAATGTGCGATGACTAAACTCAGTTCATTACTACAAGTTACGTTCCAGCAACAAAGAGAGAATTGACGATACTCAAATGATGGCCAGTTTTAACAAAATCAATAGAGATATTAGGAAACAAGCTCTTAACTAATTGAAGTCCTTCGCTAGGAGTATATGTTGACATACATCAGTAATGTATATTAAATTCTATCAAAGTAATACAAGAAATACATAATTTTGGAGTTCTACATGAGTGCCAATCACTCTTTACTAATTTCATTAGTAACAACATTCTCTTCTTCCAAATCTTTCTCCTTACCGACGATTATACTTGGAGCTGAGCTAGACTTACCTAAAATTTTCTTGACAACTTCGATAAGTGATGCTCTTCCTTGCCACACTGGGAACAAAATAATATAACAAGCAGCTAAAACTAACCAGATCATATAGACAACAATAAGCGCAGTAAACGATCTCTTGCTAAATTCATATTTGGATCCGTATAGAGCAACAGGTAATATGATATAACATCCCAGTAAAACAAATGCGTTGAAAGCTAGACACCACCATGCCTGCTTATGTAGCAATCTTTTCTCTTTATCGGTAATAAGAACAGCTTGTCTTTCTTCTTCATCAACATCGTCACCTAACTTGATGCTTTCTTCAAATGTGCTGAGATCAAATGGGATAGCGTCTGGCTTCAGGTAACTGATAATAAACATATAGATAGGAGCAGAAGCTAAAGCAGTCAGATTACCAATAACTGTTGCTTCGTTCAACATAAGAGTGTCTTTGTTAATGGCCCCACCCGAATAAGCATGTGTAGCTCCCACCCAACATGCAACACCTGTGAGTGAGCCCAATGGTGCACCGATAATCAAAGACAATTTAGTCATTTTGCTCCAAAACAAAGTCATAACAACAGCACTAACCTCAGGGGTTAAAAGGATGCCTGTAAAACTCAATAACCAACCAGCAGTGACACCGACGTAATTAAAGATAACAGCTAAGACAGCCATAAACAAACTAAACCCAACCACAGAGATATGGCCTGCAGTGACTAATTGTTTACCAGTTGCATCTGGCTTTATGTACGTTCTGTAAATATCGTAAGTAGTGACTGATGAGAACGCAATCAATTCAGCAGAAGTAGCTGATGTAACGGACATGAAAAGCATAACCAACCCAGCTGCTGCACCACTGGTACCAAAAATAGCAGCTAGACCATAGATAACAGGTAGACCGGACGCCACTTCATGATCAGTCAACACGTTAGGGTAGGTTATTGATGCTGGATTTAATAATAATGCCCTTGTAGCTAACCCTGCTGATGATCCTAAAGCTGCAGGAATAATCCACCAACAAATACTTCCCATCATATATCCTTGAAAAACACTGGTTGGATCTGATGCAATAGCACGCTGAGAGTAACCTGGATCTCCAAAGACAGAACTCAAACCACCAATCATAACTGTCCATGTCAGCAAAATCATTTGCTTGTCATTGAATGAAAGATAACTTTGTCCAGGAGCTGGGAAAACAGCTTCGACTTCCTTTAACAAGTCATACATTTTGGATGGAGAACCGATTAAAGAAGAAGAGCAGTAAATTGTGTAACATGACACAATCAAAATGACATAAATGATGACAGTATGAATCCAGTCTGAAATAAAGGTTGCTTTCAATCCACCTAATGCAGTATAGATCATCACACCTAATGGTAATAAGAAGCTCGCTGCAACTGTATGCATACCAGTAGTGGCAGCGAAACCTTGAGATCCACCTAGTAGAAGAAGAGAAGAGATCAGGACATTAGTTGAGATACAGTAACACAAAAATACCCAGTGACCGGCTTTTCCAAATCTAACATAAAAACATTCAGAAAGAGTGTGAGCGGCAGGTGCTCTCAACTTGATTTGAATTGCTAAAAACACGAACATGGTGATTTGAATTGTACCACCAACACCATATAAGAACCCACCGCCAATACCATGAGTATAACTCCAGGCTCCAGAAGTTAGCAATGTAGCTGGCCACGTCCAAGCTGAAACAGTACTCGAAGCAATAAGACCAGATCCGACATTTCTTGAAGCAGTAGAGAATCTTTCAGAATTCTGAACTTGTCCCATATATTTTGACAGGACTCTCGTAATTAATGCCATTAATAGAGCAAAGGCTGCACCAATCCCCAAAGCAAACCCGTATCCGTAACCTTGACTTAATACATATTCTGCCATTTCGACTAACAGGATTGTTTATTATTTCTTTTGTATCTTGTTTAATGTATAGTGTTTCAAGCAAATAAGAATTTCACAGATTAAAGTTTATTTATGATTCATAAATAATTCAAATTTAACTCAACTTCCATGTGTGTAAAATCAAACTATGAGATTTGAGCTTCTATTTATCACTCTCAAACTTATTCAGAACAGGAAAATAATCAAAATCTGATCGGGGGTGAAAACAGGCCATCAACATCATCCAGCCCTAAGGCTCTAAACGACTTCGTACCCTGCATCTGGGATCTGGATAAGAACCAGTTCCTAGTCAACGAGCCTCTAAACGCACATTGCAGAAAGTCTAAAGCTTGCACGGAGCTAATTTGGAAAATTTACAATTACCGTCGTCGAAGTGTGAGCCGCACAGTCTTATCTTGATCTCACCAATAATCTCTTGCGATGAGCCGCTATCACAGAGAAAGCTGAATAACGGTTTCGTTCCACTATAGAGTTTTGATTGGCATGAGATTGCCCGCAAGCCAACGTAAAATCCAAGTTTAAGACACCATCAGTTTTTTCATCATACGCTGTCTATACATCGTAATGTGTATAATTTCTTTGAAGATTGGGTGACTAAAGTCTGTCAATCAAAAGCCTATTTGCACAACATGTCTTTTAGAAACTTTCTGAAGGTATACGTTGCGGCTCAACATCCGAGTTCCGAGTGCCGACATCCGTTATCCGTTATCAAATGATTCATTAATTCACTATTTTGTTTGGCTCACCCAGCTCTATAGACATTGTTTTCTTCCTCTTAACTTTTGAGGTACAAATTTACAATCTTGGGCAATTGGCACTTCCGAAATCCGACATCCGACATCCGATATCGATTAATTTTCAATGGTTTCCATGTTTAAACCGTTATCATTGTGAATGTAATTGTCTTCCAGATGGTACGACAAGAAAATTTCTAGAAAAGCCAGCATAAGCACTACTCGATTCGATAATGGTCTATAAAAGCAGGGTCTCTTTGTAGACTTTTTCGCAATTCACGATCTTATATTGATACCAGCTGGATTTATTAACCGCTTCCTAGTAACCACTAAAATACTGAATCAAGATCATCATGACTCGCTCCACTTGGGAAGATATTGCAGCTAAGAAGAGAAACGACATATTGCTTTCCATCCCTACCAAATGGAGACAAACGGATATCAAAGTAGCTATGGCCAAAGCTGGCTTTGTTCACACCGGTCACTACCTTGACCTCATTCTACCTAAAGATGAGACTGAAATTACAAAATTAACTATAAAGAAGTTATCGGAAAACATTTCTAATGGGAAGTTAACTGCATATAAGGTTGTTGAAGCTTTTTGTCATAGAGCAGCACTTGCTCATCAAATTCTGAACTGTTGTACTGAAATATTCATTGAAGAAGCCTTGACAAAGGCTTCCCTCCTTGATGAACACTTTAAAAACACAGGTACAGTTATCGGTCCTCTTCATGGGATTCCTATATCATTCAAAGATCAGGTTGATCTTGAAGGAAAAGATTCTTCAATCGGTTATATTGCTTACGCTTACAAGCCAGCTAAGAAAACTGCGTTAATAGCCAAAACACTTGAAGCTCAAGGTGCAGTTTTCCATGTCAAAACAACTGTTCCAATGGCTATGATGCTTCCTGAAACAGATTCAAATCTGATGGGTTATACATCCAATGGAGTCAACGTTAAACTCACTAGCGGAGGAAGTTCTGGTGGTGAAGGAGCTCTTTTAAGTGCTGGAGGTTCTGCCATTGGGTTTGGTACTGATATTGGAGGAAGTATTAGAATTCCAGCATCATTTCAAGGTTTATATGCTTTGAAGCCTTCTAGTGGAAGAATACCATACTTGAATGTCACAAATTCTTATGCGAATCAGGAACTTGTTCCTTCCGTTATTGGACCTATGGGCCGCAGCTTGGAGGATATTGAGTATCTCACGAAGTTGGTAGTTTCTGCAGAATCCTGGAAGGTTGACCCAAAAGTGCTATCTGTGCCATGGAGAGATCAATATTCTAATGGAAACCCCCCACTGACAATAGGAATTTGGAAAACTGATGGAGCAATTAATCCCCACCCTCCAATTCAAAGGGGCATGAGAGAAACTGAGATGGCTTTAAAAAAACAGGGAATCAAAATAGTTGAGCTTGACTTCCCTGCTTCAACGAAAATCATCGAAACCCTGGACAAGGTCTATGGTGCAGACAATGCGGGTGAGATTGCTGCTGTTTGTGCAGAATCAGGAGAGCCTGTAGTTCATGGTGTTCAAGTCACAATGACAAAAGGCGGGTTTAAAGTTCCACTAAACGTTAACGAATGGTGGGAGGTTTCTAAATCTGTTTATAAACATAAACAAGAATTTTATGAATACTGGAAATCAACTGGAATTGATGCCATTATTTGCCCAATTTGGCCAAGCACTGCTTTCCTTCCTAATGGTGATCACAGTATCAATTACACCGGACCTTTCAATTTGACTGATTGCGCAAGTGTTGTCTTACCTGTGACAAAAGTTGATGCACAAGTTGATCTTGTTGACAATTTGTATCACCCAAGGGACGAAATAGATAAGGCCGTCTGGGAGTCTTATGATCCTCAGGTGTTTGACAAGATGCCGGTGTGTTTACAAATTGTTACAAAGAAGTTGGAAGAAGAAAAAGCTCTTTGGATTGCCAAGGTCGTCGAGACTGCCCTTCAAAAGAGTAGTTGAGCAGGGAATAACGTGATGTAACATCAATACTAATTACAAGATTATTAAGTAATATGTACGGCGCAATCTTATATATATTGAACTCATTCTCCGAAAAGGTGTTCAATCATCATGAAAATAATTGGGAATTCAGGTATTCAAACATTGAAACAAAAAAATTTAGAAAACTAAAAGGATATATAACCTACCCAGGTCATAATAAGAGATGATCACGATAAGTGGGATTGATTAAGTCAAGCCTTTTTGGGTCTTAATCAATGAGACTTCGGCTTGTATTTTATCGGTCTGCTTTTTCAAGTCAATCAAAGAAGCAATGCTTTGTAGCAATTGGTCGAATCTGGTACAAACAGTAGTGGACGGTATAGTGGGTTTCAACGAAAGGCCCATTTCACTCAAAACTTCAATCACTTTTGATTGAACGGCCGGTTTAAACGTGGACAGCTTTTGAGATCTTATATAAACCCCGGGTTGTATCTTCTCTTCGTGTAATCTCAAACCGTAAACCTCCATCTCTTCAGGAGTCATCTTCGATTTGATCATTTCCAACCCTTCAGACTTGGCCTGTTGTGGTAATGGTGATTCCTCTACGGAAGCTGGTACTGTCTTTTGAGCTGTTGCAGAAGAAGCAGGAACACTTTTTTGAAGATCCTTTTGTTTTCTACCTTGTCTTGGGCCCGACTTTGAAGGAGGAGCTTGAGTCTGTGCTTGAGTTTGTGATTGCGACTGTGACTGCAATTGTGCATTTGCAGCAGCCTGTGCTTGTTGAATCTGCTGTGTATGTGGAATTGCATTGGGACCAAGTTGTGGTGCAACAGGTGCTTCAGGCTTTCTCTTTTTCGATTTATCGACGGTCATCAAAGAATTATATAATTGTGTTAAGCCTGAAGAGGTTAGATATTGTTGAATGGAAGCTGAAGATTGTGGGGAGTCCAATAATTGAAGTAGCTGAGCTCTTTCTATCAGCATCTTTTTGGCCGCCAGTTCAAATTTCCGAGCTTCAATCACTAATGATTCTTCTTCAGCGATCTCCGTTGGAGCTCTATGGATCAATCTATTCAAATATTGTTTTCTTTCTATTTCTTGCTTTTTGTCAAAATTTTCCAAACTCTTGATCAATGCTGTATCTTTAGGACCTTCTGTTTTACTGTTCAAATATTTGGCAGACACCTTATATAGATGTTCCTTTAAATCCTCTACAGTTCTCTCTTTTCTATCTCCTCCCTCGGGAGTGTAATCATATCTGTCAATTATCACGGCCCATCTTAGGTCATAATCTGATGCAAGTTCAAATAAATACTTTGTCTCCATGTAGTCCCAATCCACATTGATATCTTTTAAGTGTTTTTCGTACTCAGCTTCCGAAAACCGAGGAATCTCTAACTTCGTGTTATATCTCTCAAAATTATATGGTCTATTGATATCTATTTCGGACTTTGTCCCTTTAACCCAATGATGAAACTTTAGACCATCAGATCTACCATCATTCTTGAAAGGAACCCAACTCCAAGGTGTTGCCTTTCCTGTTTTGATCTTGTCTTTAAATTTTATTGTCTTTTCAACAGCAACCGGCGGAAGGTTAGTACCAATCAAATTGAACAACTCTCTGCTCATGTTTCCATTCTTTCTCTTCTTGTTTGAAGCTCCAAAATCAGATGATGTATCATTATCTCTCCTTTGTTGTTTCTTCTGTTGTTGATTCTGAACTCTTGTTTCGTCTTTGATGTTCAAAACATCAAGAATATCGGAAGCCATCTTAACGTATTCAAAGTGTCAAAGTATGTGTAGTTGTGTGTTTCCTGTTGAAAGCAAGTGGTAAGGAACAGGTATAAGCCCAAGCAGATTCAGATACTAAATAGTTAAAGGTAATAGTATAGACTTAGGTTCAGTTTTGAAGAAATCTCTGGAGCCTGGTTGGCCTTTGAGTAGTAGCTAGTACATACTACATACTATATTCTACGTACTACGAGTTTGAGCCTTTGCTATGTCCCCTAGGTCGTCGCGCAAATTGCAATGAATTATATTATATTTGATATTTCAAAGTTTGCAGAGTCTCCTAGTAGTACCGTGCGTACGTACTGTACGTCCCCGGGGCCGTAATACGTATTATAATTTATTACCGTACGTCTATTCCCTGCCAGTCGAGATCAATCCACCCCAGACAATCTGCCAGGCTGGATCCCTGTTCAATAGCAAATCTCTACTCTTTTGTTGCCATGAATCATAACAGCTATAAAGCCCGTTTTAATTAGATCATACTCTCAAGCCCAAAGTGTAACATCGAATAGCTTTGATCCGATTATGAAAAGTACACCACTTCACCGTTTGGGCCATCCTTTGCATCACTAACTCAAGTATTTCAAGCCATTCCTGGTCACTGGCACAAAAATGCTTTATTCAAACTCCGCATCCTCAAGGGGTAGAACAAAGATCAGACCGCCAAAGAAAATCATATCGAATGAAGTAGATTTTGAAGAGTCGTGGAATGTTCTTGAGAATGCTATCAAAGAAATGCAAAAAAAGAATGCCTCGAAACTTTCGTTTGAGGAATTATACAGAAAGGCTTACAACCTAGTACTCAGAAAGCGAGGAAAGCAGCTTTATGATAAAGTGGAGCAGACTATCCACAATCACTTGCTTACAGATGTTAGGGAGGGTTTGTTATCATCTGATACGTCTACAGACGAGCGCCTGTTTCTTCAACACTTGAACAATAGATGGGAGGATCACTTACTGAGTATGCGAATGATCAGTGATGTTTTGATGTACCTTGACAGAGTTTATGCAAAAGAATATCATTTGCCCCTAATTTACGATGTTGGCTTAAATGTTTTCAGAGACACCGTCATTAAGTACAACAACCACGAAATAGGATCGAAAGTTATCAGTATTATCATAGCTTATATTAATAAGAGTAGACATGGTGAAATCATAGACAAGTTAATCATCAAGGCAATCATTTATATGCTTGAATCTCTCACTGAACCCATTTCAATTGATTTAGGCAATGCATCATCTCCAGCATATGGAGAAAATTACTATTTGCGCTATTTTGAACCAAAACTAATGGAATCGAGTCATGGATATTTTGAGAAAAAAGCAACGGATTTACTTGTGCTTCAGTCTGGTACCATATACATAGAAAACATATTGCAATTAATCAAAGACGAAGAAGCAAGAATTCAGTTGTATTTGCCCGATGTAACTTCACCTAGGTTGATAGAACTTATGGATAATGATTTAATCACCAGACATTTGGAGTCGATAATCAAGCTGGAAAATGACGGTTTAAAAATGTGGATTAGCGACAATAATTTTGTTATGATTTACTCTTTATATAAATTGGTGAGTAGAGTTGATTCAGAACATGAGATGCTCAAACGACAACTACGGCATATAGTTGCAATCAATGGCGATGAACTAAACCAGAAAACGAAAGCGGAGCTTGAATTTCTACAGCAAAAACAACTTCAACAAGAAACAGTAGCTGAGTCAGAAGTTAATGGCAAAAAGGCGCCAGTCAAGAAAAAGAATACCAAAGAGAATGCAACGCAGTTTGCAGTCAAATGGATCCAAAAATTTTTAGACTTAAAGTTTAAGTATGATCAAATAATCAAAAACTCCTTTGACAGCAACGTAGGCCTTGTCAGGGAGATTGAATCATCGTTTTCTATCTTTTTGAATACAAACAATAAAATCTCGGAATATTTGTCATTGTTTATAGACGATGGTATCAAAAAATCATTCAAAGATATGTCACAAGAAGAAGTGGAAGATGCATTGGATAAATCGATTACTGTTTTCCGATTCATAAAAGACAAAGATGTGTTCGAAAAGTACTATAAAAATCATTTGGCCAAGAGATTGCTACAACAAAAATCAGTGTCAATTGATATTGAAATGAACATGATCACAAAACTTAAGCATGAAATTGGATCCTCGTTCACTAGTAAGTTTGAGGGTATGTTCAAGGATATTAAGATATCACAGGATCTTTCAAACGAATTTATGGCAAGTTTCATTTCAATTGATGATAGTGTGAGAAAGGCTAACAATGGAAGAAAATTGGAACTAGATACTTCTATCTTAACGACAAACTTTTGGCCAATGCCAATCAACAAATCCTTGAAAACTGTCCAATACCCTGCGGAGCTTCAAATTCTTACAGAGAAATTTGAGGCTTTTTATTCGACAAAACATGCTGGTAGAAACTTAACTTGGGCACCAAACTTTGGTACAGTTGATATCAGAATGCATTACCCTAGAAAAACGTACGAGGTTAATATGTCGACATTTGCCGGAATCATTATATTATCGTGTTTCAAAGAAGATTCGCCTAAGGAACAATATACTTTTGATGAAATTTTTGAAATTACCCAAATACCTAAGCCTGATCTTACCAGACATTTACAATCAATCTCTGTTGCATCCAAAACCAGACTATTGAGCAAGAAGCCGATGTCAAAAGACATTAACCCGGGAGATATTTTCTCTATAAATGAGCAGTTTAAATCACCGCAAACAAAAATAAAAGTGTTGACTGTGTCTTCGGGCTCCAAACTTGAAGATGATTCCCAACGAGCGCAAACCATGGAAGTGATAGATAAAGCAAGAGAGATTGAGACCGAGGCAGCTATTGTGAGAATCATGAAAGCTAGAAGAGAATTGAAGCATCAAGAGTTAGTGACGGAAGTCATTAGACAGTTGATCAATAGATTCAAGCCAAATCCTTCATTTATTAAGTTCAGAATCGAGGAGTTGATTGAAAAAGAATACTTGAAGAGAAACGAAGATGATAGGGATGTTTACACTTACTTAGCTTAGTTTGCCAAATAGAAATACCATCACGCACGTTGGGTTGTGTGTAGTAGATGAACACAATGGTTTATGGTGTGGTTCTAAATAAATACTAAATACTAAATACTAAATACTAAATACTAAACACTACTAAATATTATTACTGGTATACCAAGTAATCATTAAATATTTAATTTGGAACCTAAAAATATGAATTTGTGCGTGCCCTCCCTCATATATTTTTGTCTTCGGACACGACTTACTGACATCATTTTCAGAACTTGAAAATTTCGACTCCTAAAAAACAAGAGACAAAATTAAAGACTTAAAAGATATAACAGGAGTTGTTATATGCTTTACAGTAGAATAGAATCAGCGGAGGATACGACGAGTGGTCTTGACAGTCATAATACCACACATGTATCAGTTTTGCACTTTTCTCAACACGGGATACTTTTCTTTTGGGTCACCCAAGATATGAGTCTTTGAGCACAACGACTGTCTGGTTGAAGAGCTAAGTGCAATACAGCCCTACATGTGTAACAGGTAGGTTGACAGTCATTTCTCATTTAGTCGATACCGTTATTGACACCCCTCTCCCCCCTTCACACTCCCAGAAAACTTGTTTTCTTGCAGCATCAGATGATCCGGATATGTTTATTTCACTAAATCCAAAAATCCTTCCAGACAACAGACGTTTTGTCAAGAGTCTTCAAGGCGTTTGATGTGGTGAGTTCGATTATTGTATAACGAAGGGGGCATAATGAAAAGACCTGCTTCTCATAGAGTAACAGGACGTGCATCATAGTACATCAATTCAGGTTTATTCCCTCTTCGGAACTAAAGCTCAGTATGATTGGTGTCTCCAAGAACACAAACATTTTTTTACTGCACTATATAGCTGATTCACTATGTAAGAATATCATGTCTCGTACTTAGGACTGCGTGATTCGACTGATTCAAAAAAACGTAATTCATATATAATATATATACGAAAGGCAATATTCAAAGAGAGAAAGTTGAGATCAATGCTTTATAATCTCTTGAATAGACATATAAATAAAAAAAATCGAAACAAAATCAAGCAAACAAATGGTGGACAATCGAGCTGAATGTAGAAATTGCTTCATAAATTTTGGGAATAGAATAAATCAAAACGTGTCAGAGAAAAAATAAACAAACAAACATATCAAAATAAAGGCAAAAACAAAACAAAAATATAACAAAAACCATGACCTTTCATTCACATAATGTAATAACAAATATTTTAAATTTTAGACAACAAGTAAACAAATACGATAAACATAGGAGTGAGAGGATGAAAAGCAAGATAATAAAACGAAGTGAGATATGACATAGGAAAACATAGGGCGAAGTCAAAATTTTGGCCTAGCTGTACTCATTCTTGACCGAATCCGATAGTTTCTTCCACGGCAATTGTTAACTTCTTTTTCAGACTTTCATAATCTTTGTAAGGTGGCAAATCAACTCTATTAAAACAGGTATGTGATTTCGGTAATTGATCAGGTTCACCTGCTTTTTCAATTGTGAATCTTCTTGGACCGTCAGACCCTTGTAAATCTTTAAAACCATTGACTGGAATTCTAGAAGTACCAGTGGTAAATTGTAACAATCTGGCCCTTTGCTCACCTTCCCATTCACTGACACATTTCCAAAACCACTGAATAACTTCGTCACTTTCTTGGAATCCTCTATAATCAGTATGCTTCTTCCAGTCTTCAATATCAATATCTGCTAGACCACCAATTAATAATTCTAGTTCTCTTTCATCGAAGACCGAGACGAGTTCTTGAGGAATCATTTCATTGAAACCATCCATGAAAGCTTTGAATTGGGCTTCAACAGGTTTGGAGATGATCCATTCTGTCTTCAATTCAACGTATTCACGTTTGTTGTCATTGGTGACTTCAATATCTCTTCCATTTGGTTTCAAGTCGATAACAACCTTTTCACCAAATCTATCCTCTTCAATACTGAACGTTTCATAGATTACATCTGTGATATCATTGTCCAGCATCCAGCACATGGATCTGTATAATTCAGAATCCACACTCTCTAAATCTTGCAAAATAATCTTCTTATGTAACATCATCTTATACATGGCACCAACAAAGAAAGCGTCCAAAAATCTACGATGAAAGACACCTAAACCAACTGTTCTTCCAACAAATTTGAAATAATTCAAATGTTCGGAATTAACATCTGAGTTTGGATTTATTTGTAACGTATAATTATCACTTGTAGCATATTGGAACAAGCAATAGAATGGATTGAACATTTCGTGAGATAATTGCTGGAAGAACTCCCTTGAAACTCCACCATAATCCAAACCTTCTTCACCTTCAAACTTGATCATCAATCTTTTCTTCAAATCTTCGGGGGTTTGTCTCATCACATCTCTGAATGCATCTTCCATTAAATCTTCTCTTCTCACCTTAATATGGCATTGACCAGGTAGAATTCTTAAAGCTGGTTGTGATCTGAAGTAAACTAACTTTCTTCTAAAGTCACGTTTATATTGAGGAACATTTTGATCCAGCGATGAAGGTAATCTTGGATCATCCCAAGTAGTTGTCTTGGTGTTATGATCGACAAAATATACTCTGGAAGTGTTAGCAAGTCTCATTTCCCAACCACTTGGTAATGGACCCATTGCTGATAATCTCTGTGCATTGTAACCACCACTGTTTCCAAAACTCTTGACAAACTGTTGTCTTCTTGGGTCAACCCAAGTGGTAGTTCTAGTGTTATGGTCAACATAATAAGGTCTTCCTTCAGGTGTAAATCTCTGTTCCCATCCAGGTGGTAGTTCTCCTAATCCTGGAGTAGTGGCGCCGGTAGCAGCCATTGTCACTGCAGTAGCTTGTTCAACATGCGGTGTTGAGGAATCAGGCAAGGTTCTGTTTCTATATTGAGCCCTTTCTGCTTCTCTTGTATCTTCCCTCTCTTGAGTTCTTTGCGTTTCTGTTTGGTCGAGTGTTGGCCTTTTCCAAGTCGTGGTTCTTGAATTGTGATCAACGTAGTACGTTCTACCAAAATTATCAGTTCTACGTTCCCAGCCTGGTGGTAATCTACCTAGTTGATCTTCGAATGAGGAAAACTGTCTCTGAGTGGCAGAGGTGCTTGCGGCATATGATCCTGTAGTATCAGTAGCAGGAGTATTAGGTAAACCAGCATTTCCAGGAAATTGGGTATTTATATTCGAAGTTGGAGTCGAGGATGCACTTGCAGAAGGAAGAGGTAAAGTTTGAGGACGAGGGAAATCTGTTGGGTCTCTTGGGTCCCTCGATTCGTTTCCATTTTTATGAGAGATGGTAATAATAAGTTTTCCCGAGACAAGCAAATTTGAATTTGATCTTTTCAATTCTTCAGCCACGGTCTGTTCACTGGAAAGATCACTTAGATTGATCACGTCCCCAACTCTGATATTAACAACTCCTAAAAATCCTTGGTCCTTCTTCTTGAACTTTTTTTGATCGAATATTTGGATAATCAAGATCGAATTCTCTGTCACATTGAATTCAAAAGTTTGATTCCAGTGAGGAGATAACGTCTTTTTTGCGGTCTCTGTGGTTTGAGTTTGTGCACCATCAACTGTTAGAACGGCAAAGGGATCAGGAGATCTGAAAACATCTCTCTTGTATAGTGCTTCTGCTGCTATAACTCTAACGGTAATCTTGGAGCGACTAAAATGATATGAAAATAATACAGAGGTATGTTAGTACATCAATGTCAAAAAGATACAATCATTGAGATCAATGATTTGAGCAAAAATAGAATGAATTAGTACTTACGATGACATGTTTAATGGTCCGTTGCCTGGAACGTTAATGGAAGATATCGATTGGATTGGCCTGGTTCGAAAGGGGTATCTCTAATATGATTGTAAAATAGGACTTCTTGAATAGGAAACGTAATTTTAAAACAAATAGAATAATGGATCCTGGTGGGTATGTAAACAAGAATCGAAGATCAAATGAACCCAAACGTTGCTTCAGTTGTTATATGACAAGCTTAATACACGGCTTTCGACTACTGACAATAGCTGACGGTGAAAATGCAACTGTTCAAGTTGAACAATAAAATCTGTTAACGGTTTTGTCGTTAACTAGTTGATGATAATTTAAGAGAACCTAGAACAAGTGGATATGACTAACAAGTGACCGGTGTAAGTAATTAATTTGGTGTATTATTTGACTGCTCTTTACTTAAGTGATGTCTTTGAGACTTTAAAATTTAGCTGGAATAAGCCTATGATATTTTATTATGTAATGTTATGTAATACAAATTTATAAATTGTCAGATATTTGTGAATTATTTATTGTTCAAGTCTTACAACTACAAGGGGTGGATACTGACTGTTGTTTGAAATGTTATTCTTCTTTAGACGCAGTAAATATACATATCAGATTATCAATTGAAACAAATATTTGTTTTCTCTGTGATATTTACCTTATTACAGTCATCAAAGCTATCAATGATCACGTTTACTATTCATCCTCAGGATGGCGAGTCTCTACAATGACAACGCCCGCTATTGGGCTGCGCCTTAAAATGTGGCGAGTGCGGGATGCCGGTGGCTCTTGAATTCTTTCGGGTGCCCAGTGCACGATACCAATTGATGAGGAATATATGAAGGACTACTATACAATGGCCTGCAGGTGTGTGATGGTCAGTCAACCAAAAAGTATTAAACATACAGACACACATTGAACATTAACATTAATGGTGAAAATACCAAAAAGTTACATGCAAATCATAGATGTAAACTCCCACACCATGCACAATACCAATCACTACTCTATTGAACAATCACACTTTACATGGATGGCTGGGCAGATCTACTACAAGATCAGGTATATTCAAGGCTGTGTATCTATGATCTTTTTGACAAATTAGGGAAAATGTGACCTGCCAGCCCTCTTTTAGTTTGTTATCTCCTTTCCATAAACGACTCTGTGTAACTTTTCAAATAATATATATATATATATATATACATATGTACATATATCTTTCCAGACATTCAATATCTTGCTGAAAGTATGTTCTTTTGTCTTACAGTAAGGCATAATATCAAGTTTCATCTCAAAGTCGATACAAATAAGTTAGACACCAATTTACTAACTATAGTCATTCATTAATCAATCCGTTAAACAACTGCATACATACCCACATAAGGTTAACATTCACCTTATCGCTATTTCACAAAAAAGTCCCAAAAATATTACCGAAATTCTCTTAATATGTCTTTAAGCACAAACACCGAATTGTTAAAGCTTGCCAACCAATTGAACTCAAAAAAAACACGGCTTAGAGTTGACAAAGACGATAAATTGCCAATTTTTAACAGGCTAGTAGCTAGTTCATTGAACTTGAAATCCAATTATTGGAAGATTGATACTTCAAATTTAGAAGATGAATTCGAGTCCCTAACTTCAATGTCAGTGAAAGATAAGATGGTTTCCATTGGCTCCAATGCCAAATATGGCAACATAAAGATATACGAAATAAATTCGGAGTCAAACTTTCTTACACATTTGACTTCCATAACACTCCCAAATGTTTATTCAATGGAATGGTTGTATAGTGTTTATGATAACGAAATAGATGGTGATGATGATGACGATGAGTTCCGGTTGTTGCTATCTGGTCACGACAAAGGAATTGTGAATTTAACTTTAATCCCAGACGTTAAAAATCCAGAATTCAAGAATGCCGAAATTATTAAAAGATTTAACCACGAGAAGCATATTACCTCAAACTCATTTGAAGATGTAATTACACTCTCTAACAACCACAAGCCAACTAATTTGATTCACCAACTAGGCACCACTCCAAAGACTTGGAAAACAACAAATAAAAACTCTCTGTTGTCAACTTACAAGGAAAATATATTTTTATGGGATACATCAAGATCGTCATATCCGATTTTGAAAAATAAAGTTAAAGGAATATCATCATTTGATTCTAACATCAAGCAGGATGGATTGTTAGCTCTTTCGGGCACTTTTGGTCTATCGTTGTTTGACATGAGGTCCGCGAACAAAACTGGCATATCATCTTCATTCTACATTCCACATAAGCTAAACTTAGAGTCATCATTAGTCAAATGGTGTCAAGACGACCCAAATTACTTGTGTTCCGCAAGCATGAATGACTTGAACATTTGGGACATCAGAAATCTCAAGCCATTGGCAACCTTGAGTGGGCATCATGATCAAGTATCTTCTATTGAATGGAATACTTTCAATTCAATGTATACCGGTTCTAAAGACGGATCCATAGTTCAGTGGAACTTCAATGAGCTGGACCTCGATCATCAAGCTTCAATTGCCAATGATGTTGTTGAACAGAAACCAGTTAAGTGTACTTTGAAGAACGGTTTCAATTTTGACGTCACTAGTATTGAATGCGGTACTTCGATTTCTGCTTCTAATAACCAAATAATTGGTTTAGCGTCAACTGAGAAGGCTGATAAAATATTAAGTCTTGACCAAAGTTTCATAGGTCTCCATTCTCTATGCTATGATTCGGAGATACAGTCTTCGGTCCCAGCCACCGAAAAGTGTAGATCTGAGTCTACGGTTGAGAGAAGATTCTCCAATGAAACTCTAGTTGATAAAGAAGAGAAAGAAGTACCATTATTTTTCACAACCAAACCCTCAATGAAAATGTCAAAAACTTTAAGACTTTTCAATGATTCAACCACAACGCTTACAAACCCACATTTTCCAACATCAGAGAATGGTGAAGATCTACTGGGGGTATCAGCTCAAAGTACACCAAAATCAGTTATAAGTGTTGACCCTCAATTGGGAGGATTTTCAAACAAATACCGTAGTAAATCAAGTGATTTTCATGCACTTGGTAAAACTGATATGGAATTTATTATGAATCAGTTATCAGTCACCATAATAGATGATGAGGTATATATCTAACTCGGTTTCGGTTTTGCCGATTTACTGCCTTCTCTATTATGTTATTCATATCATCGCGGTAGTTAATATATTTATTTATTTTGATTCTGTAACCAGGTACATTCACAGAAAAACTTCAAACTTTTATAGATCGTTTGGCGTTTTGATTCAAATCTATTCAAGAGTATTCATTATTATCTAATAATAAAAACATTCATATGTCATAAATAATCAGTACAGAGGAATATTGTTCTCGTAGCCGTCATCAATATCTTCTTCTCCATCTATTATTACCACATCATGCACTCTCAAGCTGGACATCTCTGTATCCACCCACTTGTAAAATGATTCCAAAAATTGTTTAACAGTTTTAACTCCCTGAAAGTCCATTCCTGAGGTGAGTATGAGATTAGGTAAAACAGAGCATAACCTCAGTATATGTTGTAAGCCATATATATCAACAAATTTGATGCCAGGGTATGTGTCCAACATATTCTTGAGTTGACGACGTTCTTGCCTATATAACAGCAAGGATCCTAGACATTCATTGAAGTAAAACTGCAAACTTGCAATAATCTCAAGTTGGTTATCAAGGTTTGGATCATCGGTTAGCCTCCCCCTCTTTTTGCTATAACTTACACTATCTTCAGCTTGCTTATCTTGCTCGAATTCAAACTCTTTGATGACGTGTTCTCTGTATCTTTTCAGTATCTCAGTGATTGAACATGAACAAGGAAGTTTAACCAAGTGGTGATTTTTCGTGACATGTTCCCAATCATCAACTAGCAACAGCTTTATACTATCTGGGACAGTCATCTTAATCTCTGCGTGAGCATTTTTGATGCCATTCTGACTGCTATGTTTTTTACCTGTTGTTGGACCTGAAGTACTTCCATTTGACTGATTACTACTGTTGCTCGATTTGCCTTTTGATTTCCCTGCACCCCCGTTCACGCCAGTCCCATTCATCTCTGCTAATTCCCTTGTAGCTGCTGTTGAGCCAGCGGAATCATCTACCAATATTTGTTGCTTCTCCTGTTGTTCTTGCTTGACTTGTATCTTCAAACTTCTTTGTAAAAGCAAACTCTCAGAGTCAATCTTTAAAATTCTATCACCGGTTACCCATTCGTCCCACTTATCCTTCCACCCTTTATAGTGTACTTTGTAGCATTTCAACGTTTGATATTCAGAAGGAAACTTGGAGTCCAAAGTAGTTGTTTCCTTTATATTGGAGGGTTGTTTTGGAGTTATGGATTTGGTGATCTTGGATAATGGATAGTAAATCTTTAAAATTTTGGCTGAGTATAGTAGCGGTCCTTGGTAGACCAGAACATCTGTATTTAACTCATGCGATATCGTAGACATGACAAATCCTTTATTTCAACAACTCAAGTCTTACATATAATAATTTGAACTTTGTTTGGTATTAGTAGATCAAAGGTAAATGAAATAGAAATTTAACAAGAAGAGAGTTTCATTGAACTTGAGGGTACGAGAAAAAAATCTGACCGCGTTTTCATTGTTCAAGTCTCAAGTCTCAAGTCTCAAGTCTCGACTCATACTTCACAGAGCACTCTCGATCAAGCAATTTTATGGAATCATTGGCCAGTTCGATTTCCATAGAATCGAGTTGTACTGACGTATATATAATGTGTATCGTTACCGACCGTACATTATAAGGTTTTAAAAGATTTCAAGCTTTAATGGCTGTTATTGAAACTTCTAGGGCAAACCGTAGCTTACAAGACAGTTCTTGAACCCGACCTTAATGAAAGAGAATTGAAAGCTATATATGAATAAAAGTAGAGAAATAAGCCTATTTGTAATGGTTGGTAATTTTTCAGTTAATATTTGGCCTCGTGTGTTATAGTGGCGGTAGCGATGTCCTGGAGATTCCATTAATAACCATGAAGAAATTCATCTTAAAGCTTGATAACTTTTAATAAAATAATGTTACAAGACTGAAGGAAAGTATCTAGCCATGTAGGCAAAGCAAAGTCTGTAATTATGAGGAAAGCCCGAAAAAAGCGAACGACCAACAAAACATAAATAAAATAAAGCTATATTAAGATTACACAGTATACGAGCGAACCGTAATCACTGTTTTGACAACAAATTGTGATATTGGCGAGTTCAAATATCAAATCCAGTTGATAACGTTCAAAGTCCCAAAATGCATAGAATTGAAAAAATGACAATTTTTTATTTTAAAAAAAATGATGATTGATAACAAAATGCCTTTATGTTAAAAACAACAGCAAAACAGCTTTTTAAGAAAACCTTGCTCTACTTCATCTTCAGAGTAGTGATTCTGTGAATACTCAGGTTGGTGAGATGAGCCATATTGACCGTTTGAACGACCGAAAGAGAGCAATCTTGCATTTTCATCGACCTTATATCCGGGTCCTATATTATTGGTATTATTTTGCGAATGTCTTCTATCAGACCCTTTGCTGTTTCTGTATTGCTGTTGCTGTTGCTGTTGTTGCTGTTGTTGTGATATTTGTACTTGCTGGGCAGCTGCTGCACCTGACTGATGAGCCTGTCTATTAGTCTGGTTGTTCGATCCATAACCATTGAGATTAATTTTCTTGTTCTTGTTCCAGTCCCAACCTTTTCCATCGTTCAACTTCATCCAATCGTAATACCCATCGTCCACTTCTCCTATTTCAGCTAATACACCATCCATTAAGTCAGTCAAATATCTATAATCAGGTTCCTCTTCAAAACGAAGATTTCTCACGTATGTTAAATAATCTGCAAACTGCTTTGGAAGTTTATAGCACAAAGATTGAATTTGAGTTGACTGCTTCTTTTCTCCTATTTTTTCGTACTTGAGCTTATTGGTTGGAGCTTTAAGCCCTTGCCATGGTAATTCACCTTTCAAAAAATACAAAAAAACATGTCCTAGAGATTCCAAATCATCTCTTCTAGACTGTTCTCTACCCAAGTGAGTATTAATCGACATGTATCTTGCCGTTCCGCTTAAAGACTTTCTTTCTCTATATGGTATATGTTGTTTAGTATCTGGGTTTCTGTATTGTTTAATCATACCAAAATCAACAAGGTATATGTTATTGTCATTCGGGGTAGATCCAATCAAAAAATTGTCTGGTTTAATATCTCTGTAAATTAGATCATTTTCATGAACAAATTGAATCCTTTGGATCATTTGCTTGGCCACCTGGCCAACGGTCTTTATGGTGAATTTTCTTCCACACCACTCAAACAAATCTTCCAATGAAGGACCGAGGAGTTGTATGATTAATATATTATAATACCCTTCTTGGCCAAAATAATACACTTTCGGTATACCATCAATTGAGAGGTACATATGATTATCGTTTTCAGGTCCATCTCTTATATGTTTGTTGATGGCACTATTAAGAATTTTATAAGCTTTAAACTCATCCCTTAACTGAGGAGCCTCTGATTTCTTGCTTTCAAACTTTATTGCCACTGGCTGATTGTCACGTAAAAGGTCGTAACCTTTGAAAATTATGCCAAACGACCCTTCACCAATCTTCTGTGCTATCTGATAATGAGATGCTATAATGTTCCTGTTTACCTGTTGGGTTGAAGAGGAACCAGTAGACGTTGACCTATGTTGTTGTTGCTGTTGCTGTTGCTGCTGTTGTTGCTGCTGTTGTTCTTGTTGTTGTTGTTGCTGCTGCTGTTGCTGCTGTTGCTGCTGCTGCTGTTGCTGTTGTTGCTGTTGTTGCTGTTGCTGTTGCTGTTGCTGTTGCTGCTGTTGTTCTTGCTGCTGTTGTTCTTGTTGTTGTTGCTGCTGCTGTTGGAGCTGTTGGTGGCGTTGTTGTTCTTGTTGTTGTTGTTGTTGAATTTGAGAAACTTGCCCCTCGATCTGGGATTGTTGGGTAGCGTGTTGAGAGCTATTTAGTTGAGACATATTGAACGATATTTATGGGCAGAATCGATTTATCGTACTACTCCTGGTAATACTATGATGTACAAATGATACTTAAGTATGAATGTGATGAATATAGTGAAAAGGTGAAACAAAGTAACAAAGTAACAAGGTAACAAATATCAACTCAAATTGATTGAACTATGCAGTATGGTAAATTGATTGAAGGAGCGAAAAACAAGAAAACAATGAGAACCAAAAGTGTGTTTGAATATCAAGAAAATGGTTCAATCAATAGAGTAGTTCAGTTATTCAATTCGTGATACTTTCAGATGTAAGGCTTCGTATCTTCCGTCTGTTTTTATCTTCTAGTGGTATATTTTCTCTCAAAGGAACATAACACGGGTGTATTCTTCGAGTATTGAACTTATATGTGAAACGTTCAAGTAAAAACAAATAATAGAAGGATCCAAAGTGACAAGTACAAATTGCGAAAATTCGTGAATCGTAGTCTCTTTGAAATACCAGGAGATGATCTATTGGTTGCTGTTGCTTTGTTGAATGGACAGAGTGGGAGAGTGAGTGAAAGGACAGAACAAACGAGAAATGAAGTACAAATCAAATATCTAACAAGGTATGACGCGTGAATATAGTGTTTGTAAAGTTATTTAGATGCAATGTTAGAACAAAATAGGACAATAAAAAGCAAGGTGTATCAGACAAAACAAAACATATCATTCTTGTAATCCAATCATACATTTGGGCTTTTCTTTGTTCTTTCTGAGCTCTTAGCTGATAATACCAAATACCCAACTGGAAATTCGATTACATCCACTCCTGGCACCGCACCTGAGCGCTTCACCATTTCCCAATACGGCATTTGGCTGGAGCTATACCTAGCTTTAACCAGCATCTTAATCAAAATTTTATATATAACTTATTAGTTTCTACTGTTTACAATTCAAGATCTACAAAAAACCTAAATCCAAACATAAGAAAGTTATTCTATCACATTTAGGATCTATATATCTATAAAATCAACAGGGTTTTAAACGTATGCTACACAGTATATGCATATCAATTGCAACAATAGATCAAATGCCTGCGGCTTTGAACGCTTCTTCCAAATCCCAGACTAAGTCATCAAAGCTTTCTATACCAATGCATAATCTTATCAAATCTTCAGGGAAATCTCTTTCTTTTCTTACCTTTTCATCGATACTCGCATGAGACATTAAACATGGCAAACTAATCAATGAGTTAACGCATCCAAATGAAACGGTAACTGAAAACAATTGGCAGCTGTCCACGATTTTTTTGGAAAGTTCCACATCTCCAGTTTCGAAAGATAAAACACCACCTGGCCCTTTGCATTGACTCTTGTGTAATTCGTATTGAGGATGGGATTTCAAACCTGGGAAACGAACTTTGAGCCCCTTGGTAACTAACCAATCAGCAACTTTAATAGCTGTCTCTTGTTGTCTTTCAATTCTTAATGCTAATGTTTTTAAACCTCTTAACAATAACCAGGAATCAAAAGGTGCCAGACCCGCACCTGTAGCATTGATAACAAAAAAAACTTTCTCCGCTAATTTCTTGTTATTTGTAGCGATAATACCGGCCATGATATCATGGTGGCCGTTCATATATTTAGTTGCGGATTCATATTGAATATCGGCACCCAATTCCAATGGGGACATCAATATAGGTGACATCATTGTGTTATCAAAAACCACAACACAGTCCGGGTTCACTGAGTGGGCATGGTCACTAATTGATTTCAAGTCAACAACCTTGATTAGTGGATTGGTTGGGGACTCTAGAAAGACCATTTTAGTCTTTGAAGTGATTTTAGATTTCATGACTTCCAAGTCGGTAGTATCATAATGCTGAACATCAACACCATCTTTTTCTTTCAAATATGTTAATAATCTATGGGTTCCACCATACAAATCGTCACCTGCAATCACTTCTTCACCTGGCTTAACAGATCTGACAATGACATCTAAAGCAGCCATACCAGAGTTGACAGCAAAAACGTGATCACACTTGATGATCTTCGACACATGGGTCTGGACGTTTGTTCTTGATGGGTTTCCTGAACGGGTGTAGTCGTATTCACCCATATCTGATAGGGAGTTCGGTTTGAAAGTAGCGGATAAATAAACTGGGGAGACAGAAGAATTGTGTTGATCTTTATGGGTTCCACGAACCACCGTGGTCTCCAAAGAGAACTCTCTAGGTTCTCTAGTGTAGTCTGACATGTTGATGTGTGATAGTCTGTAGGGAGGAATAGTCTTAATTCGAACGCTATTCACTACTAAGTTGTTAATTATAATAGATTCAGATATCCAAACGATGTTAGGTGGACAATTTCAAGTCAAACTTCGAGGTTCTTAGCTGAGTCATCTGTGTTGCACCATAATTGCAGTGAGGCTGACTGGATTAGGATCAAAAACAAAATGTGGCTAGTAACCCTTTTGTGGCTAGTGAACATTTGTAGAAAATGAGGGGAAGGCAGACGAGATGTTAATTAATTGTAACATATACTTATTGATTGGTTGGGTACCGTAAAAAGACAATATCAAATCTGTTGAAGATTGTCTCCTCTCCAACTGTATCAAACGGTTTTCAATACAATATCAGCATCATGCTACATAGCTATTTGAATTTGTCTTCGTATGTCACCACAGCAAGTGCAAGATCTCTCGCATTCAGAGGGGTAATAGCTTCCCCGATTGCCAGAGCACCTAGATTCACAAGAGCTTCACATATTATTTCGGTTCATAGAAACACAGAGCAGAATAATCCTTCAATTCCATTTGAATTCACCCCTGAGAACATGAAGCTTGCGGAAGAAGTCATTTCGAAATACCCGCCACAGTATAAAAAAGCAGCTGTTATGCCTTTATTAGATCTTGGACAACGTCAACTAGGTTTCACTTCAATTTCTGTGATGAACTACGTTGCTAAACTATTAGACATGCCACAAATGAGAGTTTATGAAGTTGCAACTTTTTACACAATGTATCAGCGAAAACCAGTAGGTAAATATCATATTCAGGTGTGCACCACTACTCCTTGTCAATTATGTAATTCAGATTCGGTCATGGAAAAAATTATGGAACATTTGGATTTACAGCCTGGTGAAACAACACCAGATGGTATATTCAGTTTAGAGGAAGTTGAATGTTTAGGTGCTTGTGTTAATGCACCAATGATTCAAGTGAATGATGATTTCTACGAAGATTTAACGAGTAACAAAGTTGTTGAGATTTTGGATGCCTTGAAAAATGATAGGCCAGTGTCTATTGGGACCGCTGCCAGAGAAACCTGCGAACCATTTAGTGGTCCGAAGACATTGATTACTGAGGAAGCTTTTGATTTGTCTAAATTTACAAGAGATGATTTGTAATTGTCTATGTGTTTCAACGTTCTACTTGGACTGCATTTTTATCAATTTATATATTTACTTACTTATTTATTTATTTATTTATTACTACTCAAATTTCGTTCTATAATATATAAAAATATATTCTATATCATACGTATTATTATATATATTCTAGCGCTATAAAACGTATCGAGCCCTTAAATTTTCAAATGTACGCTTTTTAAATCAGTGAACAATCTGAGCCTCAATCTGAACCTGTAATCTAATATAACAAGATTTGAAATTACAATAAGCGTTTAATTCTCTTTATCTGCAAGACTAACTATTCTAACTAAACATCATCGAAAAGCCCAGAAGGTCTATGATATCCAATGCGACAAGAGATCACATTAACTAATATCACTTTATTAATCACAGCACGCTAAATGAATTCCCGGAAAGTAGCGAGAACTATCAAGAAATTAGTACCCGTATGTTTTCTCATATATTTATTAATCCTCCTATCAAACTTATTATTCGGAACAAATATTAATCTTGTTTTATTTCTTCCGTCATCCTCATACTACAGCAGGTCACTGCCGTCTTCTAACACGTTGTTTGTCATAGATGACGTGAAGACTATTTATTATGAGACAATTAGTGCACTACATAACGAGATCACTAGAGTTGTTGAATTGAATCCTAGTGTGGATGGTAGGAGGTCAATGGAAATCGATTGGTCAAGGTATGCATACATTCAGTATGCAACAGATCCAGACTATTTTTGTTCTGCAATTATGAATTTCAACACACTAAAATCCCAAACAGATGCAGATTTAGTTCTACTATTCACCCACAATCTTAATAATCCAATCAATCAGCCGTTGTTCAAAAAAGCTGCAAGTTTCGGAATTAAGTTGAAACCAGTCCCTGAAATCAAACATCGATCAGTATCCACATCCTGGGCTTCATCATTCACGAAATTCCATGTTTTTGATCAGACTGAATACGATCGAGTTGTTTATTTTGATTCGGATTCAACGGTACGGAAATCGATGGATGAGTTGTTTTTTATACCACCTGTGATGATTGCTTTGCCTGTTGCGTATAATGAGTTCTATGATAAAACGTTTGATTCTGGATTGAGTGATGGTATGGTGCCTAGTATGGATGATCGGGATACTTTGGTGGATATATATGATGATTATATACGTGGGAATCAATTCACCAAAGGGATCATATCTTCTTATTACACTATTTACAACGCCTTACCGTCAATGAAAAACGGGATCAATTTTTTGCAACGGAAAAAAAATCGACCACAGTATAAACTGGGTGCATATTTAATGGTCATAGAGCCAAACAAACAAATATTTGAATCTTTGATCAAATTATCAAAAAATAAGAAAAAAGACGAATATGATATGGATCTTATCAACAAATTTGTTAATATTGAAAAAACACTCAACAATAACATATTTCGTGATGCATCAAATAACGTTGAGAAGCCATTACTTATGATCATTCCTCATCATCCATATGGTTTGTTATCTGGAGAATTTTGTGCTGATTCGATGGAATCTCATAAATTTTATCTTGCTGATCCATTAGACTTGCCTTTCATTGCCTCTAGCAAAGGTGACGATGATGCAGAAAGTCCACCATATTGGGTTCAGTCTAATTGTGAACGGAGAACTATGTGTGGATGGGAATCTAGAAATATTTGGGAAAATCAAGCGAAACTCGTTCATTTTAGTGATTACCCACTCCCGAAACCTTGGTATTCGCTTGCTCATGATACCACATTTGCGATTCAAGAAAGGCCTACTTGCGATCTAAAAAAAAGTGAAAGTGAAGGGTTTAAGTTTATAAAAGATTGTGAAGGGGTTATCGCTTGGGAGGAGTTGTATAGTGATTATGCTATCGATCGAGAAAATATATGCGGTTTGGAATTGGTTTAAATGTTATTAGTATAGACGTTGTGAGTATATCGATCAAGTAAGTAACGATCAGTTGCAAAAGATTCTAGAATATATATTATATATTATAAAAACACGTTCAATTTTGAACATTATGTGATTTTCCTGTAAGCAAAGTTGTGGAAATATTCTCTAAGCAAAAAACTGCAGTTTTATCAAAATTATCAACAGTTGAAGAACCAATATGAGGAGTCAAAGAAACATCTCTTCTATAAATAATTTTCTCGTTAATTAATGGTTCCTCGTAATAAACATCTAGCCCTGCAAATCTAACCTTTCCATTCTCTAACCCTTCTATTAAATCATCTTCGTCGACTAATTGTCCCCTACCAACATTGACCAGCACAACACCTTTGAAAGTATCGATAACTTCTTTGTTGATCAAATGCTTGGTCTCTGGGGTACCAGGTAAACATAAAACAACACAATCTGTCCCACTTTGTGAGGCTTTTAATATTGAATCAAAATATTGAACAGGGTAGCCTAATTGCTGTTCTTCGATTGATGTCAGTTTCGTTCTTTTAACGTATTGGATTTTCATCCCAATTGCATTCAATCGTTTAGCAACTTCTTTTCCAATGGCACCAAAGCCAACGATTGTGACTTTCCTATTAGATGGTGAAACAACAGCAACTTTAGAACTTATCATATGACCAAATCCATACCCTTGAGATGAGTTATAATCGATATCTAAAGCTCCTGTTTTATAATTCAATCCATCATCGTCTAGATTAGCTAAAATAGTTCTTGTTTTGGTGGTATGTTTGATCGATCTTAATTCAGATTGGAAAACAGTATACCTACGAAACCCTTCAAGAACATGAAATAAAACTGTATCTGCCACATCACCAGCTCCAAAAGTGGGGGTATTACAGAAATTGATTTGTCTTTTACGTAAGTGAACTAAATCAATTCCGCCAAAACCTGCTGAACAAACAGTAATAATCTTCAATGATGGAGGTAATCTATCAATTATATCTGAAGTTAATCCACCAATATGGGAAAACGCTAACCATGCAGCATAAATCGCAGCTACTTGAGATAATTTCGTTCTCAAATCTTCTAAAAATTGAGTTTTAGAAACTAAATTATATCTGATGATTGTAAATTTGGATTTGAATTCGGCAAATTCAGGCAATGATTCGTTCAGATCACCTAAGAATAAAACTTGTAATTTTCCAACCGAAGACTCGTTGGTGGTAGTGGTAGTGGGAGTCATTTTTATGATCTAAATCAATGGTTGATTGTATTTAGTTCGGTCCCAGTTCAATATGGTCTGTAGATAGTAAACAAAGGCAAAAACTAGTTCATTTAACGATCATTTATCTTGTTAGGAAACTCAAGACATCTCAAAAAGCCGGGGGAGCACGTAGGTCACTTTCTTGGTATGCGGCAGATTCAAATTTCAAAATAGGGGCCCCGACTCTCGACTCTCGACTCTCGAGAATATGCCTCGAAGGTTCGAAATTACGTACCCCAAACAGGCGCCAAACTTCAAAGTTTCGATCAGACTCCGATTTGGGTTTATTCATTTCCCGAGTACTGAAATTTAGTTACCTGAGACATAGCAAGGGTTTTAGTGGTTAGTTGATATGAGCTGACAAGTCTGTAAGGAGTAGTGGGAGAGGTAACGGAAAACATTTACATGCTAGCTAATATATTCAAGACATATTGTGAGTTAACATTAGATACCAAAAGGGGTGAAAATACTAGATAATATGAGAAAATTCATTATTTTTGGGAAATTCATTATATAATAAAATCTAGATTTCTAATATATGAAAAGATGTAATAATAACTTATAGTGTATGTGGGGTTGTTCTGAAAGTGAAGAGTGAAACCGCTATAAAAAAAGAATAGAATGAAACAAATTCAAAGGAACGAACTGACCAAGTATTGGTTTTATATATTTGTTTATAACATCGGAAATACATAAATAATAATAAAAAAAATATGAGAAAATACATAGTTTCGTTCGTTTCTTTCCTCTTTTGCCTTGGATTCAGACTACAAATTCATAGCAACAAATAAAACTTTCAAATGGGTCAAAAGATTAGTAATGGAAGAAGAAAAGGATAAGAGTGAATAAGGTACCTGAAATAAATAACGATTCATAGAACCAGGTGTTTTGTTTTTTAATGTTCCCTTTTTTAAATTTTTTTTGTTTGTTGTTATCTAATGATGGTGATCATCACCAGTACCCAAATAGTTCAATTTATAAACAGAACCACATTCCCAACATCTGGACACCTTCTCGACAGTTGGCTTCATCCATAAAGGCTCGTGAGAGCCTGCTGGAGAACCAGTACAACCAACGTATCTATAGTCATCATAAGAATCAACAACGATTGGGTTGGCTAAAGTACCAGTTCTTGAGGAATCTAAAGGTTCAGTTTCGAAAACTTCAACACCTTCTAATTTACCTAAAAATTCCAATCTTTCCAAACCGGTAGATTGTTCTAAATCAGTTGGAACAGTACCTGGTTGAGCACCAGGACCAACTAAATCATATTTATCTGTGACTTCACTTAGTGATTTAGCGGTTTTAAATTCTCTTGGAGTGGAAGAAGAAGAAGCGTGGGAGTTGAATCTGATTGAGTTGATTGAACTGATTGAAACAGTTGGAAAAACTCTCACTGGTCTAGTGGCTAATCTTAAAGTTTGTCTTAACATCTATATTAGAAAAGAAGAAGGGAAAAAGATATGATTTTGTTAGTATATTGTAATGAAATATTTATGTAGTGTTTTTTTTTACTTTCTGGGGTGATAAAGGGAATAGAAGAAGATCGTGTAATATATGACTTGATATGATAAAGGGTGAGATACAATAATGATAAATTTCGGTACATTAACTGTTAGGTTATGTTGTTGAATAGTAACTAAGAATAACAAACATAAGCTATAATAAGTTTAATATACTCCATTTGGGTCTAATTTGTTCTTTTAGAAAATTCAAAATGTATGTAACAAGTTCACGCAAATTACCGAAAGTGGTTAGTGCAAATCAATAAAGTGTTGTTTTTAAGTAAGTATGTCATGATTGAGAACACTTCTTTTCACAGTTGAATTGAATATTAAGTTAGAGTGAGTAATGGTCCAATTGGCATGCGAGCATACACACAATTTTTATAATCATTGATTAACTTTCACTTCTTATCAATGTTTCATGATACGCTATATGATATGATAAGCAAAGATGATATAATTTCAATTGATCAATATGTGGTCAACAGGTCAAAAGGGAATCTAAGTATATGTGAGATAAGTCGTCTTCAATTCCATTAATGGGCGAGTGTGGGAAGTACATACCTTGAATGGATTATGAATGAGATATAAACTGAAGGTGATGTTTGTAAGTATAAAAACACAAAACTGATCAAGATAATAAAATAGAGTCACAGTATTGTTATTAAAATCAATTAATCAAACTACACAAATGCTGTGGTATCATATCATATTATATTGTACCCAGATACAAGATTCCATTTCTCACCTCTCCTCTACTCAGTATTATTTGTTTTTGTAAAGGTCTTATTTGAGATCCCTAGTTAAAAATCTTGGATATAGTAGGATTATGTAAGTGGTGGGCTGACTTGCAGTTCATGAGAGAAACAGAAAGAGAGATAGCCAATGAGAGCGCGGGGATTGGGGCAAAAAAACATGTTGTGCAGGGATGTCTTTGTAAAGCGAGCTAGAGGGCTGAAACAGGAATCGGTACTGATGCCAACCGCGTGTACGGGTGCAATATAGCGCTGAACATGCCACTGTCAAGTTAGCTCTTTGATCATGTGACCCATAGCAGGGTTTTTCCTACCCTAATCACACCGCACACCGCTCTTTCCCTGACACCTGAAGACGCTCGAAAACTTTTCCCCAGTTCTCTGAGCTCAGCTCGTGTGTCTCTCATTGATTCCCATCTCCTGGCTTCTACTACCTCTCCACTAGGTATCTCTAATGCCACTACCTACCTCCTACTCTCATACGAACCTTTGAACTCCCAAATTTTCATCCTTTACTGTTGAAAAATATCAATAGTATATCTAACAATTCAAGTAACATACCTGTATACTTTAATCTTATGATAACCTTTTTAAAAGATCTTATATCATCAAGTATAGATAAATAGGTATGTGACATTCATCATTACAATTGAAATTAGAATTCATCGACAGTATCAAATTTAAGGATTTATAGATAATCAGGAAACGACACCTTCGATAATTAGAGAATGTTTGTGAAATTATCATTCTTTGTGTTATAATCAGTGGTTAGATAAATATTATAGCATCAGTAACAACTCACTGTTAAAAGTGTCAATTTGGACGGTTCAAAGTTCAATACTCGATATTATCATCTCTTTTCTCACTCAACCTTCCTGAGACTTAATATAATAAATTGAATGATCTTACCGTAAATAAGTGAAAATGTGTGACATTATGTTTCAGCCTGCATGGTCAAGATAATTGATATACTTATAATTTTGCCTTGAATACACCGACCTCAATATATAAAGAGAGCAAGATTTACCATTCTCATTGGGGTCAGACATATACACACGAAATTCAGAATTTCAATTCGTATCTGTATCAAATTGAACTACAACCAGATCTATTGTTTGCATCTCAATCCTTCCTGGAATTTTTATACATGCCATTCGTACTTCTATTTCCTTCATGAATTTAAACTTTCGAGCTCCTCTTTCTAGTTCTTATCAAACCAATTACTAACATATAATTATTCCTTTCCATTATTAATTCAGTCAATATGCCAAAGAAGAGATCATCCAACGGAAGAAACAAGAAAGGTAGAGGTCACGTCAAGCCAGTCAGATGTGTTAACTGTTCAAGATGTGTTCCAAAAGATAAGGCCATCAAGAGAGTCACCATCAGAAACATGGTTGAAGCTGCTGCTGTTAGAGACTTATCAGAAGCTTCTGTCTACGATGAATATCCATTACCAAAATTATACAATAAATTACATTATTGTGTTTCATGTGCTATTCATGCTAGAATCGTCAGAGTTAGATCAAGAACCGATAGAAGAATTAGATCTCCTCCAGTTAGACAAAGATTCAACAAAGACAAAAAAGTTTCTCCAGCTGATGCTGCTAAGAAAGCTACTGCTTAAATAACTATCTTCAGTTTTTTGAAAGAAATTTGTTTATGAAATATCCTTTTTAAGAAAAGAAAACTTCTTGTTCACATTAAAACAACCACTACTACTATTATAATTGTTTTTGAACTTCTTTTTGTATAGTTTCTTCGTACATGGAATAAATAAAAGCAAGAAAGATATATTTAATAAAAAACGTGCTTGAATTGTTTTTTGTTTTTTTAAAAAAAACCATTCATTTGTAAAATCGTATTGATTGGAAAAAGTATACATCGTACTGAATTGTTTTGGGCAGTCGTATGATAAAAAATATCAGTGTAGCCTTAGATACCAAGCGCCAGAAGGCATATTTATTATTTATTATTTAAAATTCATGATAAAGTAATCCTTCTCATACTACATTGTATTTATATTGTAGTTTACTCGATCGTACTGATTCGTTTTTACTACACTTAACTGTTATTAAGTTGTTGAAACACAGAGATAGACATAACGTTGATAATTAAAAGTGGTTCCGCTGGTGCATTGAAAGCACATAAATTATTAAAGAGCTTCCTCGGCTGTAAACCTCTAAAGCTTATAAATGAAAAATCAATGAAGCAAGTATTTTCAATAGCCAGATATTTTTAAACAACCCATAGTAAACTTCATGGATGTTCAGATAATGTTTACGGCTCGTCCTTATAGTGAAACAACAATCTACGTATCTTTGGGGAAAGGAAATGCAACAACTTCAGTTTTCTTGCCATTGTCCCTTTTTTTGGCAAAATGAGGTTAATATTTCACCCTGTTCGATTTTGATGGTTGATGTACCACACATTTGAGATCGCATATTATGACGTTTAGTAACAATTGTTTTCTGACTTTTATACAAAGAACATATTATAGCTCAGATCTCAAAATGTTCACATCATTGTGAATTTAGGAAATTTTGATTTTAGTGCTAACCTTGCCATTTTTTGTGAATGTAACTCAATTACACAAAACATGACCACCTCTCTCTTAGTGAACAGACTGCTCAATTGATACACCCCACCAAAACTATCTTAATAATCATACAGATTAAAAATAATTTGACTTATCATCTTTTACAAAATTATAGTACCATCAAGGGGTGAAACAGATATCATACTCATCAGTGTCACAACAACCAACATGTCGCGACTGCTGTGCAGAGATGCCCAATCTCCTTACATAACTAAACCAAGTAGACTCGAAAAGAACTGATTCGGTGCTGAGTTGGGCAGTTGCAGTATTGAATAGTGAATATTGAAGATGGATTCAAAGATACATCTGTTTTGATTGATGTTAGAACAAAGGACTCCAATTGTCTTATTTTTTACCATCACTACTACTCGTATCTTCCACAATTCCGTACTCAATTTCAATATAATCATCGAATACTTGTTTAAGCACCAACAATAGTATCACTTATTCCTTCATACCAGTTTTCAATACCCCATTCTGATTTCTCACCCAATCAATATAGCTTCATTCTTAATACTTACATATATCAGATACGGCGTATCACATATTACAAAAATTTACCGAGTGTCCATCAATTTTTATCACAACTAGATAACATTATCAGAGGACGGTTTATCATTGTACTTACAAGACTGATTCATCTATCCTTTATCTTATTGTACATTTACGTTTCAGTTTAGAGATAACTACAAGTTGATTCTTTACTATTTTAAAAGTCCCAAAACTTGTCATTCCAGTCTTCTAAATTTACTACATTTCTTTTTATTATATCATTTAGATTCATAGACAGACACAAACACATTAATATATAATAACTATTATTACACACAATGGATGATCAATGGAAATTTAGTCAATGCTTTGGTGATAAAGGTGATATAGAAAATATCACTGAAGCTGATATAATATCGACTGTCGAGTTCGATCATACTGGTGATTTTCTAGCAACTGGTGATCGTGGTGGTAGAGTTGTGTTGTTTGAAAGAAATGAAAATAAAAAAAGTTGTGAATATAGATTTTACACTGAATTTCAAAGTCATGATGCAGAATTTGATTATTTAAAATCCTTAGAAATCGAAGAAAAAATAAATAAAATTAAATGGTTAAAAAGATCGAATCAATCCAACTTTCTGTTATCGACTAATGATAAAACAATTAAGTTGTGGAAAATATTTGAAAAACAAATCAAAATGGTCTCTGAAAATAATTTAACTGAACACCCATCGAATAATAGCACTACAAATTCAACTTCAACATCTTCATTTCATCCTCAATTTTCTTCATTCCAATCGAATAGTAACTTCACACGTTCAACTGCATCATCTCCAACTCAACAACACAATTTTACATCGGTCTCAAATTTAAAATTACCTAGGTTAACAATGCACGACACAATAACTGCAGCGCAACCAAAGAAAATATATGCAAATGCACATGCTTATCATATAAATTCAATAAGTGTCAATTCAGATCAAGAAACTTTTATTTCCTCTGATGATTTGAGAATTAATTTATGGAATTTAGGTATAGCTGATCAATCGTTTAATATAGTTGATATCAAACCAATTAATATGGAAGAATTGACTGAAGTTATCACATCTGCCGAATTTCACCCAAATGACTGTAACTTATTCATGTACTCTTCATCGAAAGGTACAATCAAGTTGAATGATATGAGAGTAAACTCTTTATGTGATAATCATTCAAAAATTTTCGAAGAATATATGGATCCATCAAATCATAATTTTTTCACTGAAATTACATCTTCCATATCTGACGTTAAATTCTCTTCAAATGGGAAATATATAGTTAGTAGGGATTATATGACTGTTAAAATTTGGGATATAGCAATGGAAACAGAACCAATCAAAACAATTAATATTCACGAACAATTGAGAGATCGATTATGTGATACTTATGAAAATGATGCTATTTTTGATAAATTCGAAGTTCAGTTCTCTGGTGATAATAAGTCAATCATGACTGGTTCATATAATAATAATTTCATGATTTATCAAAATGCGGTCAATGGTAGTAATTCTGAACCCACAGGCTCATCATCATCGTCATCAAATAACGTTACAGGTGACGCTCCAGAAAAAGAAATTGTCTTACAAGCTGATAAATCTGCTTTCAAGGCGAAGAAAACAAACTCAAGCAAAAGGAAAAATAATGCTAATTTATCAATGTTGAATAAAATGGATTTTGAAACAATTGATTTCAAAAAAAGTATTTTACATTTGAGTTGGCATCCACAAGAAAACTCAGTTGCTATTGCTGCTACCAACAACTTATATATCTTTTCAGCTTTATGATTCATAATTGATTTCAAGAGTATTTCGTTGTCCTAGTTAGTCCTATATTTTTCTTCTTCCTGTTTGAATCTCTCAAGTTGTTCCGTCACTTTTCAATGCTTCTTCCATTCTTTATTCTATTAATAGTCCTATGCCATCCATTTTGTTTCCCTTAATTTCAAATGACCCATAAGAGTCATAGCATGAAGAAGCTATAACTATCATATTATTATTATCACTGTCATTCCATTATTCTTCCCCACGTCACACAATAAGTATCTATAACTGGTTTTCATATGCTTGAGTGTTTCTTTTGTTAGCTTTTTATCTTTCTCTGTTAATTAATATTCTACAATTGCTTCATTTTGCATTCTTGAACGATACATGATTCCTCTTATGTTATTGTGTTTTTTGTTTATCATTTACTGTACTGAATCAATCGTTGGTTGGAGTAATTCGAAAATTGTGCTCTTGAACTCAGTTATGGTAATTGACATTATTTGAATTTTCCATTATCCGTTTACGCAAGTTGTTCAAGAATCGAGTAAGAATTATAAGAAAATTGAATTGTTTTTTGTATTTTATCAGTTAATGTGTGTGTAACTTGTTATGTCGTTTCTCTAATATATATTACATGATTGCAATTATCCCCCTTACATCAATGGCTTATAAATCCTTTCAATTACTTTGTATCCTTCATTCTACATCTTCTCTTCATTCAGGCCGGTGATCAATTTACTTATGTCCCTTGTTTTCTCTAAACGAATTATCAACTATATTCGACATTGACGTATTTGTGCACTAGTTTTGTATTATATTTCTGACCTTTTCACGACAACTTGACAATGAGAAGAGAGTGGGGGACTAAAGAGTTTACGCTACTTCTTAAAACAATTACATCAAGATCCCTAGGTGAATGGACTCCATCCCTACTATAATACCAATCGAAGGGATCATCGATGGATCTGTTAGAAAGTTCGGGCGCAACAATTCAGCAATTGTTGCAATTCTTACTCTCGAAATGATACTATCAGATTACTGTTTGTATGTAAAAAAATTTAAATTCCGGTAATCTTCTTTGATTGTATTAGCTTAATGTTGTGAATAGCTGTATAAGAGAGAGAGATAAAGATAGGTAAAAAGGAGAGTTATTTGAATAGATCAATAAATAAATAAATAAATGTGAAGGTCTGAGTATAAATCAACTTGTTGGTACGATAGAAAGAAGATACAAATTGAGGGACAATTCTGATCATCATCATTAATGTATTTCCGATTGATATCTGGACTTTATCATGTGGTTAAAATCTCAATGAAGTGCTTATAATTTATTTAATCATTGTTAATGATTCTGTTAACATCTGGATTCCAAAACAAAGTCTTTTCTCCGTCACCCCAGAAAAACTTGGATCTTCTAATGTTTTGGTAAGGATAAATAGTTGGCCATTCTTCATCTGATAAATGTCTAGTATGTTTTCTGTGTTCTGCATGTTCAGCTTCAACGAAGTAAGTGTTAATAGCAGCTAATCCGATAGCTGGGAATGCAACAAGGTATGTGATCTTTCTCCATAGTGCAGTTGTCTTAGCTGAATGATGATGGACAGCATCATTGTGTTCAGCAAATTCTTTGGCTTTAGCTGCATCAGGTTTCTTGAACGCTGGTCCTTCTAACTTAGCAGCATGAGAGTTGAATCTTCTACCGACTGATTGTAATTGTCTGTTTGTAATTTGTCTTAACATTATAAGTGATATATGTCTTGTGGATCAATGATGAAGGGTATTATCGATGATTAGTTGTTGATGTAGCGAGCAGTTCAAATGCGTTTAGGTAAATAGTAAGTATCCAACTGGTAATTGCAAAACAAAGACTGTCTCTCTTTCCATGTCTCACCATCACGCACTCTTACTATCCCATACACTACTTCCTATTCTAACTAAATTTTTCGCACCACTTTCAAATTCGATTTGCAACATATTTCCTGTGCCGCCATTGGCTCGCTAGTGTGGGTAGAGCACGACAAATATTAAGTCAGCAATTAGTTAAGCGATTGTGAGATAAAGTGTTCAAAAGATTCAATAAGCAATGAATAGATTAGAATAGATCAACTATGTCAGTACGTATTATGTGCTAATAACAGTGCCACTTTCAAGTTTTGTACATTTACACAACTAGAGAACTCTCATATGTGCTACAATTATAGTATTTATCAGCAATTTCCCTCTCGATGATCTTGGTGCCATTCAACTGATTACCAATGGTGAACCAACCGGGTCTTGTATTATGTTGTCTACCAAATATTTCCAATTTCCTTGCTCGAGCTCCAACTAAACGGTCAACTATTCCATATATTTCATCTGGCTTTCTCGAAGTCTCTCTAGTTGAGGATATCAAGATTTGTGGGTCCATTGACTTATTTAGCCATTTAGACTCACCTTTGAGACCAACTAGTAAATGCTCTTTTGAATGATTCAACCAGTGTCCTGTTCTTCCAGTACTTATTGTTTTTATCAGCTGATTGGTTTTAACCCATGTGATTTGGCTAATCACTTCATACCCCCATTTCTTAAGGAAATCACGCCCGGTTTCAATTGTTCTACCTGTGACCCATAGCATAAATAATCCCTCTTTTTGTAACATATCCATTCTTAAAGACAATAGATCCGAATCTGTTAGACTAGAGTAATTCAAATTCATATGAATTGTCCAACTCGGATCAGCAAGAATTACAGCAAAATTATTACCCAAAACTGAAAAATCAAGTTTTGTAACATCACAATTGATCCATTGCGCAGGCATTTGTGGCCTTGTATATGTAGACATAACTTCCCCTCTTGTATAGTCTGATATTTTCAATGATTCTTTGGTGTTTTCATTATGTTCTAACACTTCTCTGGAAACAGTTTGAGTTTGAGGCATTAGTTGTCCATAATGAATATAACGACACGTATTCATCTTATGACATGTATCTAGGTAAGAGCAGTCGCCTAATTGACTATCGGTTTGCTGTTGAATAATAGGGATAAAATGAATTTTATTGTGGACACATCTGGATAAGCTCAAATGTTGATCTCCATTATTATGATTAGATCTCAGTCTTTCATTTAATTTTGCTATGTCTAATTTGCAATAGTTTGTAACTCTGTCAAATGTTGTTAATGGGACCAACATTTGAGCGTGCTCACGATTATCACAAAAATCAACAAATGTGGTAATGCTAGTTCTCAACCTTGCTCTTTCTTTACTCAAAGCACTTGAGCTCGAAGGTAACGAAAGTAAATAGTTAAGCTGTTCTAATCTTTTAGATCTTGAGGTTGTAGTATATATGTCATCTGAGCTTATCGGAACCAATCCTTTATGTGTCAAAACGGAAGCAGTATATATATCATTACATGGTTTTCCAATTTTCGTATCTGGGCCTTCAATTAGGGAGGTTAATAATTCAAGTCTTTTCTCTCTATCTTGAGAAATAGGTTGTTTATATACCGGGAGACACTGTTGGGATGGAATTTTTTTCTTGGGATCATACGAAAATTCATCGGAGACACTTCCTGAATTGTAACCTGCGTTGAGAAGGAAATTAGTCTTTTGATATTTCAAAATAATAGTCAATGCTAATCTGTTGATAGAAACAATTCTATTGAAACACTTGAAAGGATCCTCGTAGGTTAGTTTTAATGCATCGGATGGTTCACAACTGAACCCACTATAATTGCAAATTTCATCTAAGCTTGCAAGACATTTAACAAATTGTAACCATGAAACTTTATCTTTTCCTTTACTTTGACTGGATGCAATAAAGCAAAAGTAGATTTCCGAAATTGACCCTTCAACTGGTGGCTCTGTTAAAAGATAATTCCAATCAAGTATGAATTTCAAGACATCTGTTGTCTTTTTGTCCATAGATATTGATACTGATGATTTGATTACTCTTGGTTTTGCTTCAACTAGTGGCATTTTGTTAAACTGAATTTGTTTTTATTGACTACTATATTGAAAAGAAGGAAAAGTAAACAAATTCTAGTTGGATCTAACTCACAATAGGACAATTTATGCAACTATTAGGATTTATTTAGTGAACGTTTGAATAGGGGAGAATTCTGATTCACTTTTTGACATGCAGAAGAGCGAAATCGGAGCTTTTGTCAAATGCGTGTCTCTGAAATTTTGACGCCAAATAGACGCTGGCCAGCCAACTCAGATGCTTACGTAACAAATCTCACTTGCGACCCGAAACAGGAAAAATTCTTTGTTTACAAGGTTACATGCGGACTCGAAAGATAAACAAAGCAGAAGCAATTCAAATTGTACATCACACTTTGATCTGTCATATACCGGCCTTGATGGCAACAAACAACTTTAAAACAGTTTAGTATCAAAACAAATTGACACACCGTCATTATTAGGGTGTTGGATTTCACGGAGAAGTCATATCCACTTTGTGTTTTTCTGTGATTAACACAGTTTTATTTCTCCCCGGTTTGAAGCAAAAATTCTTCGATTTCCAACTAACGTCCCTGTTTCACATCATTTTCCAAGGTCAGCTACAATGCCCGAAGCGCAAAGCCCCACGAATGCACATTCTCAAAACGAGAACTACGAGCTATGGATTCGCATGGCAACAGACAACGTAAGTATAACTTTATCCCGAATCTCTGCTCCTTGATCAACTACTAACAATTCTCGAAATTGATTCTTTAATGCTTTAAACAGAAAATCAACTCATTAAACAGTTGGAACTTTGCCTTGATTGATTATTTTCATGATCTATCGGTACTTAAAGATGGAGATAGTATCAATTTTCAAAAAGCATCCACTACATTGGACGGCTGTATCAAAATTTACGCATCAAGAATTGATTCCGCTGCCACTGAAACAGGACGACTGCTTTCGGGTTTGACATCACATAAAGATGCCAAAGATTCAGAATTATCGGAGGAGGAGAGTGATCAAGAAGAGGGAAATCAAGAAACGCGTAAGAGAAAAGCCAGAACAAAGAGAATAGGGACACATAATACTCTAGCAAAAGATTTTGAGACGATACGACTGAGAGAAGTAGAAAAAGAGTTATTTGTTGACCCCATTTTCAAGAAGGCGTTGTCTGACTTTGATGAAGGTGGTGCTAAAAGTTTATTGACCAATATGTTAAAAATGAACAATGAAGGAAGAATTATATTCGATACAACAGAAAAATCTGAAGAGGTCGTGAATGCTGAAGATGAAACAATGCAAAGTGATTCAGAACAAGAATTGCTAGACTTAGAGAATGAGGCCAACTCTACTGCAATTAGGGAGGATAAAAGGGACTCTCAAACAGTTTCCGATGATGCCAATCCACAGATCAATGTTCTCAAATTGGGACAGCTTTTATCAACTATCGATGTCCTTCAGGATAATAACGTGTGCCCATCTCTTGTACAACTAGAGCGTATTACGAACGAAGGCGCAAGTGCTACTGAATTACTGCAACAAATGGGTCACATCGATCAGACTGTTGACCCAATATTCCATCAAGATGATAATTTTATCAATGACGACTATGGAGGTATGGGCAACTTTGACGATGATGACAATGATGATCTTGGTCATGGAACTGGTTTGGCTAATGCAAGCCGTACGCAATACTCACTGTTTCTTGATGGTGGTGATGAGACAGAAAACTCTGGTCCTAATATGACGTTAACAAGACTGTTTGACGAAAGTTTTGTGAGTAGAATAGATGACGAAGAAGATGAAGAAGGTGGTCGTGAAATTGCTGATTACTTTGATACAATGCTGAAGCAAAATTGGAGAGGTCCAGAACATTGGAAAATTGCGCTTGCTAGAAGTTCGATCAAAACTTTAACGGTAAATGATGAGAAAGATATGCAAGTTTCCGACAAGCCTGAATTAAAGTCAAAAGATACAAACACACTTGAAAAGAATGACGAACTCCTGTTGAACAAGAAACCGATTCTTTCTATAGACTTTTTAAGCGATAAGGATGATGCATCTGAGCATGAATTGTTTGCTCACGCAAAACTGGAGAATAGAATTTTACTTCCAGAAAAAGAGAGGGGATTGCATCCAACCTCAAATACTTTGCCAGAGGACTTACAATTCACAACTAAAAGATTGGTCTACCTAAATGTGAAACCCGATCAAAGAATAAGGTCTATATTGACGAAAAGAAAAAGGAAACTTGTGCAGAAGAACAGATATGAAGATAATAATGTTGCCGATGAAAATTTCTTTGCAAACACTTATAAGGAACAAGAAGAGCATCATTTTGATGATGATAATTTTGATATGGGATTTGATAATCGTATCGACAATGACGTTGAAGATGACGATGACGATATTCCTGACTTGCCTATAAGCTCTCAGCCAGATGACAACCTATTTTCTCAATCTTCAAAAAAGAAGTCGGGCGCTTTAAGTTATGCAAGGGTGGCCAAAAGGGTGAATATCAAACTCTTGAAAGATAACTTGTGGGATGAGCTGCAAAAAGTGAGTATTAAAAGAACCGCTAGCGACTTGGATGATGATGAAGCAAACAAGGAAAATCAATCTACAGTCATTGACATTCATGACGGGGATAAAAATACGGGTAATTACAACGAAAAGGAAAAAGAAATAGAAGGAGAAAAAGGCGATGACCCTAATAAAGACATCATGTTTAAGGAGATTGTTTCCAAGATGACAAATAGATACTCCTCAGAAGAGAAAAGCGAATTATCTACAAGTTTCTGTTTCATATGTATGTTACACCTCGCGAATGAGCATGGGCTATCAATTCAAAGCAATACGGACAATACTGATCTATTGATTAGACGGTAAAACCTTTGATGATTACATTTTAAAACGCTGGGTATTCTCAGTTTTACAATATGGTATGTGTTTGTATAATAAATAAATAGTAAAATAAATTAATTGTAATAAATAGCAAGATTCAAAATCGAGTGAAGTTTACCATTCTTGTGCTTTAACACCATACTTAGATTTCTTAGTTCCTTTAATAGGAACAATTAATTTAGCACCACCTTCTAAGAACGAATACTTGTCTCTTCTCATTTCTTCATAAGCGGAGATGTATTGCTCATTCTTTAATGTAATTCCAATGTCATCTAAACCGTTGATCAAACAGTCTTTTCTATAGTCTTCAACATCAAATCTTTCAACTAAGACTTCTCCATCTGGTCCCAATATCTGTTGACTTGGTAAATCGATTGTGATTTCCTTTTGAGCAACTGCTAATGGGTAAATCTTTTCCAATATGATCTCTTGTGCAACTCTGATAGGAAGTAAACCATTTTTAAAGGAATTGTTATAAAAAATATCACCAAATGAAGGAGCAATAATGGATCTAATACCAAAATCTTTTAATGCCCAAGGAGCATGTTCTCTTGAAGATCCACATCCGAAGTTATCACCCGTCACACATAAAATTTGTGCTTTAGTGTATGGTTCAACGTTCAACACGAAGTCAGTAGCAACATCCTTTCCATTCGCATCTTGTGTAAATCTAGCTTCGTAGAATAAACCGGCCGATAGACCAGTTCTCTTGATTGTCTTCAAGAATTGTTTTGGAATAATAGCATCAGTATCAACATTAGCTCTATCTAATGGTGCAGCAATAGATTTCAAAGTGTTGAACTTTTGCATACCCATGGCAGTAGTTGGCGAGGTTGTTGAAGGAATATCAGTTTCCTTTATGATATGATCAGAAGGTGGGATGTCATTAATTTCATCCTCAATTTTTTCATCTTGGGATTCACCAGGTTGTAAAGTTTCCTTTTCATGTGCATAGACAGCATCTTGTAGTTGCTTAGATTCATCTTTTGAGTCAAGTTTGATCTTTGGTTGAGAGACATCTTCGTTGTATTTGAATGTTCTGATATCTGTAAATTTACCAACAATTGCAGCTGCAGCAGCCATAGCAGGTGACATCAAATGGGTTCTTGATAAGGCACCTTGTCTACCACGGAAATTTCTGTTTGATGTTGAAGCACATCTTTCTTCGGGGCTTAATATATCTGGGTTCATACCTAGGCACATGGAACAGCCAGCTTCTCTCCATAAAAAGCCTGCAGCAAGGAATATCTTATCTAAACCTTCGCTTTCCGCTTGCTGTTTCACTAAACCAGAACCTGGAACAACTAGTGCTTGTTTGACGTTAGGGGCTATTTTATGACCTCTAACAACTTTAGCAGCAGCTCTGAGATCCTCAATACGAGAGTTTGTACATGAACCAATGAAACACTTGTCAATTGGAATATCAGTTAAAGGTGTATCAGCTGTCAAGCCCATGTATTCCAAAGCGGCTTCAACACCACTTTTAGTAATTGGATCAGCAAAGTCATCTGGATTTGGAACCTTACCAGTAATTGGTAAAGCATCTTGTGGAGAGTTACCCCAAGTAATAGTTGGAACAATATCTGAAGCTTTGATAACAATATCGTAATCAAATTTGGCACCTTCATCGGAGCGTAAAGTCTTCCAGTATTTGACAGCCTTTTCCCATTCATCACCTTTTGGAGCTAATGGTCTACCTTTAATATATTCGAAAGTAATGTCATCTGGTTGAATCATACCAGCTCTAGCACCAGCTTCAATGGCCATATTACAAATAGACATTCTAGCTTCCATTGACAAGTCACGGATGGCCTTACCAGCAAATTCCATAACGCACCCAGTACCACCTGCGGTACCAATAACGCCGATGACATGTAGAACTAAATCTTTAGATGTGATACCTTCTGATAATTCACCATCAATTGTAATTCTCATGTTTTTAGACTTGGCCTGGATAAGAGTTTGAGTGGCTAGAACATGTTCAACTTCAGAGGTACCGATACCAAAGGCAAGGGAACCAAACGCACCATGAGTTGATGTATGAGAATCACCACAAACAACGGTAGTACCTGGTAGAGTGAAACCTTGTTCTGGACCAACAACATGGACAATTCCTTGTCTATCATCAAGCATACCAAAGTATGTGACATCGAAATCTCTAACATTGTCTTCCAAAGTTTGAACTTGTAATCTTGAATCGTCAGTTTTGATAAAAGTGTCAAGATTCTTAAAGCTCTTTCTTGAGTCTGTTGGGATGTTGTGATCAACTGTGGCTAAAGTACAATCCTTTCTTCTAACTTGTCTTCCAGCATCTTTTAATCCTTCAAAAGCTTGTGGAGAAGTGACTTCATGCACTAAATGTCTGTCGATATATATCAAGTATGAGCCAGATTGGTCCTGGTGGACGATATGGTCATGGAAAACCTTGTCGTATAAGGTTGTTGGGTTGGATGAATCTTCAGATGGCATAATGTACGTAGATATGTATGTATATATATATATATATATATATGCTATTTGTAATTGATTTGAATCCAAGGTATTCCTATCAAATATTGAAAATAAGATAATGTATGTTTGCAAGTTATCTTATATATATTATAGAGACTATATGTATGCTAAAGTAGAGAGAAATTTTGTCATCTTTTTTCTCGCATCATTAAAAGATTGACCGGTACAGGAGATATGACAGCTAAACCGGGCCGGGACTATTCAGAAAAATTTATGACTTTACTCGTCCAATCAAAACGGAGTCTTTGGTCATTGGTATTAACGTTGAGGCGATTAGCAGTGAGTCACTGTCTCTCAGTCAGCCCTGCACCGGGGCCGCCCGTTGAGAATGTGCGACCACCTGCGTGCCTGTCTTTAGCCTGTATAATATTAAATATATAGTTGTACTTGTACTTTGAAGACCGGGTCAGGCAAAACAGGAGAAAACAAGCGAGAGATTATAATACATCTTTACACTATGTCTTTGTTTTCCTGTATAATTTAATTAGAAGCATTTAAGCGCCCGATGAAAATGTAAGTACATGTATCTATAGGTGAATGAATACCTTATCTTTTTTAATCAAACCATTCAGAAGTGTTAAAAACACACGCTAAGCTACTGAAGAAACCGAATCAATCCATTTCACAATATCCGGGCGGGTTTCGAACTGATTCACTTGTAAACAAAAGGATACATTTTGTTCACCATTTGAGATATTTTTTGTTTTTGTTTTGAAAATCAATTATTATTCAAATATTGATTTAGTGTTTTTTGTTCGGTAAACCAGGCAACCTAATTATTCTGAAAAGTTGAACTTTCTTTACTCTCAATACCTTCTTTCTTTTATAGTGATAACACAATGTAAGGTTTGGTGTAGCATACAGAGAGCTTTTTTCTGTGTGGGTTTGAGCTTTAAACCTACTACTATCCTTTCTTTTAGTTTTTGTTTATCATTTCTATCAATATAATTTTTGCCTGAACTATGATTATGATACCACCACTGTACATACAGACTGATATATATATTGATTAGTAATACTGATTCAATTTGTAGCACAATGCAAACATACGCTCCCAACCCCACATCACCCGATACTCAATAACATGATGTACTGAATGTAATATTAGTTACTTATTTACTATTAACTTAAGTATAAGCAATATTTTGCTTCTTGTAAATTAGGTGAAAAACCCCGTGACAATGTTTTGCGTTTTTTAAAATCCGCGCTCAAGTGACAGCTCGACTTATGTGTGTGACTGTGGGGGCTCGGTAATTATACAACAATAAATATGGCTGCAGGGGGATAAGTGTTTAAAAAACGGAAGGCTGGACTGGCCACCTTTTGAAGATAGAAAAATAAAACGTGCTTGGTTACCTTGTATCATGAACTCTTGACGATTCCTAAGCGCAGGATCATTAAAATTGTTGTTCTTCAAGTGAAGTTTGATCTTTGCAAGAAGATCCACAGTAACAACACAATGTAGATTAAGGTTAACTCCGACGTCCCAACAAGCTAAGTGTTTCTCTTTGATTCTACATTGCCCAAGCCACTTGTTAAATCACCAACTAATACTGTAACACATATCAAATCATATCACGATGATTGTAATATTAGTAATCACTAAAATATCTTAGATTAGTATAAATATGGCAGGATTTATCAATCCCTATATCCATTTACACATTCCTTCACCATATCGTGATTCAAAACTTACACAACATCCTTCATGGAATAGATTTCATATTTTTTTACTATCTAACTTATTACAACTTATCCAAGAATGGCTTCCGCTCAATTAGCTCAAACAGCTACCGCGCCAACTCCAACTTTATCTCTAAGAGGCGCTATCCCTCTAGATCAAGAAATTGAAGACATTGTCAAGAACACAAAAGGTGTTAGTCTTAACAAGGTTTTTGGTAATGAGACGTTTGGCCCAGATCCAGAGGGACTAACCATTTTGCCAAAGGAGGCTAAGCAGAGACTACTTGACTCAGGTATTGATATCTCTAAAGGTTATCCAGCCAGACCAGACAAAGCTAATATCCCTGTTTTTGTCGACCAAGCACACGCTATTAGAGATGATGACTACGATTACATTGAAAGAGGTAAGAATGCCGACCCGGAAAAAAAAGCTTTATTTGGGGCAGCTAAGGAAGTTATCAACTTAACCAAGCATATAGGCACTGAGATTGTTGGATTACAATTGGAAGACTTGAACGACAAGCAAAAAGATGAATTGGCCTTATTGATTGCTGAAAGGGTTGTTGTTTTCTTCAGAGACCAAAAGCTAAGTATCCAAAAGCAGCATGAATTAGGTGGATACTGGGGCAGAGTTGAAGTCCACCCTCAAACTTATGGTGTTCCAGGTGTTCCAGGTACTACCGTCATTTGGGGAGACTACTACCACTTGAAAGGCTTTCCAAGAAACTTTAAAAACGGGAACCTTGGGAATTGGGATGCTGTCAGATACCGTGGTTCTGGTAACCAAACATGGCACACTGACTTAGTCCATGAAAAGCAACCGGCTGGTATTACCCATTTACACTTAGATGCTATTCCAAAGGTTGGAGGTGACACCTTGTGGTCATCCGGTTATGCTGCCTATGATAAGTTATCGCCAGAATTCCAAAAGTTCTTAGATGGCAAACAAGCTGTTTTCCAATCTGCTCACGGCTACTTAGACAGAAATGATCCATTAGGTGGTCCAAAGAAGGTTGAAAGAACACATCCATTGGTCAGAACTCACCCTGCAACCGGTTGGAAATCCTTGTACGTCAATAGAACCATGACTGCTAGAATTCTTGGAGTCAGCCCAGTTGAATCTGATATCATCTTGAATTATTTGTTTGATATTTATGAAAAGAATGCTGATATTCAAGTCAGATTCAACTGGAAATCAACTAAGGAAGGTTATGGTACATCTGCTATCTGGGATAACAGAGTCTCTCAACACAGAATCATTGATGACCATGAAGGAGCTGAACCAAGACACGGTATTAGAGTCACTTCTTTAGCTGAAAAGCCTTTCTTCGATGAGAACTCCCCATCTCAAAGAGAAGCTTTAGGATTGTCAATTGAGTAAATGGGTTTCAAACATTTGTGTAGATTTTGTAGTGCTTTACGTTTTTCAAGGATTCAAGAATTTGGGTTTGACATCGATTTTGAAAGTAGTTAATTACATAGCGCAATTTGAAATAATTGGTTTTGTTTTTCAGCTATATCTGTTTAGTATGAGCTAGAGCTAGTAAAAATCTCAAATATGAGGTACTTCTGTCTTTGTAGTCTTGCAGACTATCTCCAAGCAAGTTCTCTTTGAAGCTTTCCCCTAAAAACGTGATCATCATAATGAGGGAAGACGAACACAAACTGTTCAACTTGGTATTGTTTCATGTTCCACTTGACAATTTAGTCTCATTACTTAACACTGGATTTCAAACTTCCATATATCCAAGCTAAAAAGAAAAAGTGCAGTCAAATAATATTTATTGCAACAGTAACTATGCACATATATAAAAATAAGATATTCATCTGGACTTCCTACTAAAATATTTAACTAGACCAACAGCACTTGCTGTTAGTAAAATCCATTCAACGCCTTTTATAATCCTTTGCTGGTTCTTCTCAAACCGAACTGCATTAGAGTAACTTATGTCAGATCTGAAAGACACCATACTATACAGAGGAACCCAGTATTTTGGTGCACATTTACCTAAAACATAATCCAGCTTCTTCCGGAACAGATACAAGGATGAAATAACCTTGGTAGACATCTCATTATAATTGTCTATCGCTAACTTCAAAATGGCTTTCAAATCATCAGATCTGGAAGACGAGTAAGTGACAAATGCCCTTTCTCTGTCATCTCCATACTTTTCAATCAGCTCCATTAAAATGCGCACATCTTCAAAACCACAGTTCATACCTTGCCCATAGAATGGAACCATAGAATGAGCAGCATCTCCTATAATAATACACTTATCTTTATAATGATATTCACTACAGTTGACTTGCATTAATGCACCCTCAGGATTGTGCAAGAAACAATAAACAACTTTCTCTAGAGTAATCAAATCAACAGCATCTGAAAAGTTCTTAACAAAGAACTTTTCAATCAACTCAGGGCTATTGAGTGATTTAACGAGCTTCCATGGCCCAAAAAATGTAGATGTAAATGATCCGTCCTTATTTGGCAAAGCAATCAACATAAAGTTTTTTCTAGGCCAAATGTGTAAGTGATTTGGATCAATCGAAAATGAACCGCCTGGTCCGGGTGGGATATACAACTCTAAGTAGCACATATCTATGAACTCTTGTGAATAGTTCATTCTGATATACTTCTGTAAGTATTGTCTTACTTTGGAAAATGAGCCATCAGCACCCACAACAAAATCAAACTTGTGACTTACTTTAACATCAGATGCTCTCCGTTGTTCGAACTGTAAGTGATTTCCCTTATCATCTATTTTCAAGCTAGTCAACTTATGGTCAAATTTCAACTGTATTGGCTCGCCTTTTCCACTTTTATTGAACAGTTCGATTTCTTCTATAAGATTCTCATTCAGTTTGGCTCTGTCAATTGAATTTATACTCTCTCCAAATAACCCATAAATCTGACTTTCTTGACCGCCTTTTAAATCATGTATCATTCTACCATACATAGGTATGATTTCCTCAAGGACTCTGTCTGCCATAGTTTCATCAACATATTTCAAAGCTCTGATACCACGTTCACTAACAGCGAGGTTAATTGATCTCTGAGCGTTTTCACTCTTGGAACTTTCAAGGCGAGGATCGGATCTCAAGTCGAACAAGGTCACTTTGAAACCCTTATGGGCCAGACCCAAAGCCGCGAGTGAGCCAACCAATCCAGCACCAACGACAGCAACAGATTCAGTCATACTCTATGAGCTTATATCTATGGGAATATGGGGATTAGTGGACATAGATGATGATTAGATAAAGGTATCATGGCAGCGAATGACGGACCTTTATATACCTGCTTGCAAAATACATAATTCTGAAGGTTTCGCATTTTCATCTCCTTCCTGTTCTAAGAAAACTGCGGAGATTGAGTGTGGTACGATTTTAGGTACTTGTGAACTATTATCCTGGGTGCTTTTATTTTTTGATCCTACGATTGTTTAGTCACCATCAAGAGGTGTAATATGTGTACTAATACAGAACATTTTATAGCGTGTTGCTCAAGGTATACTCAATTGCGCAAAGTGTTTTTGTTGAAAGTGTACATTTTGCATTTTTAGATATTCCCCTCCCCGGTTTATTTTCAATCGAACGACGGCTGACAAAATATCTGTCTAACTAATGAAACCCCAACGACATGTAATATACACAACGCGTAATTTCAGACTTCTACATTAGGACTACTCAGGTTCAGAATTATGCATGTATCTCTTTCGCCTTTATACAGTAATACAAGGGCATCTCGACTTGGAAAAAGTATGAAACGCACAGCTTCACATCGTACACAGATCTAATCCAACCCTCTATCGGAGAACATCCCTCAACAAACCACCTAACTTCTCTGCCCCGTTTTCCAATGCATCCTTGATAGTGTTGATGTCTTCTCCAATATACTTTTCTGCCAAGTTCATCAGTTTTTGTTCAACATCATCACCACCATAGCCTTGTCCTCTATTATTGTTTAATGAACTCTCGTCTTCTCCGTAGTACTGAGACGACGAAATTGACTGAGCGCCAGTGAATGCTTGAAGCTTGCTTCTCGCTTCTTGTGCCAAACTTTCATCATACGACCCAGTGCCGTAGAATTGATCTGAGGAAATACCTTTTTGGTTACCAAATCTTTTGGCAACATCTCCCGAGTAATCAATGTCTTGATACTTCTTCTGAGTTGGCTGTTGCTCTTGAGCACCGGCAGACGACATTCCAAAACCTAACTTAGCAAAGGATTGAGCAGGTTTTTTAACGTTGACCTTAGTCTGTACTAATAATGAATCTTCTCTCAAGGAAGTCAAACTTGGCTTAGGTTGCAAAAAGTTGTCTAACTCTGTCAGGTCATCATCTCCAACTGCCGCTTCCTCTGCCTCCTTTTGAGCAGTTTTTTCAAAGTCATCGAAATCCAATTCAGCAGCGGCAACTTTTTTCACGCCTAATTTTGCCTTGCTTCTATTAACGGATGACCCTCCAAGAATGTTTTTCTTAGCACCAGCCGAAGACTTCAAATTTGCCGATGGTCTTGTTATCACTCTCGCTTTTGGTGTGGAAAAGGTGTTTTGTGGTTGCTCTGGAGTAGCTGATCTATTCAACGGGGTGATTGGTCTTGAGCCTAATGGTGATGGGGTAGTCGAGGGTTTTTCCCATTTACTGAAAAAGTTGTCTTCGGCAGCTGAGGTGTCCTCCGATATGGCAATCTCAGAACCGTCATCCCATTCTAAAACATCAGGATGATTTTTGGCATCAAGTAACACTTTCTTTTCCAGTTTTTCTTTATAGTTTGATGCAATCAATGAGTCATATTTCTCTTGTGGCTCTTTAGACAGATATGCAGATCCTCCGTTTTTTATTAAGAAGTCCTTGAAGTTGTTGTTTCCACCACATTTCAATGACCTTAGTTGTTTGTAAGTCCACTTGGTATCAAGCACAGATGATTTGACAAAAGATATATGCACACCCAGATTTCTATGTCTAGCACTACAGTTCAGACACACAAATATACCGAATGGGATAGAAGTCCATGTTGGGTTCTTAGTGGCACAATCAAAACATTGCTTGTTCGATGGATGCTTCTGCAACTTTGAGAAGATGGCCTTGATTTCTTCTTTAGAGGCAAACTCGTCTTCGGACATTGCTATTATATATATGTGTGTATACAGTGAACTAAACTTATTGATCCACGTGAATCGGCAGAACGAGTAATGCAGAACGGAAGTTGCAAACACACCATGATTCGTGTTTTTTATAAAGTTGTCAATGGTGTTGTTGAATTCAATCCTCACCAGAACCACAGATAGCTGATGCGGATCAGGTAGGTGAAGGTTATGCAGCCCGTGGATTTCTCTCACGTAAAAGAACAGATCTGAGAGCCGCACCTATATCTGAAACCCAAAACCAAAACCCAATAACAACAGTAAACAAATGAAGAACCAAACCGTGTTGAATGGGGGATTGAGATAACTAATAGTTAGAATAGATTTTTGAATAGATGGAACAGTATACTCATTGTAAGTATCAACACTTCGGAGCTACTTACATCCCATAGACAATTTTTTAAATGTCACTCGTAGACTTTCAGAGAGGGAAAAAAAGACTGTTAGATCACGATGAAAATGATATCGATGATGAGAGATTCGTGGTACTGAATGAATCAAATAGAGCCACCCACCAGTCAAATTTTGATGAGGCTATTAAGCTGGCAACAGATAACAAAATCAATTCGAATAATACTTGGAACATTGCATTGATTGATTATTTTCATGATATGAACTTACTCAGAAGCATGGATGGGTCTTCTATCAATTTTCAGAAGGCTGGGGCTACTCTAGATGGCTGCATGAAGATATTTTCGCATAGAATTGACTCAGTGGCTGTTGAGACAGGTAAACTGTTATCAGGCTTGGGGAAACAAAAGGATGGCGAGGATGTTGATGTGCTAGAGGATGACGATGGTGGCGAGGGTGGCGAGGAGGACGAGGATGATCCTGAATATCAACAAAACAAGAAGAGGGTAGCAAAAAGCAAAAAACCGGTATCGACACTTAGTAAAGATTACAAGTCAATTAAGTTAGACCAATATGAGAAAGAACTGACCATAGACCCACTTTTCAAAAAGATGTTATCTGATTTCGACGAGGGGGGCGCTAAATCATTGTTACAAAATTCTCTTTCATTAGATAAGACCGGAAGAATAGTTTTTGATGATTCACTGAGTTCCATTGCAAGTATGGGCTATGCGAATCCCGATTTATCAAAAGAGCAGGAACTAGAACTCATTGAAAGAGAAAATGAGAATCTAGGTAGTGGACCTGGTAATCAATCATTAATAAATCGATTGTTTCACATGAAAGATCCGATCGATGATGATCAAGAGGACTTACAAGTGAGTAGTGGTTTAAGAAGCTTAGAGCATGTTGTAGAGAATTTTCAAGATGATGCGGCGAAAGAATTTATTGAGAATCGATTACAACAGAACAAAAATGATTTGTTCGACTATGATACTGTGAATTTAGGCGAAGAGATAAATTATGGAGAAATTGATATTGATAGGATGGATATAACCAACGGCGGTTTTTCTGCAATTACGACAGACAATGATGACGATGACGAGAACAACGACGAGACTGTTACTGACGGTAACGGGGTCGATCTGAACATTTTACAATACTTTGATAACAAAGCCACACGTGTGTGGCGAGGTCCTCAGCATTGGAAAGTGTCGTTGTTTAAAGAGACGTATGTAAAGAGGTCCGATCTCAACAGCCAATTACCGTCACAGAAGGACGAACAATCTCTCAAAACAGATGATAAACCACTGAAAAATAAAGAAATAACAATTACATCCGCAAATAAAGCAAGTAATGGAGACCAGTTGATAAATTTTATCGATGACAACGTGAGTGATTTGGATCATAACGAAGCACATCTTTTCAAAACTGGGCAAAGACTGGTTATTCCCGAGACTCGAAGAATTGCAGAAGTACCAACTTCGTTACCCGACGATTTCCATTGGAACTCTGAAAAGTTGATCAAATTCTTCCTAAAACCAACAACCAATATCCGGATGTTCCAAAAGAAACGAGGTAAAGCGCCAAAGGGTGGACGTATTGAAGCCAATGAAGAATTCTGGGCAAACAACTACGATGATAAAGAGTTCGATAATGGATTTGGGGACATGAATAGTTTCCATGAAGATATTACTCAAATTGGCGTGGGTGCCACAAATTCCCAAGCGAGAGCCGACGACAACGACAACGACAATGATGATGATTATGATAATTATGGAGAGGTCGATTTTTTGACTCATACTACATCGAAATCACAATCCACTTATACATCCAAGAAGGAAAGTCAGTTGAAGTACGCAAAAGTTGCTAAGAGAATTGATGTTAGACTTTTAAAAGACAACTTATGGGAATCTACTGTCACGAAGTCAGTTGCAAACGGTGGTGTTGCGAATAGCCTGGACAAGCAATTGAATGTCAGTGTTGACATTAAACTTACTGATGTTGTGCGGGATGTTGCCTCTAAGTATGAGGGACGGCAAAAAAACGATTTATCTACGTCTTTTTTCTTCATTTGTATGTTGCACTTGGCTAATGAGCACGATTTGACTATCGAGAGTAATGAAACATGCACCGACCTGAATATAACAAATGGGGATCCCTTGTCTGCTGCAAAACAGTTAACTGATTTCAACTGACGAACATGCTATACATGACTACATACGATATTTGATACCCTTCTCGATTTTGCGCTCCTTTATAATTTACTAAAATCAGTTAAGTGAATTACTCTACGATACTTCTAAAGACTGTGACCTCCAGTTCCAGGTCACATTCATAATAATCAATTTCATGTTGTAGGTTTTTAAATTTAAAATCTAGTAAATGAATCCATTAGTATACTATCACTGTTCGACAGCGCCCACAGGATGAATCTCAAAATCGCCATCTTCTTCGTTATTTGACAATAGCTTACCTCTTCCGTAGTATTCATCCTTTAATGTGTTGTTAATCTCTGTTATGTATGCTCTCAAAATTTTCTGAAATTTCCACACAAGCCATGCCAGCCAAGCGCTTAAGTTGACCAGCTTGTCGCTGTATTCACCATTTGCATCAAGTGTCTCCCATAGTTTAGTAGACAAGATAATGGAGATTTTACTCTCACTTGTACTATTTGAGAAGTAATTGATACTCAAACATTTAGTTAAAGTAACGAAGTACAAAAAAATAGTAACATAAGAAGATTCAGGATATCCTTTCCAAATTACCTTCAAAGCGGACGACAAATCATTTTCTCTTCCTACTCTCACGATGTTATTTATTTGTTTGATTGGTGGCCTGATAGTTAGATACAAGGAGCACACATGAATGATACCTCTCAAAGAGTAATAGTTCAAAGTTGTTAAGAATTTGTTCTGAGGGTTAGAATTGATATAGTTTTTGTATATCAAATTCAACGGAGTGTCAATGCATTGACTGTGAATGTGCCAAATTGAAAACATTTCAACTGTTGAAATAAAGAAAACAGAACAGAACATTGCAGTCAAAAGCACAATACGCCAAATTTCATCTCCCTGCAGGAACCGAACAATTCCCTTCCAAAATCCTTGTGTTGGTGCACGCGCTCTTGCTTCTCTAACATGGATTGGAGGCTGCGGCACCTCATCTGGTTGTTGTTGTCCTTGACGTTCTTGCTGTTCCTGCTCGGCTTCAAGACCATTCACAATCTCTTCTGCTAAATCATCGTCAAGGTCTAAATCAACATGTCTTGCATTTCTTCGGGACTCAGAACTTCCCGTGAAAATTTTGACTGATGTTTGAAGAACGAGAAATCCGATTGACAAACAAGTGAAATCTAATCTAAAGTGGTCTTCATTGGCAATTGCGTATTGTTCAAACATTTTAGAGGGTAGATAGGTAGCAAGCTTCCCTAAGGAAAACACAGTGACATAGATTGTCAATGCAAGAAGTATTGAGAACAACCATAAAGCTCCTAAAAATCCAAAAATTCTTGCCTTGAAATGTGGAGGTCTATAGACAATGGTATATGTTGTGATTGAAACAAGCTCTTCATCACCATATGGGTTATATCTCTCACTATCGTCCTTAGGTTCGGGAATTGGAGCTAGTAACTTATCATCTTTCGTCACTGGAACAAACAACTTCTTTGTGAATGATCTCGAAACGTTATCATCATCAGGTGCTCTAACAAAGACACCATCAGGAACGAAACATGAGTTCACAGAAGGATTCTCTTTAAAAAATTCACTAGTTTTGAATGCGGGAATTGGGTTCGAATAATCAGGTTGAGAACGTAAAACTAGCCTATGGAAGATGCTTCTATGAACGACATAACCTCTTTCAGTTGGAACGTCCCTTCCAAGGATGAAGGAGGATAATCTTAGCTGGCCACATGCAATACGATAAGCCTTCTGCCAATATGTTCTAAAGTAAGGAGTTAAAGTTCCATCCCAAACGAAACTGAACAAAAAGACAGCATACAGGGAAACAGTTGAGAGTTGTGTATTAGCTGGTAAAATTGCGACAGGAGAAAAATATTTGATACCCCATGTAATGATAATAAATTCTATAGTGATATAACCAGTGTAGACCAATCCAGAAAGAGAAATTCTTGACAATTGCAAACCAAAGGGTTTCATTAGAGCATCATGAATAAGTCTAACATTAGGATCATCGGGCGATCTGATGAAAAACAAAACCCCTTTTCTCAAAATCTGGGATCTTGTCATACTGACATAAGATGCAAACAAGTACATGAACAGAGTTCCTATGGCCAATTGGAAAATGCAGAATGTACCAGGAAAAGCGATCTTGGACGACAATAAAATCCCATTTTCGTCGGAACCAAAAATAGGTGCTAGCGCAAAATCCAATTGATATCCACAAAATATTGGGAATAAGAACAATTCGGTACCAAAAATGGCCAGCACCTTGAAGGTACATGTGATCTCCAATAACATCATATATAATGCACGGTAGCCCCCCTCTAGTGGATTAACAGGTGAGCAATTCTTTTCCATTTTATGCATCATTAAGAAGATTAAAAAAGCAATCTGGCCATAACCTATAAGTGCAACAGTTAATCTCTCAAACGTATTTGGTTGTGGAGTCCAGTTGATAGTATTAGTCAAACATGTGAATATTGGTGAGATTATAGAATGATGTGCGAGGTCGAGAATATTCACAAATGATTTGTTTGTAGCTAAATAAGTAATGACTTCATGCCAAATTGAATTGTTTTCATATACTTTCAAGCTTGGCAGATATGGGAGTTTCGGCAAAAATAACTTCAGTGAAACATATACTAGGGAAATAAAATTATGTGTAATATTAAAACTTAGCATTCCCAATAAAGATGGCAAAAAGTAAAAACTTCCCAAGACGGCAAGGATAACCAAGTCAACAAAGCCTGCAATTTTCAACGGGAGTACAATATTTAGTTTTAACTCAAGTAAAACATTATCGTTTCTTGCAGGTGGTGGTGGTGGAGCTTGATCTGGCACTGCACGTGGTTCTTCAGCTGCTTGTGGTTGACGCACTTCTGGTTGAAGCTCCTGGATTCTTTGCTCCAAATTCCAACGATCAATGGGTCCAATATCGACTTGTCTTAGATGTGCTTGTAATTGATCAAGTGTAGCATCCCGATCAACAAAAACCCTAACGCCAGGTAGGTCGTTGGCAGCAGCATTCGGTTCTTCAGCGAGAGGATCGGGTCTTCCTAAAAGATGATCAACATCATTCAGAAGTAGACGTTGTTCATTTTGTAGTGTTTCTAAGTCATTTCCAGGAACGATATCTTGTTGTTCTTCCGGTTGGTCATGGTCATTATGTTCAACCCAAACATTATTATCTTGTTCACGTCTCATCTGATCCAACTCACGTTGATGTTGCAAAGCCCTACGCTCGGCCCTTAGTCTTTCATATTGCTGTCTTAAATGTGCTTCTCGTCTCTGTCTTGGTCTCTCCTCTAAACCTATGTCATCAACTCCATCCAATATTCTGAAAAGTTTCTTTGGTTTTGGATTTGGACCAATACGTTTATGCATAATTTTTAAAAATCCCTCGTCTTTTGTGACCCATTCATGCACAGCTATTGAAAATCCAATGATAAAAGTTGATACAATTATAATTTTCCATCCTTGAACATAAGTAGCAAGGTATAGAATGATAACATTGGGAATGTTAATAAGTGAAGAATTGACTCTAACAAATTCCCTATCCCCGAAAAGCAAGGATTCAATCAAACTTTCATGAGGGAATGGACATCCTAGTAGCCAGGTGAAAATTCTTGCGATGAATGTTGCAAACAATGGAATTTGAATAATAACAAGAATCAACCCTAAGAGTACTATGAATCCTTTGTATGATAAAGCAAGACCTTGAATTACAATTTTTTTGAAAATGATGCTGAGTGGAAGTTTATCGGGAGTATTTTCATCATATAAAGTTTCAAAAGCGTAAGGAGTATGACAAATATCACACGATTTCTTATTTGAGTGTTCTAACCATGATGTTAGACAGTCCTGATGAATATATTTGATGGACCCTCTACACTTACAAGGGTGAAATAGTGGGTCCTCCACGGTTCCTTCACATCGACATATACGACAGGCAGGTTCCTCCGTGGACATATTGATAAACAATGTATTAGTGGTGGGAAAGTGAATATGTCAGAAAATAAGTTCTAAAATGACTGATTTGTTGGTATAAAATTTCAAATATTGAAATCGGGGGCCTAAGAATGGCAAAAAAATATTAAATAAATATGTTGAACTGAAACTTTCTATTTGAGAGTGTATTTCCACTTGAATGAAGCAAATATTTGTAAGCTCAACCTTTATATCCCAGTTACACTTCCATTGATTCCAAAGTTTATAACTTTGGAGTATAAAAGCATGAGGTACAACAAGGTAGAGAGATCAATCACACAAGAAAATAAATTCTTTTCTAAATTTGGTGTGCCCGTTCTGATCTCAATGACTAAAAATTGAAAATCATATTCGACCGCAGAATCGCGGATTTTAGTCTCAAGAAAAAAAATAAAAGAAAAAATAAGTGATCACCTAATATATTAGATAATATGTAATATAGGAACCTCAATTCTTATATAATACCTTAAATAATCAGCCCCTTTTTCTATTTAGTATTCCTTTTTGTCTGTCCTATTTTTGTTCAATTGTATTGATTGTTCTTATCTTCTCTCTTAAATTTTCTAGTACAAATAATGGTGATCTCCCAGTCACAATTATTCTCTCTCTTTTCTCTTGTTCTTTTTCTTACTCTTTTATACTCTTGTGTAGTCAGTTTATATTCATAGTACATTCGAAGCTAACTGTATCTACGATACTTTGGAACCCTTCGTCTACATTACTCAATATAACCACTAACTATAACAACTACTTATCTTAGCTAATTACAATATAATCAACTATTATATTACATAATATATAATATATATTATAATCTTTATAAATATCTAAAATAATTCACTGCCTCAACTCTTCTCTTTTATCGAAGAATCAATTGATTGATTGATTGATTACAGTCAATTTTATTGAATGTTGGTAAATATTACATTCTTATCAACAATTGGTTTTCTTTCAAATGGGTATACTTAATCAACTTTCATATTGGGAATATATTAACTGATCAACAATTGTTGAAAGAAAAGCTCGGATTACTACTTTATGATATCGATCATAGTTTGTTGATCATTTATTGATATCATATTAGAAAGATTGATAGTAATTGATGTCAAACTGTCTCTCACCTCACACAGAATCATCTCCTACAGTTAATGATTGTATAAGTGCTAGCTAGCCAGTAGAGGCTTATCAGTGTTATCAATCACATGAGCTATATATATTATATATAGTTCTTTTGTACTTACCGTACGATCGATCGAGCTGCCAAAATGAGGGTCGATCGAACACTCAAATTTAAACCACGCAGTCGCACGACCCTAGAAAACTTTTTATTATTAAAATATATATTATATAGTAGTACAATGTATGTATATAATGTGCATGGCGCTGCTCAGATTTTTTGAGTGCGGTGGATGAATGGAAACCTTTCAACCTTCAAACACAAATCATTGGATAGTGTAATCACCCATGGCCCATGACTTTTCAATTATAGTAATTAAAGAATCTATAAATTGTCAAACAGGGGAAATCCGATTTACTCCAGCTGGTTTCTAGATGCAAATAACGATCAGTTTTCAAATGTTATTGTACATGCTACACTACACTACACTACGCTTCCGAGCCTAAATGCCACCCACGTGGTGAAAGCCAAGATTTTAGTTAAAAAAAGAAAGTTGGACTGGAGGAGGTCTCTTTCGAATATACTGCCGTACTACAGTGGGTGCCAGTGCCAGTGCCAGTGCCAGGTGGGCCGGGACTCTCGAGAGCAAAAGTGGAAGTTGAATAATTTGGAATAGTTATTTGTAGATATATACTAGATAGAATCTATATTATTATAGTATACGATAACATTTTTAAATTGTTTTATACGTATGTATGTATATTCGAAGCGAAGGGAAGTGAAGACTCAGAGTAGTGCAGTGGCCTCCTGGCTTAGCAATGATATAAGCTTACTGCGAATCCATTATTCTTTCAACTAATAAAGGCTTAAACCTTTCTGAATTAGGAAATGTATCATAAGAGTTGAGCACATGTCACTTTAATAATGAATTTACAGGGTCCTTTCAAATATTGTTTTTGCCTTTTGTTTGCTGGACCCTGAACCAATTATGGCTAATAGTGACTCGACTCAATACAACAACTCTGTCAATGAACAAATATTGCCCACCCACACATGTATCTGACCAAGCAAAGCAAAGAAAAAAGTAATAATTTAGTAAGACTCTTCTTTCCTGATAGTGTGTAGTGTAGCATTTTGCATTTCGAATCTACTACCTCTTTTCTAAGTTTACTAACCCATGATCTCTGGGCACCAGCAATGTGTTTCTGGCATCTAAGTCTAATTTAATTGCATTATATCATTAAAAAGACACACATATATCCACGTTACCCACGTTTTACCAAGAAAAAAGTTTCAATTATGTGCTGTAAAACTAACTGGCTGATCCCAAAGCGCATATACATTTGTAGACTCGCAACCAAATAAAGGATATAAAATTTCTTGGCCCTTTTTGTTTAACATAAAAAAAAAAATTCTCATTTTTAAATTGTATCACCGAATTAAAAAACACAATTTGCTGCTAATCTCTTTTTACTTTGGTTCAAATTGTCCCATGTGACTCGATAATATCTTACTATTTGGGTAATGATTACCAATGTTTGAAAATTAGGGAAACGTTTATGTTAATAGTAATGTTTTTTTTTTTCCTTGACCACCACTTATATAAGTATCCTTAAATTTGGCTTCTTTTTGAAAAGTCTTCTCTAAACTGTTTGAACTTTTGACCGCTTTTTTTTGCCCCTTAGTAATTGAAGTATCAACGAAGTGATTCAAGACACATATCCAATAATATCATAACTCAATGTTACATCAATTTGATTATATCTTAGCGATAGGTTTCCTATTTGCTTTCCTTGATGCCTTTAATATTGGTGCCAATGATGTTGCTAACTCATTCTCTTCATCTATTTCTTCGAAATCTTTAACATACACGCAAGCTATGATCTTAGCAGCATTATGTGAATTTTTAGGAGCTGTTCTTGCAGGTTCAAAAGTTTCCGACACTATTAGAAGTAAAATTGTGAATTTAGATGCTTTTGAAGGTTCTTCTGCTGCCCTTATGTTGACTATGGCTTCCGCTCTTGTTGGTTCTTCCGTCTGGTTGAGTATAGCCACTTGGATCGGTATGCCTGTTTCCACTACTCATTCTATCTCAGGGGGTTTGATTGGTGCTGGTATTGCAGCTGTTGGAGCTGACAACATTATTTGGGGTTGGGAAGGGTTTGCACGTATTGCTGCTTCATGGGCTATTGCTCCATTGATTGGTGGTGGATTTTCTTCAGTCATTTTCTTGATTGTTAAATACGGTGTTTTAGAAAGAAAGAACGATGTTAGAAATGGATTAATTTTTGCTCCATTTGTTGTCTTTGCTACATTTTCTATCTTAACCATGTTAATTGTTTGGAAGGGTGCTCCAAAATTGAACTTGGATGATTTATCAACTGGCGCAACAGTTGGTTCAATTCTTGGTGTTGGTGGTGTTGCAACTATTCTTTACTTGCTTTTAATTCATCCAATTTTTGTCAGAAGATTGGTTCATGAGGACTGGAGAATCCCATTTTACCATGCTCCAATTGGTTTCATCTATTATTTTAAACCAATTGGTGACATTCCACCTATTCCAAAGGGACGCGAACTAGTTCCAGATTATTACCAAGGTAGAAGACAAGCTCAAACTTCAGAAGAATTAGAAACAACAACACCAATCTCAGCCGATGGTGAAACATCGTCTGGAAATGAAGTTGATAAAGCCACCAATGGAGCTGAAATGGAAATTGACTTAGAGAAAAAAATCACTACCGAATCCGAACCACAGAAAGTGATCACAGAAGATAATATCACTATCCATGATATTGTTACTCCAAATGAATATAAGATTTGGCGTAGTATGGCAAAACAACCAGCTAAATGGCCAAAACTTTTCTTGTTAGTTTGTACTCACGGTTTCAGACACGATGTGATTGGTTCTCAATCTTCTTCTAAAGGAACACTAGCAAAAGGTGTTTTGGGAATGCATGCTCGTTCTAAATTTTATAACATTAAGGTGGAACATATCTTTTCATTACTACAAGCAGTCACCGCCTGTACTATGTCTTTTGCTCATGGTTCGAATGATATATCCAATGCCGCTGGTCCATTAACAACCATCTACTTAGTTTGGAAAACAAACACAACCACAAAGAAAATGGACGTTCCAACCTGGGTCTTGGTTTACACTGCTGCTTCTTTAGTTCTTGGTGCCTGGACCTTTGGTTACAATATTGTTCGTAACTTAGGAAACAAATTGATCTTACAATCTCCAGCAAGAGGTTTCGCAATTGAACTAGGAGCTGCAGTTACTGTCACAATGGCAACTCAATTGAGTATCCCTGTTTCAACAACACAGATTGCCGTTGGATGTACTGTGTTTGTCGGATTGTGTAACTTGGACTTAAAAGGTGCTAACTGGAGAATGGTTATTTGGATTTACGCGGGTTGGTTGATTACTTTACCAATTGCTGGTTTGATTGCTGGTTTGCTCAATGCTATTATTATCAACGCCCCAAGAATGGGTGTTACATATCCTATGACGTGATTGCGACATGCAATTTTATTGAGTTCCTACATATTAGATTAGGTTTAATTTTTTCAACATTTTCTTCCATAATTTTCTAAAATTTGTAATAATGTATTATCATTATCAATCGCTACCTTCAATATTGAATGAGATATTCCTTGAAATAAACTTAATGTGTGATATAGTTTTGAAGTTGCTATGGCTACCAACGATTCTAATGTACACAACATTTTTTTTGTTTTTTTCGTAAGAATGTATATATACATTAAAGTACATAGTAAGATATGTAAATAACTGAGCTAGGGGAACACCGGAGAGAGAAATATCCCTGTAGCGAATATAAATGTATTAATAGCAAATAACGACTAATAGGACTGATGGTTTGCGATCAGATGCCTCTGCGAATGCTTACAGTGCGAATTGGAGATTTGGCACACCCCAAATCACTCAATACAAAGTTAAATAAACCAAAGGTAAATCAAAAATAGTGAAGAGGCCTGTACAATAACGTTGGCACAGTATCTTTAATTCATAACGATTCATGAAGTCATCAATAAGAGTTTGGATCAGCGTTTCTTCATTCTGTTCTTTATTCTTTTTTTGAGATTTCGGAAGGATTTGAGGATGGCTTAGCAGAGAATTTTTTATAGGCCAATAAAACCATTTTATAGAACCAAACCAAATTTAATAGATTCAAGCCGACATTCAAACTGAAAACAATAGGCAGGGTATAAACAGGTAATTGATCCCTCACTTGATAACAATCCTTGAACATGACAACCGCTGCGTAGAATCCCCACAAAATTCTAGATCCAAAGAAAGTAACAATCAAAAGTAACCCATTAACTAAGAAAGTCTTCTCACTGACAAACCCGGTAGGGGCTCTTGAGAAAAACCAGTGTAAGTTGACAAATGGGGTACTTAATTCGAAAATTAAGAACATAGGAATAGAAGGTTGGCTGAATGGCCTGAAGGTGAACCCAAATACAACCAAAGCAGCAAAGGCGTGAAACAGGAATTCGAAACCAAACATTTGATAATTCAAAATACAACAGTACAGAAGATCCCAAATGAAATACCCCGTAGTAATTGCTGCAGCAAAACCCGCAAAATCATATGATCCTAGAACAGGATCCGACTTAAACATTGGATGAAAAAACATTGGAATACATAGTAATATGGACACAATTGATTGAACTAAAGCAACGATATGGATATCAAAATTGGCTTTTCTTCTCTTATTTTTCATTTCAGTGTAATGAGCACCAAAAACCTTAGCATTGATAAACGGAGAAACGAGCATAATGGCATGGTATATCACAGCCGAAACTACCAATTCATGCCAGTGTTTGAAGAATATATTCGAAGGAGATTCAGGAAACGGTCTGTATTTTAAAAACGGATCCTGGTCAACGTACAACTTCATCTTGAAAAGTTAAGTAGAAGATGTTAGAAAACGGGAAGCTTATATAAAAGTTCTCTCCAGGGTTTCAACGTACCTGATAGATTGAATTTGATAATTGAACAGCTAAATAACCTGATTGGTATTAAATTGGTGGACTTGTACTGTTTCAAATACCAAGATCTGGATCCAGGCCCTTATAGGCTGCAATTTGCAAGCCCGAAAACATAAGATAATGTATTAGCTAAGCAATTGATTCTTACTGCCCTAAAACAACAAAAAGTGATTATATAAGATATGATTCAGCATCACTGCCTATACTAATTATTTTATCTTCTAATTCTCAGCACATGCGTCTCTGCCATAATTCTGTTGGTAAATTTTCCAGGAGGAAGCCATTGGATTAACAATTCTCTTTCTCATGTTGTGCAATCTTGATTCATTGGCCAAAAGTATATAGTGTATATTCCATATATAATATATATGAAACGTTTTCTGCTTTCCAATTTCAGACTTAAGCTCCCTTATCATCAATTAACAAAACCGTTTAGTACCTCAAAAAAAATGTCGTACGATTTAATCTGTTTGGGAAACCCATTACTAGACTTACAAGTCAATGTCGATAAATCTTACTTAGAAAAATACAACTTAAAGGACAACGACGCTATTTTGGCGGAGGAATCACATGCATCAATTTTTGAAGAAGTTTTAGGCTTTGATGGTCTACATTTGCTCGCCGGTGGTGCTGCTCAAAACACTGCTAGAGGTGCTCAATATGTTTTACCTGAAAACTCTGTTTTATACTTCGGTTCTGTTGGGAAAGATGTCTACGCTGAGAAGTTGATTGAAGCTAACAAATCAGTCGGTTTAACCACAGCTTATCAGATACAAGATGAAATTCCAACCGGTAAGTGTGCTGCTTTGATTACCGGTCAAAATAGATCATTGGTTACAGATTTAGGAGCTGCTAACCATTTCAAGCCATCTCATTTGGAAAAACCAGAAAACTGGGAACTAGTGACTAAGGGTAAATTCTACTACATTGGTGGTTTCCATTTGACTGTCTCTCCAGATGCTATTGAATTACTAGGTAAGCATGCTGCTGCTGAAAACAAACCTTTTGTTTTGAACTTCTCAGCACCTTTTATTCCTCAGTTTTTCAAAGCTGCTGTTAATAGAGTTGTCCCATACACTGATTTTATCATTTGTAACGAATCTGAAGCTGCTTCTTACGCCGAAAGTCATGATTTAGATTCAAAGGATTTGACTGTTGTCGCCAAGGCTATTGCTTCGTTACCAAAAGTTAACTCTACTCGTCCAAGAACAGTTGTTTTCACTCAAGGTACCGACCCAACTTTAACTGTCACCTATGATTTTGCTTCAGGTGAATACTCAACCACGGAGTATCCTGTGCATGTTTTAGAAGAATCAAAGATTACTGATACCAATGGTGCAGGTGATGCCTTTGCAGCTGGTTTCGTCGCTGGTTTGGTTCAAGGAAAAAACCTAGAAACTGCCGTTGATATCGGCCATTGGTTAGCAAAATTAAGTATTCAAGAGATTGGCCCATCATACCCATTCCCAAAACAAGCATACTCCGCTTAAGTGTATCAATTCAAAAGCTTACAATACTCGCTCTTCATCCTTTTTCATTTGGATCTTCAACAGTATTCCGAGTGTTAGTTTTTACATTTATCTTTTATTACAGTCTATAATATAAATTTTTTTCGCAACTTTTTCTGTCTTGTGAAGATCAGGATGAATATTTGGCCTCTGCTATGTGCCTCTTTGTCCCTTTCCATTCAACCAGATAACATTGGGACACATCCACTTTGCTATCTTCTGTTTGTTCATGTATAATTCAACTTTTGCATCTTTTCAAACTCTTTAGGGTTTTCGTTCACTGTTTATGGTGTCTGATTTCCTTGGTAGTTCCATCTAAACGTAACGTACGTACGTACGTACCGGCGTGCACAGTTCATGGACGGCTGGATCAAAGACCCAAAAAACTGAACTTCTTAAGTCGATTGTCGATTTTTTAAACAATATTACATAATCAATTTTGAAAATGAAATTTTTTCGCTGGTAAAGTTGCTGGAGAACTAGCTGTTGATGGTGAATCGAATTTCTCCGGAATCTGTACGATTCAAGGGATACACTTAGAGTCATTTGCGGTCAACAAGGATTAAATAATCACTAATCAGATACATCGCATCCAAAACAAGACTCCATCGTCTAGTTATCAATTTATATCTTCAACAATGTCTTTCTTAGGTCTTGGTGGCTCTGCCCCACAAGTTTCAACCGCACAAAAGATTCAAGCTGCTGAAGCCGAACTTGATATGATCACAACTATGTTCAACAGACTCGTCGATTCATGCCACAAGAAATGTTTCACTTCTTCTTACGACGAGGGTAACTTAACCAAGAATGAAAGTTTGTGTATTGATAGATGTGTCAGCAAGTATTTCGAAGCTAACGCTAAAGTTGGTGAAAGTATGCAAACTGTTGGTAAGAGTGGCGCTTTAGGAAGAAACCTTTGATCAATTTTGATTTCCAATTGATTCTTGTCTGTACTATTTTTGTTCATCCGGTTCTTGGTTTCATAGATATTTGATGTTTGAACCTTTTTGCTTTTTACTTCTTCTTGGTTTTTTGCTTTGTGTATATCAAATAAGGGTCTTTTCTTCATCTTTTTGTACATAAACTTTCCATATTCACAGATGAATGCCTGTTTATATAAGATCTATGCTGTATCGGGACTACCTGGAAGGATTTTATATCATCTGATATATATTTATTCAAAGTTGTACATATATAATATATATTATTATTATGACTTATCTCTATTCAAATGTAGCAAGAGTTTAATCATCTATCTTAAACGTTTCGTCTATATGATCCTATGAACAGGAGATTATTTACTGATTGGATCAACATCTTTAAATCCCAAAAGCCCTTTTAAGTCTGAGCTTACATCCCTCAATGGTATTCAACTTTGGTCTCACATCAAGGTAAAATGTAGGTCTACCATCGCCTCCAGTTACTTCGTCTTGTCCTGGTATCTTTGAATAGAAGTCAATCACGTAATCAACTCTAGTACCACATCTATCAACTACCCAATCATGTCTATCAAATGGGAGATCCCTTCCAAATATGACATTTCCTATCCAAGCTCTAGGTGTAGTCTTCTTCGAATCACCTTGAAAAGAAGTCAACTTCACGCCTCCACAAAAATCACCGCCTTGGTTTCTTTCCCACATCAATATATACTCCCATGCTCTTTCATTAACCATATTATGTAAAGGAACTATGGTTTTCATATCCTCTGTCTCTGGATTCCATGATTTACGAAGCATAGCATTGAAAAACTGCTTCTGTGAAGGGTACACCCAGTTCGACTCCGCCCCAGTACGTGGAATGGAAGATATTTCACGTTCTTCAGGTAGATCAACATTACTTGAAATAAGAGGGAATGAGTTGTCTAGCTTGTCAGAAGAACATTCTGCTAATTCAACAGCTTCTTCAGGAATAACAATAGGCTGCGTAGGTGGTATTGGCACTGATTGCTTATTTTCTAGCTTTCCGGCCCATACACTTCTGGCAGACTGGTCAACTGGGCATGAGTTTCTCTCTGGAGTTCCTTCGGGGATAATATGTGGCGGTATACTTCTAAACTCATGTTGCACTTTAGTATGATCAATTGGACATGTAGCAGCCGGATCAATTGATCTGGAAGTATGTTGTGATGATGGTGCCCAGAGTAACCTGGCGAGAGATTTTCTCCAACTATAAGTGGGTGCTTCTGATTTGATGTTTGAGGGAGTTGTCAACGATTTGTGGAGTTGCCCCTGTTGTTGGACATTTCGTTTTGCAGTTTGCGATTGGTGCGCCTTTTTGACCCAAGCCTCTCTGGTTTCATGGTCCACAGGACACTTAGGTTGTTCTTGCGAAGTCATTTCCTTGATTGGAGAAGTCTCGTATATACTTCCAGCGACAAACTGTATGGATACAGTGATAGAATACTAATGAGAGAAATATTATTTTCAAAATTTGACCAATGCTATTCATTTAATTGGTACAATTGCTCTAGGAGATAAATGGTGAAATGATGAATTTGAAATCCAAGATAAAAATTTAACTGCACTTCCTTACACCGATAGAATAATTTAAATAATATACAATGTACATTGTGAAATATTATGTAATTGATGTCATGCATCCCAAATGATCAGCGTTAAAGTCGTCTTTGACTGAACTCTAAGCAGGAAGGGACAATTTTTAATGGAACGTTTAGGTTCGGTACAGCTACAAAAATCATGTAATAAAATAAAACGTAAGATATCAATCTATGAATAGAGAAAATAAGACATACAGTTGGTTAACTAGTAGTTTACACACAAACGCGGAACAGTTTCGCACTTATTTGGCAACGAATAACTTACTCGAGACGTTTGTATAAAGACCAAGACGGTCTATTTGTTGAAACCAAGCACTCATGTCCCATTCTAGATCAGCAATAGCTGTCAGCTTATCGGAGTTAGAGTATAAGATAAGGGAAAGAAGTAGCTCAAAAAAGGAAGAAATAAAAAGGAGAAGCAGAAGAAAGATACGAAAAGACTTGCCTGACAAACCAATTAACAGAAACAGATCTATCTAAAACAATAGGTTCCAGAAACCTCTTTTAACTAACACGTTATCATCATATGCGGTACTCACGGAATTGGTGCTGTTTGACGCAGAAACTGCACTTCCTTGATAAACCGGTATGCTCGACGAAAGTGGTAAGTATGTGGTCGAAAAACGTGTGTTAGTGGTAAAGGTGGTAATGGTTGTATCACCACTAGATAATGAGGAAATAGCTGAAGATGAATAACTTGAAGTTGCTGAGCCACCAGTAATAAATGTAGTGTCATAAGTTGATGTTATAGCTGTTTCAAAGCTTGTAACAGTAGTCAACACAGTAATAGTAGAACCAGCAGAATCTGTGATTGGGACAGTCGCAGTTAGTGGAACCGTCAAATAAGCAGTAGATGTAACACGAGATGTGATGGTGATATCAGGATCAGATGAAACGGAACAATAGTTATCACTGACAGTTTGAGTAACCGTAACCGTGACTGGGGCTGAAGTTGAAGGAGCACCGGAAGAAACAGCAGACTGGGCCAAGCTACCAGCATCAGCACCTCTGTTCACTGAACCATCAGAGTCAGCGACAGAATCGGAACTTGTAGTGGCTGCAACTAGAGTAGAGGTTGAAGTTGTAGCAACATCGTTAGCTTCGGGGGTGGATGTAGTTCTAGTCCAAGTAATGAACACTGTTGAAGTACGGGTGTATGTGGTGGTGAGCTCTTGACCGTTGGACTCATAGGTGGATGTAACTAAACCATCCTCCGTTGCAATCGGACTAGTACTTGAATCTGCACTTCCTTGAGTGACTGTAACGGTGACACCTTCTATAACTGTCAGGTATGTGGTAGGAGCGACATCGGAGGTCGATGATGAAGCCCAAGCAACTGCATAGGCAGCATTAACTATGGTAGATGATGAAAGAGGTTCGGTGACTGTAATCGTAGCACCTTCCGAAACTGACAAGAAAGTTGATGGGGTAGATGAGTTGTCATATCTTTTGGCCAAATTGTGAAATATATTTGGAACTGGGATTGCCATGGCTGTTGAGAGCAGCATTGAAGTAAGAATTGTACTCGAAAATCTCATTTTGTTTGAAATTTTTTTTAAGCTGGTAATGATTATAGTAATTGCTTATTAAAGATCAGTTGTTTCAATTCAAGGGAAGTATAAAGGAATGACTGTTGGATTGAAACTCCGTGGTTTAAAGGAATGGACGAGTGAATAAAACTCAAGTTATGAAACTTTTAAACGTGTGGTAAGAAGGTTAGTAAACATGTATAATTCAATTTGTAAATGAGTGGGATATGGCTGGTCTTTTGCCCATCTCTTGTTCAGTATCAAATACTTACAACTTATGAAGGTGGATTAGTTAACTGTTTGATTCTTTATCGAAATTTTTGTGACTTGGGTGACAAGGTTGTTAGAAAAGCCTATTATGTTAGTTATGGAAAAGAGGGAAATGGAATTGAGGAATTAGTGTTATTTTATAGAATCACGCCTAATTTGAAAGGAGGTGATAGATGTAAGATTGGGATACAGCATACATCATTCCAGTAAAGTAGGTTCAGGATACACATATCAAACCAACAAATTTACCCTTGGCCTGAGGCTCAAACAAAAACACAAACCTATAAATGAAAATAAAAACAGTGAAATTTATTTCTCGAGACTCCTTTCAACGCGTTCCGTTACTATGGTTTTCGCGGTTTCCATAGGAAACAGAGCGTGGAGCGTGTTTCTGTTTTCCAGGCAGAGCAAATATTTATTAATTTAGGTACATATAGTGGATGGTTCTGATTCCTGAATGGTAAATCCTGATAACTCAAAGCGCCATTTTCTTCTGAAATCAATTTAAGAATGTATTACTTGACAATTTGACAACAATATGAAAAGTTAAGCTCTCAGGGTGGTGGGGTCTCCAGCATTTCAACAATAGAAAATTGACGTGTAAATTCTCCATGAGTTCATTCTCGTATGCTACAATTCTTTTCTTCCAAAATCGATTTGAACGACAATGTTCGAAGCTTACTTCCCAACACTCAGTCATCAGAAGACCCCGTCTGATATTGGAATGAACAAGGTGCGCCTTGTTCCTCACCTTGACAGGTGACATCACAGTAAAGCATACTTCAAAGTTCAGTGTGATTGTACCTACCCAAACTTGAATCAGCTCGTTAATTATTTTGTATTTGCCTCTGAAGAATGCATATTCTGCATTGCTGGCTAGTTCAGCTTCTAGTGTTATAGTTCACCGACAGGAGGCTTTCTGAGATTTGAGTAGAGTTAGAGTTAGAGTACAGATTTAGAAGTTTCGTCAAATATAAGAAGAAGTTCATCAAGCTTCAAACCAAACATTGTGCCATTATTTATCACTACTCCACATGCTGACCAAAGGTAGTGAGCTTTGGTCTTCAATGGCGTCTAACGTATACCCTCATCATCATTTTGACTTTAAGTGTGGTATTGAACGTATGATTTTGAGACTACTATAGGTATTCCGGTTTCACCCTCCTGAAAGCTTGTCTACAACTTTGCTACGTTTTTCATGAAAGTCATCTATCGCAATTGTCTGTATTCGGGAAACATTTTCAAAATTTTATATAGTGCAATATACTCTTGTAGTTTACAGATCCAGCTCCTTTATTACAATTCTGCTTGATTGTACAATGTACATTGTATACTAAACGCAGAACTGAACAAAACCTTTACCAGACTATTTATTGATCGGAGTTTTTGAATTTTGTGGGTCGGCAAAGCGCGTGTGTATGGTACATGGAGAAATGCTGCTTATTGCTTCAATGCATGCAAGTCACGGTTTCCAATTTCCAATTACCGCATTAGTCTATCTTTCAAAGTGCGTAACTATGCCAAATGTTGAAGATGTTACTTGCTTGCACACCTATAAAACTCAACATGGTACAGCTAATCATCTTGTCACCTAGTGACGCATGTACATAGTATAGATCGAAATCATACGTGCATTGTGAAGCACACTTTGGTGCGTTAATACTGATCAATTACATGTTTCGTAAATTTTATAAGCATGTCTTCTACACATAGTAACTTCAAATTCGTAAATGTATTTTACCATTTATAAATCTGGGTCAATTTCATCACCCATATGTTTACCGTTCAACATTTTCAAACCTTTAAATCCTTCAGGGAAATATTCCTGTTTAACTATACCATCCCTATAGTTAGGTGGATATTTATAGCCCTCAGAATACCCTAAATCATCCATCAACTTAGTAGGAGCATTTCTCAAATGCATAGGAATAGGCGACGCTGCAAACCCCGGCTCATTCTCTAACTTACGATTCATTTCACCCCAAGCTTTATAAATCTCTACAGATTTAGGTGCTCTAGCTAGTTTCACTGCACAATGAGCCAATGCTAAATCTGCTTCCGGTAATCCAACAAATTGAACGGCTTGGTAAGCAGCAACTGCAAATGGTAAGCATGATTCATCCAATACTCCAACATCTTCACTCGCTATCCTTATCATTCTACGTGCAATATACAAAGGACTTTCTCCCCCTTTCAACATTCTAGCAAGATAGTACATCGCCGCATCTGGATTGTTACCTCTAACTGATTTGTGAAATGCAGATATAGTATCATAATGGGCGTCCCCTACTCTATCATAAACCATATGTGTTCTTTTAAGAATCTTCTGTAGTTTTTCGGCGGTTACTTCTATCGTAAGAGAGTTTTTTGGTGTGATTGGAGAAGTGTTATCGGATGCCATCTGTGATGACTTTTGTGTGGAAGTCTGAGAACTTTCATCTTCACTCGTTAAAACATCATCATTTGTGATGAAATGTGAGTCCACCAATTCTAACAAATTCAATGCACTTCTAGAATCACCATCAGCAATATCACATAAATATTCAATTGCCTCACGCGTAAGTCTTAGTATTGGTTTATCCAAGACTAGCTTTCTTGTTCTATTGATAACCATCCATGCTTTAGTAATAATCTTCTTCAACGATGAAATCTCAAGTTTTTTCAAAACAAAAACCCTACATCTTGATAATAATGCACTATTTAACTGGAAACTTGGATTCTCTGTCGTGGCACCAATCAAAATGATACTCCCTTTTTCAACATGAGGTAAAAATATATCTTGTTGAGATTTATTAAATCTGTGTATTTCATCCACAAATACAATAGTCTTCCTCTTTGTTAGTTTCATTTCATTTTTAGCTTCTTCAAAAACTTTCTTACAATCTGCAATACCATTTGCAGTTGCACTAAGCTCGACAAACCTGGATTTTGTACTTTGTGAGATGATTCGAGCTAGAGTGGTCTTCCCTGTCCCAGGAAATCCCCATAATATTAATGATGGGATTCTGTCATGCTCTATAAAACCCCTCAATATTCCACCTTTCCCCACCAAATGCTCTTGACCAATGTAATCTTTAAGTGTAGTTGGACGAAGACGTTCAGCTAAAGGAAGGCGGGCTTGGACTTTTAACAATCTAACTTCATCGTCCTGCTTTTTTCTTTTCTCGAATTCAGGCGACTGTTGTAACTGTGATTTCTTTGAATTTTTGAGTGGAGGTCCATCTTCAACATCTTCATTTTCAACATCTTCAACAACATTAATCTGGAGCTTTTTGGATTGTGTGTTTAACTCTGAGCTGTTATTTATTTCGCTCTCATCTTTATCATCGTCGAGTGATATGACCTGACTATACGATCTCTTCAAGGGGTCGGGCTGAAATTTATAAGTGGGATGAGATTTTCGTTGTTCTGATGCAGATTTCCTTTTAACATTCCGATTACCGGTTAGCAACGCACTTAATGAATTACTTTTCGCTGTTGATGGAGAAGACTGGGTCGCGCTGGCTTGTTCTTCGATCATCGGTTTATCTTCTTGATCAGGGCTGTCGGTTATCTCAAGTGGGTGATCTACACTTGTACAAGTATCCAAGTGTTTATTGATGAAATTGATATCTATTTCTTGCGTGCAAATGGGACAAGCTACCATGGTTATCTTATGACGTGGGACTCTATCCCGTATTATTCACAATCAAATACTGTGTTATCTATTTTAATATAATAATTTATAGATATTAAATACGTTAGCCATATTGAAAAAGAGGCGAGTAATAATGAATCAATTTCAATCATTTTCACGGCCTTTAAAACGCGATCGCATGTTTTCGCGCAACTGGATTCTGGGCATGTAGAATCTACAAATCTTGAATCTGGGGATACTTAAGATTCACCTTATTTAACATGTAAAGTTTTCTAGTACAACTTATCACTGCCGATATTGACATGTAAAGCGGTTGCAAGTCTAACCATGAATGGGAACTACTTTCTCCCATGTGATGTGCCGAAGTCAAACATTAAAATTAGGGATAGCAAATATATACAGCTACATATATAATACATATGTAAAACAGGACAAAAATGGGCCAAAAGAGTTAGATCGCCACTTTGTATCTTTCAAATAGCATGATCAAAATCTATAACTCATCTTTGTATGATGGTGAGACTTTAGCGTCTTTTTTATTTTTTTTGACAAAGTCCTTTACACTCTTGAATAGTCCGTCCTTGATATTCTTCAAAATTGCACCAGTCTTGCTGTATTCTCCTTCCAATGGTTCAGCAAACTGGCTGAGAAATTTGGAAAGACTAGATTTCGACATCGACTCGCCGTCATATACTGCAACACTATTAGACTCCTTTTCAATCACTAACAGTAAGGGAGGTTGGAAATTCTCAGGAATCTCAGGAATCCTCTTTGTAACCTCAAGTCTAGAGTTTTCGTCTTTTACAAACAAATATCCTAGCTGCAACTCTTCCAAGAAATCAATGGACAAGCTTTTAAATATAGGAGAGATCGAAGTTTTGTCGGTAATCAAAAGTACATGGGTTTTTGTAGCAGGATTCATCCATTCATCTAGCTTCTTCAAGCTTATTTTTTTTGTGTAGTTTTTGACTCTTCCTTTGAGATATTCGACCAATGCCAAAGCAGTTCTTTCACCGTTATACACTTCGCTACTATGACTGGTTCTCTTCTTATCAACTTTTTTTGAAAGTGAGACTTTCGGTGCTCTGAAAACCATCACTGTAGGGAATCCTGTTATTTTATATTCATTGCATAACGGTTTATTTTTCTCATCATCACAATTCACGGCACCAAAATTAACAAAATCAGAGGCCACATTACTGGCTTTCTTATATTCAGATTGAAACCTTGCGCAGTAGCCACACCAAGGAGCGTAGAATTGAACTACTGAAGTGTGATTTGTCTTAAAGACCACATCCTTGAAACTTAACGGGTTTAACTCATATATGTTTTTAGAGTCTGTATAAAGAGATGCTTGTTTCGAGCCCTGTCTGGCCTCAACCAGAGTCAAAAGCTGCAGTATCAATGATACAAGCAGTATAGATATTATATTCTTCATCGAATATTTAAATATAGTTTACAAGACTAGAGAGATGTTCTAATTTTGCTGTTGAAGTACATATTTGACATCTTCCAAAATTCAAATAGATCTTTCAGTGCCTTGGTGCTCACTGCTGAGTAGTCACGACTCACTAGTTATTAGTTATTCCTATAGTTGATAAAGTATTTGGCTGTTACGCAAAAATCTGTCATACAAATAAGCGTGTCAATAGGACTTACCACTTCCCCCAAATTTTTCACGCCTTTGACTATCAACCAGAAAAGGTTATGTATTGAAAAATGAATGGGAACTACTTGTCCTGGCAAGTTTGTTAATCAGTGATTTTATAACTGAAGATATACGTCAGAACCGCAAAGAATCATGATCACTAAGTACTTTACCAAGGTTGTTGTGAAATTTAATCCTTTTGGGCCTGAGGCTAAGTCGGCAAGAATATTTTTATCACAGATCCCACCATCTTTAAGAGGTCTATGTGCTGTTGATTTCGAACTCCTGAACTCACAATCAAAGAACAGGCCGATTGTGCAGGTTACGTTCAAGGACAAGACAGTGATGGAAGGTGACCCAGTTACATTGAAGATCGCTGATTTTGCTAACCTTTTTGATAGACATTCGAGAAAACTACAGTTCCAAGAAGAAATATCTAAATAGACTAAGAAGTGATTTGATAACCTCTATAAAATTCCTCAACTTTTACCAACAATATATTATTTGCTCGAAAGGATGTCAGTTCAATACCAGTTATGTTAGGAGTTTCTGTAGCGATTGGATGAGTTTTGGTAATCTTCCTGTTTGTATATTATGACTCCCCTCCGCTGTTTATTCATATATTTATTACAGATGATCATGTATATATAGTGCTTTATATTTGAATACAATAACATATATTATAGATATACATTCGGTTACTTCAACTTGACAGTCCATTCTCGAAGGATGTCCAAAGTAAACGGTTCACTAGAAACACTGTGTGTAGACTGAGTATTATATCTCTAATAAACAGCCTTCAGTTTATCAACCTGGCAGTAAAATTATATATATTGCTTAGGGATGATTTTAAGTTAAGCGTGACTCAAGTGATGCTTTTGATCAGGCCAGGTTAATCAGGCGAGGGAAGGATTGTATGAAATTTATAATCGGTCTTCTAATTCTCCAAATTGACGATCAGAATCAAATGTTCACGATGCGCATATCCCGAGGCTGTTTTCTTGAAAATGTCGTTCAAGATATTGTATACTTCTACCTCTGTTTTGAGTTACTTTATTGCTATGCCACAAAGGCGATGAATAACATAACACCATTTTAGGCATATTAGTTTGATGATTTGTTCAAAGTTAACTATCTGGTTTCCAAAGCATATTCTATTCAGTCAACAGAGATGGATCTCCAAAGATACTCATTATGTTACAACTCCAATATTTTACGTCAATGCTAAACCTCATTTAGGTCATCTTTACTCCATGACATTAACAGATGTACACAATAGATGGCGAAAATTCAACAACGAAGATACCTATTTCACAACAGGCACAGATGAACATGGATTGAAAGTTCAAAATGCTGCCTCTTTAGCGAATAAAGACCCAAAACTGTTTTGTGATGAACTAGCTGCAAACTTTGAAACTTTGGCAACTTTTGCCAATATAGAATGTGATAGATTTATAAGAACTACCGACCCCGATCATATGGAAGCTGTGAAGCAGTTTTGGAAGACAGTTTGGGACAAAGGCTACATTTATAAAGGTCAGCACAGTGGTTGGTATTCTATATCTGATGAAACTTTTTACTCTGAAGATGATATCGTTGAAAGCCCCGAAGGTGAAAGAACGAAGGATGGAACAAAACTGAAAATGGTTTCCAAAGAAACAGGTTCTGAAGTCAGTTATGAAATAGAAGAAAACTATTTTTTCAAACTTAGTGAATTCCAACCACGTATTATAGAATTACTTGAATCAGACCCTAATTTCATTAGCCCTAAACCTTACTATACTAAGATTTTGAATGATTTGAAGCAAAATAAGTTGACTGATTTGAGTATTTCAAGACCAAGTTGGAGATTACAGTGGGGAATCAGTGTTCCAAGTGATGATAGTCAGAAGATTTATGTCTGGTTTGATGCCTTGGTTAACTATTTGACCTCTGCTGGGTATCCGAATGTAGCACCTGAAGATATCCCACCTTTCACTCATGTTATAGGTAAAGACATTACGAAGTTCCACTGTATCTACTGGCCAGCATTTTTGATGGCTGCTGGCCTGCGACCGCCAAAACAGGTTTTTGTTCACGGTCATTGGCTAATGGGTGGTAGAAAAATGAGTAAGAGTCGAGGCAATGTTGTCGATCCCGTCGAAGCCGGTAAATACTACGATATTGATGCGTTGAGATTATTTATGATGAGGTTTTCTGTCTTGGAAACAGATTGTGATTTCTCTCATGAGAAACTGAATACTACTAGAAGTGAATTTATTGATAAATTTTGTAATTTATTGATTAGATCACTATCGAAGAATTTTAGTATTACAAGGGCATTGGAAAGGTTAAAACAGTCAGACAATTTGACTGTATTATTGAGTCAGTCAGGAGATAGCAGGCTTCAAAGTGATATTTCTGCATTATTCGAAACCATTGACTCGCTTCACTCTGTTATTAACGATCATTTTAATGCTTTAGAGATGCACAAAGCTATCCAAAGTATATGGTCTGTGCTGCCTCAGATAAACACCTTATTTGCCCAGTATGAACCATGGACATTAAAAAATAAGGGCAATGCCACTCCTGAAGAAAATGAAGTAAGTTTGCTAAAACAAGATTTGATTGTGTTTTCAGCCTTGGATTCTTTACGTTGTGTTCTTATCTTACTACAGGCAGTAATCCCAGATTACAGTAAGTTATTGCTGGACAGATTGAATGTTGATACTGCAAAGAGAACTATAGAATACGCTAAGGTTGGTTCTGATTTAACATACGGTGAAGATTCAACTTTTAAGAAAGGTGAAAGTGTTCCATTGAAAAAAGTGGAACTGAAACTTTAATTTATTTTGAAGAGATTATATATAGTATATAGATTCCAGCATAAACAAGACTTGTATATAAGAAACTTTAACGAGTGCAAAAAAGCAATCAACATGATATTTTTATTGAAGAGCATTCTAACGTCTCTGTATCAAGCAAGACAGCTTCACCAGTCTCGCTAAATTGAGGAATAGCAATCACTCTAACCGTCAAAGGATCAGCATTTTTTACCGCTAATGAAGCAATTGACGTTTCAAACTTAGTCTGACAGCCTACAAAATAAACATGTGGAGTTTCATCCAAAGTAAATGGATCCTCATCTTGATAGGGATAACACCAAAGTGTATCAGGCGCAGTGGGTATGATGTTCTGCCAGTGTAGTGTGGCTTCGATGAGTTTCAACCTCGACTCATTCACGATCTCATTTCTAATTGGAGTTGATACCCTATCACTGTCTTCTTCACTGTCGTCTGAGCCCGAAAGGCAGACGTTTATATTCGGTATCATGTACTTGAAAATATCATTAATGTTTTCCCCAGATGTACCCAGCATTCTAATATTATCTACCTCGAACCACGCAGGATTGGTCGATCTTTTGAAATGATTGTTTCCTTCGTACTTTGAAGACCGAGGGAAAAAGGATTTATGGAAGGGTTGTTTTGGGAAACTAATCTCAGATGGGTCTGACTCCCCTGGCATTATAGTCACTGAGATGGATGATAGTAAATCAGATATAAAGTTATCCAGTTCCCGTAGAGCATCGGCGTCATAGTTAGATTTATTAGTCTCTCTGTACTTGTTTCTCTCGGTGACTTCTTTCACAATAGATTCGGAACTCTTGATCGAATTTCCAGCTATTATTATTCTACTTATACTTTTCAAAAGTTGTATGTTTTGTTCATCTGATATCAATTCACCCATTAGGTATTCTTTCAATAGTTCAATTCTTCCAAAATCACACTTATCACTCATATTCAATCCTGAAAGAAACAGTATCTTGTTTCCCGATGTAGGTGAGCATATTGGTCTTGGTACTTGTGGAGCTGCCACTGGGTAAACTATATCAACAATTGTAAATATTCCAGATTCAACTTCCATGCCGAGTACACCGATTATTGCACCGGTTACAAGAACTATTTCATCTAATAGCTCACCATCTAATACAATTCTACCAGATTCATCTTCAAGCATAATTTGATCGTTTTTAGGATCCGAATAAGAATCTACTCTTAACTCATCTAGTTTACTCACAGGTTTCTTGTCTTTCACTTCAGGTGCTCCGTATAAGTTATCACTAACATCTTTCAAAATATTGGGCTTGTACTTCATATCGATAAAAACAGTTCCTATTATATAACTCGGTGTCAGATTTTCAACATTCAATATCTTGTTTACATATGTGACCTTTTCACCATTTATCGTTTCTGATTTCCATTTGAGGTTTGCCATTTGTAAAACACGAGATTTCAATTTTCTGACCCTTGTAGCATATATTGAATTGAATTGAGATGCATATGTTCTTGTTTTAGCTGTTAGCTTGTAAACGTCATCATTCTTATAATGAGACAACTCTACTGAGTCATTGCGAATCATCTTGTCTGATGTCATTTGTTATTAATTATTCAAATAGGACATATATGATAATTTCAGCACTGAAATAGGAATATGAAACTCGATTTTCAGTAAAATCGTGTTGATTGACATTAGATCATGTTTGATTCGAATCTACTTGCATTGTATTTGTTCAAATATTAAGCTGTGCAATCTGACAGATGGTTTTTACTGCCAAGTTCCAATAGTGCACGCGTCGCGTGAAGAGATTAACCTCTACACCAGAGTCTAGACTATTCACATTTGGGAGTTAGGGTAGATTGCTCAAATTATCCTTTATTGAATCTGAACGATTAGCTAAAATCTCAAGTACATAGCAGCATGCTCGGTTGATTTGAATAGTCACATAACTGGGGAGTTTATACAAAAGTAGATTGAGAAGCTTACTTCAGAAAAAAGCTGTGCAACATGCAATATGGCTTTACAGATAGATAGTCGTTAAATTGAAACAGAATCATTTATAAAGAAAGTAAGTAAGTAAGTAAGTAAGTAAGTAAGTAGAAGTATATGCTCCAACAACTGGTGATTATAAAAATAGTACGTTCACTCAAAAGTCGATAATTTCTCTTTGATCATGGTTATATCCGGTTGGGTCATAACTGGTTTGTTGATTGTTTACTACTTCCTTAACATCATTTCTTTTCTCTGTTTCTTCAAGCCTGTCGCTATTCCTCGTCAACCTGTAGTTTGAATCATTGATCACTTTTAAACCTTTGCCAAAATTCAGCATCACCCAAAGTGTAATGAAAACCAACCATATAGCAAGAATCATAGTGAAAATATCAAAGGCTATCAATGATCTTCTACCCGGCATACTCGAGTACTTAGTGAAAAGTCTGAATAGCTTGAATGCCAAATATGCAATACCACCTAAATATAGAATGACAATAGGACATAATCCATCTCTACGTTCTCTAGTGGCACAATAATCAGCTAGAAGCAAGAGAACGAATGTTAGAACCAATACCACAACAGTGATTATAAATTCGGGATCATGTTTATCTAAAACAATAACAAGAAATTGTAATGTGAAAGCAGGAAAAAAGAACCACGCTAGCATAATTGAAACTCTATGTGCATTGAAAACATTGTTAGCTCTGATTAATTTGATATTTAAGCCTAATACCTCTCCTGTATATTGAGTAAAACGGTCTTTTATGATCCACCCAATAACAGCTTGGGAGGCACACAAAACACATGAGCAACAGATCACAACAATACTTATATTCCTGCAAGAGGATTCCCAGGATGTTGAAGATAAATCATAAAGTAACGTTTTATTCAATTCGTAATATTGTAGTCCTGAGTAGACTGCCATTGCTGCTAGAAATAATATGTTTGATACTAATATAAATCTGTTTCTAGTGTATAAAGCAATGATAGTGAATAAAACCTGATAGAATTCAGCATATATGTATAAAGCAAGATAAGTAGCCACCGCATTTCTTTTTCTTGATTTCCAAGCCGGATCACTGAGCGACCTCACATCATCTATATCCAAAGAGCCGATGTTTCTAACATAGACACCAAATAAGAAACATTCTAGTGCTAATATGATAAATGCAAAAGCTAGAGAATTTATCAAGAACAATTTCAACCAGGTGTTATCATTATTCCACAAATTGTCGGTAAACTTCTTCCACCTCGATTTTCTCAATTGTCTTGGCTTGAAGATTTGTTGAAACAATTGATCGACTTTTGGATCTCTTATTCCCACTGAGGTTGACACAATTGATGAAATAGCAGATTCTGATGCCGCGTTTTCATCTTCCAAGTATTCATCTTGTGGATACTGGGAATTTGAAGAGGTAAAATGCCTTTCTGAGTCTATTTGGGATATCTCAACTGGAGTATTTGAGATGAGATTGTTCATGAAATGGATGAAATCCTTTGCAGTATGTAATCAAAAGTGATGTAGTGAATTAAAAAATCGAATAGCCCTTCTGATATGACTGAACATTTTATGAAAAAGCTAGAGAAATAATGGTAAGTATTTAAATCTTATATTAATTAGTATCTAAAAATAAATCTTTGAAATAATTTTGAGCCGCTCGTTTAAAATTTTAATCTTTCAAATTCCCGGCGCCCAATTTTCAACTGACGCCAGCTCTATTTGCCAGATGAATAAATAAATGAGCCTTGATTTCGAAGTGATGATATTTATTGAGCAGTAGACTGTTGTTAAGTGTATATCTGTGAGAGTCATTGGACCAAGTATTTTCTATAATAATAAGCGACACAGGCATCAGACACATGTATATACATTGTACAGAAGAGGGTCATTCACAAATATATATGGCCCTGTGAGTAGTCTCGAGTCACGACTCCACGGCTCAGCTAGCACACGTTAAAACGACCTACAAAAAGAAGGCTGAGAATCTTGAGATCTGATCTCCAGGGCTGTGTTGTGCAAGGGTGTGCTATACTAACCTACTAAGTGATCACCGTGGCTTTGGATATTGGCTTTTGGACAGTTGGTTTTCTCCTTAAAACATTAAAGACTGAAGCAAGCAACGAGCATTGGCCACGACATTATCTCTGTTGAGCAAGACCCGTTCCACTCAATTGTACTTCAACTCTTCTCATTTTTCCAATTAGCACTTTCCATCATCTCAATATATATATAAACCAATTGACCAATCCGAAAATATGGAGAGATTAAATTTAGCAACATATGCTAAACAAATTAAATCGGAATACGATCAAGTCGTTTCTGGTGAGTCCACTTATGTCATCTACACAACTTTACCTGACTCTTCACTAAAACCAACTGCCACTGGTCAAGGTGATATCACTGAATTTGTGAGTGAATTTGAAGAAGGATCTGTTCAATTTGGTATTACCAGTATTAGTCCATTCGGATCAGACGTCAAGAAAATCCTCTTGTTGGGTTGGTGTCCCGATTCAGCTCCGTTGAAATCAAAGATCTCCTTTGCTACAAATATTGCTGAAGTTGGTAAGAGTTTACATTATCATGTTCAAGTAACTGCTAGAGACAGTGATGATTTAGATGTTGACGATTTATTAAAAACTGTGAGTAATGCAGCTGGTGCAAGATATTCAATTCAAAGTTTGACTTCAAAACCTTCTTCCGCATCTTCATTCAAACCAACTCCAAAACCAGCTTCTCCTAAGCCAATCGAGTCAAATACCACAAAATCATCATTTGCCAAAAAACCTTTTTCTCCGAAATCAATTGCAAAACCTGTCTCGAATGAAGATGAAGATGCATGGAATGGTGAAGATGAAATCGAAGAAAGGGATTTCAACAAAGACCCATTACAAAATGTCCCATCTGCATACAAAAAGACTACTGTTGACATCGATTCATTGAGAAAAGGCAAATCGGACACAATTTCATCTGCACCGGTCAGTACAAAAGAGCCAGAAAAGAAAGAAGAAATATTAACCGCTTCTGTTTCATTGAATTCGAATTCTGGTAGGTTATCCTCGTTACCTAAACCAAAGGTTTTTAACTCCGTTGCTTCCAAATATGAAGAAGTTGTTCAACCATCATTTGGTGCTAAAGTCCCAGTCTTTGGTGCTTTACCAAAAAAAGATACTTCTCATCTAGTTGGTGGAATCTCCAAGAACTTTGGAACTGACCATGGTAAGACTCCTGCTCAACTGTGGGCTGAAAAGAAGGGTAAATATACAGACGTGGGCAGAGATACAACGCCTGTTAATGCTGCCACTGAAAAAGAAGAAGATGCTCATGTCAGTGATGTCAAATCTAAATTTGAAGCTTTGACGGTTCAAGCTGACAAAGAGGAAGAAGAAGAGAAAATAGCTTATAAACCTTCAAGCTTTACTTCTTCTCATTCAATCAAGAAGGACCTACCTCCTCCTGTCTCATTCAACAAATTCAAAGAAGAAGAGCAAGATGAAGACGAAGACGAAGACGAAGACAATAATGAATGGCAAGAAGAAGAGGAAGAGAAAGCTCCAGCGCCTGCTCCAAGACCAACCCCTCCACCACCTTCTGCTGATCCAGAGTCTGCATCTGAAGCTGGAGAGGAGGAAGCTGATGAGCCATCATCTCCTGCTCTCACTCCAACTGAAGTCCCTGTTTCGAGTAAATCCGAACCTGAAACTTCCACCATAACAGCGGTGGCTGAATACGATTATGAAAAGGATGAAGACAACGAAATTGCTTTTGCTGAAGGGGAAACCATAACAAAGATCAAATTTGTCGACGAAGATTGGTGGTTTGGTTTTAACGCCGCTGGTGAATCCGGGTTATTCCCTGCTTCATATGTCACTATCAAAAACAACGGAAAAACTGAAGCCGAACCTACTTCCGAATCTCCTGCTGCTGTGTCAGCTGCAAAAGGACCTTCAGCGGTCGCTGAATATGATTATGACGCCTCTGAAGACAACGAATTAACTTTCAAAGAAGGTGATACCATCACTGATATTGAGAAAGTTGATGAAGATTGGTGGTTAGGCACTCTAAAGGGTGAAAGAAAGTTGTTTCCCGCAAACTTCGTTACTTTAGAAGAATAGAACAGCTTTTTATTGAAATATGAGGTTTAGTATTGCTGTGTTTGTATTTTCATCCTAAACTTTTTTAAATATGTACAATTCTCAATCAAGTGTCTTTTTTTTGCCATTTCTATTTATGTACTACATTACTTATTTTATCCCATTATAATGTTTGTTAGCTTTCATCATTGTATCAAGCTTTATATGTAATGATTAAGTAATATTAAAAGATAAACACTAGAGAAGCCATTCAATAGGATTGCCATGTTAAGTACTTCGGTTCGATTACGTAATTACATTTATGATTAATCTATAAAAATTTTCAGATTTTAACTGGTCTCACAACAAACTAAACAAGCTTTGAACTATTCAAGCTATATAATATTTATGTACAGTGACTTCACCGGGTGCTACAAGTAGAATATATCTCAGTACACAGTACACATAAAGCTTTGACATATACAATCCCTACATTTGCACAACTATCTGAATATGTCTGCTTTAAAGAACGTTCCTATAAAATTGATTGTTGGAGCAGGTCAAGCCGCTCCAACACCACCAGTTGGTCCAGCATTAGGTTCCAAGGGTGTGAAAGCTATTGATTTCTGTAAAGAATTCAATGCTAGAACGGCTCATTATAACCCAGGAACGCCAATTCCAACAAAGATCATTGTGAGACCTGACAGATCCTTCCAATTTCAAATCATGTCGCCTACCACAACATGGTTATTATTAAAGGTTGCAAACCTTGAGAAAGGTTCGGATGTTTTAGGGAAAGGAAAGTTTAAAGATCAACCTGCTGCGGAGATATCATTAAAGCATGTTTATGAAATCGCTAAGGTGAAGAAAACCGATGTAACACACGCTGATATTCCTCTGAAGGAGATTTGTAAGAGTGTTATCTCATCTGCGACCTCATTAGGAATCCGTGTTGTTCCATGATGTATATGTTGTTGAGTGGAGGGGTTTGTTGGGTGGGTTTTCTCTGTTGTGTCTGTTTATACGATGGGGATGTATCTAGGTGTAAAGTTTACGTTGTTTAATTGATCACTAATCTTGTATATATATTAATATTATTTATGACTAAAATCTATAATATTCTGTCTGTATTTAAGTAGCTATGTAACAAATGTAATGCATCGACTTACTTTAAGGATATCCAGATATAAGACTATATAAATATAGAGACAAAAAAAGCAGCACTAGAAAAATGGAATCAATCATAAGAAACATTGTAACCCTTATACTTTTGATACCTTTGAAAAAATAATAGGATTTTACATTCCGTAAAACGTACTACCATATATGTACTCACCGACGACGATGATTTATCTTAAACTTTTTATTCTTCATCCCATTATTATTCTTGCTTGATTTGAACGCCAAGGGATCTTTACCAAGATTACTTCCAGTTTCTCTCTTTCTCTTCTTATTGTTGTTTGTATCAAGTGCATTATCATCGTTGTTAGTAGAATGCAAGGAAGGACCACCAGTAGGAAGCTCATCATCAGCAGGTATATGAACTGATTTATGTGTCAGTCTATTGTAGATCAAAACATACGCACTTCCATCACTCAATGCATCCCTAGCTCTGATCTTATTGATATATTCATCATCGTAGCTTGCCCATGATCCATCAGGTTGCTTACAGTGGGCTATGTAATGGCCCGATGACACAGATCTACCTTGATGCACAATGACAGAGCTTAGCTTGTACTTAGTTGGTTTATCCAAAGTAGTTGTGAATTCGGTCAGATCTAAAGTATCAGGATACGAGACATCTGTTTTCAATTTCATTGATGCAGTACCATTGAATCTGAACCGTTTCAAATGGATAGCTAGTGTTTCGGGAGCACGTTCAATGGTAGAGATCTTAATTGCATTAGTGGTCTTCTTACAATTCTCGCAAACATATCCCGATTTTTCTTTCTTGTTAGCCTTCAATAATTCGGGGCAAAAAAAGTCCCGAAGAGAATTCTCAATTGAATACTTATGTGAAGCAACCGGAGGGGTGTGTTCCTGTGCAGAGTTTGATGTTCTTGGTGTGATTGTATCTGTCGGCTGCTGCTCTTCTTGTATCGTTGAAGGAGATTGAACTCGAGCTTGAGGTTCGGGTTGAGGTGTTGGAGATGGTGTCTTTTCATGGGTTTCAGGGGTTTGCGATCTGCTTTTTCTGGCCTCTTGTTCTTGGAGAATTTTTTGCTTCAAAAATTCCGATAATTGCTGTTTGGAATCCGACTTACTAGACTTAGCTGCCTCTATTTGATTCTTTAGTTCAAACAATTGGCGTGGATCTATTATGCTACTGTTTCTCTTTTTATGGTTATCTAGACCCAATGACAAATCATAAAATTCTTGTTCAGTGGTTGAGATATGACCACAGTTTTTACAGGTCACAGTCTGATTCAATAATCCGCCAAAGATATCATAAATGATACTTTGATTTAGCTTCGTCCCCTTTGGAGTAGAGTCCTCTTGCAAACGGGACATTAAAGACATAAAGTATTCGTGTGAGTCTTCTTGTTGCCATTCAGACATCATACAGTTGATATCTTGTAATCTACCTATTAGTTTTTTAGGATTAATATGAAGCACTCTTTTGTCACCTTTGTTATCAATTTGGTAGAGCTTAGAAACGGTATCAGCAAGCACCTTTGTGACTGAATTTGGGGCGACATACTTACCTGTATTTTCATAGTGAACATCAACCAGGTAATGAAGTAAGGCAGGAATATGGCATAGAGCTTGCACAGCTGAGTTCATGTAACATGTAACACCATGGTTTAGCAGCCCGGCAGGTATTTTTCGACTCTTAAATTCTCTCCAAGATTTATAGATTCTTGTCGACCCGTTAGATCCTCTATCGTTCATTTTCTCATCCATGGCATAAAATTCATCGTCATCGTATTTGGTTTTCACCAGAGCACCTTCGATCAAATCTGCGTCATCATCAGGAGAAGTTGGAGGAGTTTCCTTCCCTTGTATTTCAAGCTTTTGTTCAGGTTTATCGTCCTCAACTCCTTCGTCGTCGTCAGACGCCGATTCGTCGCTCAATCCCGGACTTTCAATCGCTTCATCAACCTCAACTTCTTCAGATTCAGAGTTTAACATGTCTTCCTTCAAATCTTTTCTCAACTGTGTAAGATCTTCTGAGGCTTCACTGAGACTTCCATCTTCATCTTCATCCTCATCTTCATCTTCATCTTCATCTTCATCTTCATTGGATGACTCATTTGGTTCGTCATCTTCTTCAGCTGTATGAAAGTCATCGTCCTCTTCTTCGTCTTCATCAGATAATATATCTGCAGCATCTGTGCTTTCTGGCTCGACTGATTCTCCTGTGAATTCTTTGTCGGAAAGCATTTGTTCACCAGAATCAATTTGTTTCGATGATTTTATAGATTTAGGCTCTAAATGTTTCTTTTCCCGTTTTGACAAGAATTTTTTACCTGTGTATAAAGCCACTGCCTCAGCCATGGATTTTGGTCTCACCATGGTTTTTTCAAACCTCTTGGAGTTGTTTATCTGATCTGTTGTAGAATATTGATCTTTCTTGTTGTTCCTTTCGTTTGGTCTGGATTCCTTAGAACTCTGGAAGGTGATATAACTGGAAGGCTTGATAGTAACCTTATCCGGATGACGTGCCGGTTGGAAAGTTATGGGATTGCTTAGCAATCTATCAATGAATGGAGATAGTTGGTTAGGAGTGGTTGAGGTGATTTTTCCTTTATTGTGATCCTTTTTGGTTGCTTGATTGTCTCGGGAAAGCATTTAAATTGATATCTCTTTCTTGAATTATTTCGTGTATGCTATGCCTATTGCTATCGGAGATCTTTATTGAGTCAGTGTTCAACGAAACTGTGGGATCTGAAGATTACTAAGATTGCGGAATTGAGGCTTGTCAAATGTCAAGTGTAAGGATGTATAGTGTACTGGATCAAATCAATTAAATGGATGTATATGTATGTATATTGAATAACGTTTCCGATACTTTTACTGCTAGTGATGGAAGAAGAATAGTGCACTGATGTCCTTTCAAAACAATCACTGATATTTGTAAGATTCAACTTGAACGCCAGTAAAATGAAAATGGAAAAGTGAAAAATATTAATCAACTTGTGTCAGGCAAGATTTTTGTTATCAAATCTATATGTATAATGCTGAGCCTTTAAAAAAAAGTACAAAACTAATTTGTTGTATGTTCTTTCAGGGTCACCTGAGTTGCTTGAAATTGTGAATGGATACTAGATGAGCGTAGTTTGAATCTTGCCCGTATATAGAGTTATAGGATTGGAGTGTAAAAGTAGTATATTGAAGCTATGAACCGAGAGTATCCCATCGCCATCGCCAATTGTTTAAGTTTAGATGTGCCATCAGCAACCTGCAACTACAGAAAAAAAAAATTTTGGGATTGAAGAAGTTTGAGAAGAAGGAAAACATTTGACCAGTGCTTTGGCGGGTTTAAAGATAAGGTAAGTGATTGGCTCAGCAAAACTGTGTCGCTGAAGGGCGTGTCCGGAATTTTGTGAAGAACACGACCTCTTGAGGGCAGGTTACAAAAGGGGTTATAAAACTTGTTTATAACTTATATTTTATGTATTCAGGAGATAGTTGGTACCTGTAACATGCCAACAGAGGAGATGCAAGTAGCAAGACTAGGAGTCATTGTGCTCTCTTATTTCAACAATATGCATTTGCAAGGGTGTAAAATAGGTAATTGATTACTGGTTACTAATTGGTAAGTGTTGTGAGACAAGCGGAATATTTTCCGCTATTCAGAAAATAAGACGGTGTTTATCTCCTTTGTACGCCTGATCTTACTGTATTTCGAGCTTAAGGGACTTGGTAGTTGAAGTGAAAACTATTATATACCTTCATCAATGATCAATAAATAGTTGCTCAAGTAGTAACAAAAATGAAACTAGAAACCACTGACGCACCCACCCTATTAATGAATTTTGAGAGCCTCAAAAATTCTAGAGTGTAAACCAGTAAATAAATACTAACTAGATCAAACAGGTATCAGACCACAACCACTTAATTGTATTCAACTGTTTCCTTCATTTATCGTATTTGATTGATAAACTGCTGCTCTTTGATAAAGTCTCTTAGTATCATTTATCCCAAAAATCTTACATACTCATCGCATTCAAATATCCAAACATGTCAATTCACTTCTTGGTGGCTTTGAATAGGCAAGGAAAGCTTCGGATCTCTGAGTGGTACAATACAATAACAGCTGTACAAAAGAAACAAATAATACGGAAAGTTCATAAATTAATATCGTCCAGGGATCATCAGAAACAATCAAATTTTGTTAATTTTGATAACAAGAAACTTGTTTATAGAAGGTACAATGGTTTGTTTTTCATAATATGCGTTGATTCACAAGATAATGAATTAAGTTATCTTGAAATTATTCATTTATTCGTTGAAATATTAGACAGCTATTTCAACAATGTTTGTGAATTGGATTTGATTTTCAATTTCTTCAAAATTTATCACGTTTTAGATGAGCTTTTTTTAGCTGGTGAATTTCAGGAAACCAGTAAAGAACTTATACTTCAGAGGTTGGATTATATAGATCGATTAGATTAATTTAGTAATAGTGACAAGTTTACGCTGAATCAATGGATGTAACAATATTATTTACCTCTACATAAACTTGTATGATTTCGTATCTTATTATCACAAATTATATAATACGAATAGTCAACAAAATACGAAGTGTGATTATTCATAAGAAAGTATCATGTAATTGATTATGAATACTTAATCAATTTCAAATGTAACCCTTTCGAGTCAGTCTCCCTTTTGCTTCTTAGTCAAGAGTTTGAGTGGTCAAGAAAGAGATAAAAAGCACAAGCTGTGTTTCTGGATTTTCAAAGACAATCACAATACTAAACGTAACAAGACAGAAAATCATTCGAAAGAATTTACTCCAAGAAATTATTATTATAAAGGAATAAATGCACTAAAAATCAGACAAAAGAATACTTTAAAATCAAATATTTAGAACCAAGAAAGAAATTATATATTAAATGATGTTTTATTAAATTTAAGCTTCAATTTGATTAATATTTATTTGACTTAGTTACCCTTTGGAGCTTCCTTGTAAGAAACACAAGCTTCTTCACCCATAGCAGAAATGATGGTAACTAATAAATCTTTACCATCGTCGAAATCAGCTTGGATCTTGTCACCAATTTCACCTTCTGGAGCTTTAACATCATCCTTGGTTTCACCATCATTGGTCATTAAGTTTAAGAAACCATCATCAATGTCTAATAGTTGATATTCGGTTCTGGTAACGAATGGAACTTCCATATTGTGAGTAGATGGAGATAAATCTTCTAACTTCTTTTGAGTGAAGATATCAATGGCAACTAAATGGACCTTAGCGTGACCGTGCTTACCAGTCTTAGAAGTGGACATGTCAACAATCTTACATGGTCTACCCTTGATGACAACAAAACCGTTCTTTCTCAAAGCGGAACATTGCATTGGGTAGGTGGTGGAGGAACCAGCATCAGCGGTTTCGAAGGTGTGCTATAATAATGATGAAAATAATAGTTGATGTTAGTATACAAGAAACACTAGAATAAAAAAAAGTTGAATTGGTTAAATGACGTTAGTTCATAATCAATCAGGTTGAAAAGTGTGCTGCTTATCAAATGATTCTCTTTACTTCTCAGGTAAAATCGTCAAAAGTTGGTCGATTCATAATTGGGTTTGCTGTTCATCACTCACAGTTACATCCTTTATAGATACATTATATATCGTTTATATTCCAGGCAAAAGGCAATGATTGGATACCAGATCTGTGAGGAAAAAATGGCTTGCCGAATGATAACACGATAAATTGAAATAATATTAGCTCGCTGTGTCAACGAGGTGAGAAAGCAATATTAAAGATTGTCCAGTGACTTCTAAACAAATGATAGAACGATTATGAAACATCGAATGAAGCGAATAACTTCACGTTAAACTAAGCATACTTCTTCTTCAGACATTTTTTCTATATTTATACTATATGGAGTGATAAACCAAAACCTAAAAAAAGCACCAGTAATAAGTAAGATAAAAAGAGAAAAAAGTTTTTTGAATACCTAAATGCTTGTTCGAAAATTCACAAGTGCAAAATTGACAATACTCTTGGAGAAGCTGAAAATTTTTTAGTTTTCACATTCAGTGATTCCAATTTCCATCAGTTCTCATTTCGCCAGCCAGCTGCCTATAGCGTGTGCGTGTTCGTCAAACATTTTTCAATCTCCCAACAAGATTCCCCGGTGGAGATCGTGGAACAGCAATATTACGTAATACGTAATCCACTGAGAAGTATGAGTTATGTCAGCGGATAAAAGCGATCGCCCAGTGGCTATGACTATTAGAAATTTGGTCTCTGGAGTCTGGATTAACTGGAGTTCTGATTCCTGAATATCCTGAGGTTACATGAACCGCCCCAGCGCCCGCCAACCATGAGATGCGTCTTTGAGTTTGGGGGATTGAAAAATAACCCAGGGAGGGGGTAATATTATATTTCGCATACGTAGCACATACTACGTATTACCTACGTGTTTTGGATTTATCAACCACCTACTTTAACAGGCTCTAAATCAAGCTGTTTGTGAGATATAATCAAACGGCAGCCACTAGAACAAGTTGATTTCCGAGTACTCAGAAAGAATACCCCTAGATACCAGGCCAAGGCCAAGAGGGAGAGGAAGGTGCTGTGCACAGCTGTGAGTAAGGTCCCCTCTGGATTCTGTAGGGTAAAAGAGAAGAAAGATGTATATATCCGGGTAACCACTATTATTTTTTGATTACATAAATAATAAATTCACGTTTGATGAAATTGATCCCTATTTTGATTGATTGGGTCTAGTAAGTACGATTACAAAAGGAGTATCTACTATTTGTTTCCATGTTAGTAGATCAGATACTAACAAAAATACTACATTTATGCGTCTATGTAGCGATCCTGTGATAATCAGTGAGTGAGTGGTTGGATAAAACTATGAAAATAATAGTAAAGATAAAATCACTTGAAAAATGAAATGATTATTATGTACCCAAACTTTGTTTAGAGCCCTGTAATATTTTTAAATCGTTTTCAATTTCCTCGTTATCTAAGCCCATTGGAACCTTATAGCATTGAGTGAGCTTCAAAGCAATGCTACTATCTCCCACGTCAAGATATTTGGATGATGAATTAGTACCTTTAAGGTTTGTTGAGTTGCTCGGAGACACATTTCCTCTTCTTCTCGAATCACTATCAGACCCAAACACTCCTATCTCGGTACTACCATCATGTTGAGTTCTATCTGTATTATTTCTTCTCTTGTTGCCACGTTCTTGTTGCGAGATGATTTCTCCCAGTAGCTTATTTCCTTTTGTTGGCTTTTTCGTCGAGCTATGTTTTTTGATTAGATCATTGATACGAGATCGTATTTTGAAGTAGTTGACAGTATCCGTTATATCAGATTGATCAGAAATTGCCGTATTGTTGCTGTTGAGAATACGTGATTCGTATGTTTTGGACTTATCATTAGTAAGTGATATGAATTCATCGGCGGTTAAAATTGGATTTAGATCATCAAGGATATGTTCCCTCGTACCTGGAAATGATGATGATGATGATGTTGTACCTGTTTGTGATTTCCCTGTTACCTGCGTATTTGATGACAATAAATATTCTTTATTTGGGATCTTTCTTTTAGATGCTAAGCGCTTTTTTGTTGCCTTAGAATTGTATCTTCCTAGTTTGTTTCTAAACTCTTGAGCTAAAACAGAGCTCACTGCACCGGCAGAAGTTGAGGCCGTAGATGAACATGATGATGAGTAGCTATCATTATCAGACTCTCTGTCGGATAAAGTCCTTTTACCCTTCGATGGTAAATCAGATCTTTTGTTTCCTGTTTGTGTTTTGTTCCCTAACTCGGATGTAACAGCTAATCTCCAAAGTGCTTCAGATTTAGTGGATCTAATATCATGGAGCGTTGGATGTTCTGCTAAAAGAGTGTCCTTCTGTAGCTGTAAGAATTTTTTCAGCTTTAATAACCTTGTAGTATAATCAGAGCAAACCGAGCTCATAACTTCTAAACTTTCATCAAAGAAATTGTCCAAAAGCTGTTGTTTCCTATATTGGCTATAAAGTTCAATCCTCAGTAATTCGTAATCTCTTTTCTCCATCATGTCTCTTTCCAAACCAAACAAGTATTTGTTGGAGTCATTGTTCAGCTTATGGAAAGAATTCGAAATTTTACTTGCATCAGATAATGTATTGAGTTTGTCAACATAAAAAGACCTTATTCCAACGTATGTTACTTTTTCATCTTTGCTCTTGACGATTGACTTGTATTCATCCACAAATGGCTTGTATTTGATCTCAGAAAGATTATCCAGCTTTTGTTCTTTAAATGACTTATGTGAAATCAAGCATAATCTTAGTGCTGCTAGCTTGACATCGGAGCTTAAATCTCTCGCATCTTTGAAAGTTGTTCCAACCATTACAGCTGGCGCTGAATTGGCAGTCTTTCCTTTGGCCTTGGATAAATCATTTAGACGTTCCTGTTCTGCTATTTGTATAACCATCGGTGGAACTTTCATCTTCTTATTCGGTGGAGAGGAAACAGCTTTAATTATATTTTGATTTCCTCTTTCATTATTTCGTAAATTACGCACAACAGGCTCACTTTTTTCGTGATTACCATCACTATCTGAGCTCTCAGCGTTAAGAATATCTCGCAATTCGAAAGATCTCACCTTCCGTTGTTGAGAAGGTGTAGAGTCCCGAACAGCTTGTAATTGTGTAATCATGTCTCGGGGTTCGGCTGATTCAATTTCAAAATGATCAGAAGGCGGCACTGGTCGGAAACCTGGAGTGTCTAAACCTTCATTTGGATTTATACAAAACTGCATGGGCACCAATATACCTTCGGGAGACATCATGACGGGTAAGAATCCTGGGGGTATGACAGGATAGCCTGGGACTGGAACAAATGCTGGGATTTCCGCCATGGGTCTGATATTATCCACGGAGGACATTGACGATCTAGCCGATAATTCAGGAGTAGATGTCAAACCATTGATATCGAGTCTGGCTTTAGATTTGATCACTTCGTTATTAATGAAATCTATTTTTTGTTTCTGTTCTATTTGAGGTCTGACTTGTTTAATTATAGGTCCGGGGGTGTCTACAACTGAGGTGGGAACCATCGGCAAAAGACTGCTAGGTAGAGATGATGGAACGACATTCGGGCGTGAGTGGTTGATTAATGGTACTGGTGGAATTGGATGTGATTGGAATCTGGGATCACCATTAAAAGGTATAGGCGTTTGAGGAAAGAGATTGGGTGCTGATGCTTGTGCTTGTGCTGATGCTGGTGCAATGGTTCTGAGTGGAGTACCACTAGAGTGAAATGGTGATATTTGTTCCATTGGCGTATCTCAGCACGCAGTTTGTTTGTATATTGAAACAACTGGTAACCAATGTTGTAGTATGTATTTCTTGTTATTGTAGATGATATATGCGCTTAGGTAGCAGCAGCTCTTAAAGTTCGATGTGTGAATATTTCTGTGTAATAATACTGAATGTGATGGGTTGTTAATTGAAAAAAATGTATGATAATCAAAACCCACGATATCTCTTGCGATTTAACGTATTTCAATGTTTGACTCAAAACGATAACAAAAGTCAAACGAAAAGGAAACGAAAAGGAAACGAAAACAATGTCGTAGATCTTTAATTGTTTATGATTCGAATTTTAACTTTTAGTTTTCCTTCTCCCAGTCTCTTGTTGTTATAGAACAAAAAAGTGCGTAATTAGAGGTTCTGTCATATGTTTATGTACTCCGTGATATGTATAATGTAATGTAAAGCAGGGAACCCCGGCAAAAATTCAACTACGCTTCACCAAATACCCGCAAGTGACAAGACCCGCGCGGGCCAAAGAGATGAAGTAGGAGGACTTGTCGTGGTGAACGAATTTACGTGGTGATGGACCTAGGGATTTTCTCAGTGCTGCTGTCTGTCGCAATGCCACTTTGGCCTGTGGTCTTGTCACCTGTGCCCACTGCCCAGTTTGAAGTTTGTGATGGACAGAGAGAGAGAGAGAAAGCGAGAACTATGTACATTGTATTCACGGGCACACACAGGTCACTTGTGGGTGCCGGGTGCTGCATTTCACGCCTTTGAACTTTGAAGTTAGACAGACCTATTGTTTAAAAAACCAGTTAACTGCCAATACTGTGCAGTGTGCAGTGTGTGCACTGTGCACGTTGTGTAGCAGATAGCCCAGGCCCCAGTCACCAATGACCATTGGACAGGGGAAGTATCCAATGAGTACACAGAACATATCTAGTATAAATTGATGAATAATAAATATTCATCACTTAGTTTTGACTTTTGATACTTATCTATCATTTAGTATTTACCGTTGCTCAAACAGTAGATGAATAGTTATGAAAACTCCCACGCTCTATGTATGTATTTGACAGGTTATCGTAGACAGATTACGAAAAACAAAAGCACTCGTTTCGGTCATTGTTAGAGTATACTCGATTTCACGCCTTCTCTTGGTGGTAGCTATTAGCGCCATCTTCGTAAATTGCAAAAGAAGTCAAAGTATTCCATCGCTAGTAATCACCCAAAAGAATTATGAAGCAAGCACCAATTCCTTTGTTGGGTGCTACAAACATTACGTACCTTGAATGCACTGTTTCAAAGTTGATTTACAAACTTATTTTGGTGTTTTTTTATCAATCTACATCATCCTACCATTACATGTATTTTAAGTCGTTATAGAATCTTATATAGAGATGTTTACTTTTGAGGATTGAACCCTGGTAAATGATCGAAACACAAAACCATACTCGAGTGCCAAGTATGTTCAACCCAGATGGACCTAGTGCTACTCTCTGGCAGCTGAATGTCACGTACTGGAATTTAAAGCTAGTGCAACCATATATATATATATATATATTACATCGTATAATATATATTTTATACCAAAATAATAAGAATTGAACATTTCAAGATAAAATGTATAAAACTTGTAATAATTGATGCATTTCATTTATTACGAAAAGATCAAGTATTTACCGGGCGACAGGTCATCGCCAACTACATACATCTGATCGTCATCAGTGGGGAAAACTTTAAAGTGTGCTGCTATCTCGTATGTATTTATGGTCTTCCCCAAGTAAAGTAAAATAAATCAACTACTTGAAGATCAACATCAGTTACCTGTTTTCATATTTATAGCAAACCTCAAATGTTGATGTGTGCTAGATATGAGATGGGCTATTATTCATTATTACGTGGCTTTGTAGTTCAGCACACATATTAATACGGAGCTGCAGGATATACCTTCCCTCCCATTTTCACATACCCTAAACTGGCTGGGCCCATCTGTAGTAGCACTCTCACTATGTAAAATTCAAATGTGCATGCTGCTACCATACGATTCGCGGACGGCTGGGTTTGTTGCTCACTAGATTCATCATTCACATATATTAGGTAAGTTTCACACATATGCAGAAGCTGGCTTTAGTATTCTTAAACATTTAGGATTGAACGAATAGCATTCTTTGAATCAGAGATAGAAGTCGGCATTGTCCTCATTTCATTGAAAACTTTTCAGATCAGTGATGGATGGATTGGAATTGATGTAAAACTGTACTTGTGATTATAATGGCAAACTTCTTCCCTCTTCTAACTTTATATGATTGAGTAGTACTCTGATGGAAGCTAGCATATCATATCTAATCTCTATATTGACGTGTGGGACACGTATGTTGAGCCGAGAGCTGAAATATATCAGCAAGACGTTACAGCATGAAGTGATGCATAGGTCTACTTTGAGTTATGAAGCTAAAAGTTTCTGTTGTCAAAATAGCATGTGAAGGCATTTCCAATTTTCAATTGCCAGTATCTCCGTCCTACCATTAGACAATGTGGAAGAAATAGACCGCAACTGAAACGCTTTACTATCCGAAAGGCTTTCTTATTCCTATATCAAAGTGAAACAACACTCATTCTTATGCATCAGAGTTGTCCCTCACACAGTCGGTTGTTCCCTGACATTACAAAAAGAAGGTCTGTTTATTACATGCAGCTAGATGTGTATAGCTAGAACGACCTCTGAGATACGCCGGTAGTAGAGTAGTTTTCTTATCAAGGAGACACTGTTCATTTTCTCGTCTAAATAGTTGGTTGTTTTTTCTTTCTTTGAATTCAGAAAGTGGGATTGAACGAGGCAACTGGTGGTCCTTTTCCATAAAACAATCAGAAGTTAAAGGTATTGCGCTCTTTTTTTGCTCGCTCGTGTAATAGCTATATTACTATATGAGGATCAGAATTCATAAGGTGTATTTTGAAATGGTAACTATCATAAGTCGCTAGTGAAATACCTCTGTTATCTTCGTCGTATGGAGAAACGGTGAGAATAATGGGAATCATCCAGAAGGAGGACTGAAAGGCGGTGAGCTGGCGGCTGTTGCCTGCACCCTGAACACAAATTTCCCCCACTTAAGAATTAAAGATGCCCCTTATGAATGGATAATTCATAGGCGGGGGTGCTTATGAGTCAAAGTCTTTGTCCCAATTCAATCAACAGCCCCTTAAAGGAGATGAGATTGCCCCGGATATGAGAAATTTATTCAAAAGTACTGATTTATTAATATTGTAAGTATATAGAAGAGAACCGAGAGAAATAAAGATGTTAAATATAAAGCAATATGAGAAGAAACAGCGAGGTTAAAAAGCTTTTGAAAAAATATTGAAAAAAGTTAAATGAAGCGTAAGGGAAGGCGAATTTAGCAATACTAAATTGAGAAGAGCATATCTATAATCAGTAAAATAAAGAGCAATATATCAGGGGTTTGGGATTCGGGTCTAGTTAAAGAAGTAATACCTTCGAGGGATTAAAAGCAAATCCCAAGACCAGATATTCAGCAAGTTGCACAGAGAAAATAGGATCCGAATTGAGACATAACGCTTATGGAACGGTGGGACCTTTAGAAGCTTTCTTGTGTTCTCTAAATAGCCTCTTCCATTCCTTTATGGTTCTCATTGTTGCCCAATCTAAAGATTTATGCATTCCTGAGTCTGTACAGTCAATATAAATCAACTTATTGAGAGACTTGGACTCATTGATAAGCTTTTGAACTGGGTATTTACTTAACCAAACTAAGGAGCGCAGATCAAGTGTCTCCAAATGGCGCAACTCGATCAATCTTTCCCAGATTGAGTTATTGTCTAATTTGACGCAATTGCCGTTTCTCCAGTCAGGTTCTCTTGGAATATCTGACCAGTATATTGGTCTACTGGTTTCATATTTCTTCAAAATTTCCCTTTTCATCTGTAATTCTTTTTGATGTTGATCACTATCTAGTAACAGAGTTCCATAGCTTAATGAGGATGAGGTTTCAGGAAGCTCCCACTTCTTGACTTTACCTCTACACGTTTCCCAATTGAAATACTCGTAGTCCTTCATTTCGTAATCAATTGTACAGGATAATCCATTAAGATTTACATGATTCAAATTTTCACATTCTTCAAGAATATGTAGAATATAACCAACGGGAACATCTCTGGAAAAAGTGTACTTATTCAAAAAACGGCTTTGTAAAGGATGTGGCGTTGAAAATGGCTGTGATCTAGATGGCACTAATATTGGCTGCTCAGTTGGGCCTAGCAAGGCTTCAATTTTCTGAAGATCAATATCAGCTGGCTTTACTGATTGTTGGTTGATGGTCGAATTATAAACCTCTGATATTTCATACGCTGACAAAGTGTAGGATGAATGACCATTACCTATGTTCGGCTCATTGATTTTGAAAACTTTCTTAAATGAAGTTTTAAGAATATTCTTAACAGACGGAGAAGATGATAACGGGGCTGAAGAGTGCGAGGATATTGATTGAGCACCTGAAACTGATTTAGCTCTGGATCTAATAGGAGACAATGACAAAGATCTGCGACGATCTGGATCATGTGAATCATTTGAATTCGAAAGAACGGAAGAGCTTGACATTTTTCTGCCTGATGAACCAGCGCCAGGTCTTATTGTATGAGGAGGTGTTGCGGAAAACGTCACCGAATTATATGGCTGGGCCTGATGATGATCCAGTGGAGGTCCATATAACGGATGCTCCCTGTACCTCCAATCTCTCCAACCTGCTAATACATCCTTGTTATTGAAATCAAAGTTACTATCAAAGTCACTTTCTTCATGGAAAAGTCCATTGCCTAATACCTCTTCTTCATCCAATACTCCGGGTTTCAAATTAGATAAATCAATGGTTTTAACCAACAATGCTAACTGCTTGTTTAGATTCAAAGTGTAGACCAATTGACCTAAACGATAAGTTGAAGTGAGAAATGGGTTCTTGTAAAGTTCATACTTGACTAAACAGTTGATCTTTTTGTTGGTGTATAATAGGCAAACAAGGGATTTTTGATCTAATTTGCTAAAGACCAGTAACGATAACTCATCTGGTAAGTCTAATAACAAATTATGTGGGGTATCTTGTTTTCTCAATGATGTGACCGACTTGGCAGATTTGAATGATTTAATAGATAACCCATCTGAAGCTGCATCCAGCAGTCTCTTCCTTGTCGTATTCAATGGAGTAAGCAGTGATCTGTATTTCATCTTGATTTTGTTTTCAACTTGCTGTTGTTTTCTATGAAATAGATTTGTGAACTTGATCTCGATTGAATCGTCGATATATTGGCGACTACGATAATCATATCTAGTTGCAGGATTGATGAGTGATCGGTAAGGTGGTAAATATCTGTTTAGTTCATATGAAGAGTCCGAGTTATTTGAGCCGTTTGGAGATGAGAAGGGTTCAGTTGGAGCTGATGAAGGTGGTGATGATGAAACCGGTCTATTCATAAACATCTTGTAATCAAACTATCTGTGCAATGAGTTAACCAACAATGATTGAACAAATAGGCACTTAAATACAATGCTGTTATTTGAAAGAAACAAAGAAAACAGTTTGTAATGATTCGAAGCCTTGAAACAAACGTTCTTTATCTAAGCCTCCTTCAAGATAGAATATATTATTAGATGAGTAATATCGGAGGTCTGGAATAACAGGAGTGCGATGAAAAGAAGTACAAAAAGTAACACTTCTATTAAATTCAAAGGAAAGAAGATATAAATAAATATAAGGAATATGAAACTAGATTAATGAAACAGTGGACCATTATTATTCATTTGAGATTGAAACAAGCCATAGTCAGATGAGGTTTTGTTAGCTCGCGCAACTCATTAGCTTTTGATTTTATATATCGATGCTAAAAGAAAACAAAAATAAAGCGAAGTCTCGCGATCACGTACCTCTTTTCATTCAGATCCGAGCTCTATGGCTCTCCCTCACGCTCGCCCTCGCCCCACCCTGGCCCCCGGAGTACCAGGTAAGTTGTGCAGTAGTAGCCCCACAAACCGTTTTTCCTGTAACCAGAAGCCTCACTCTGAATAGGCAAACTCGTTTCTTTAGCTTTGGAACTTCGAGGGAACTGAAAGAGATAACTCTAAATTGGTTGGTTTAGATCTGATCAGATTGATAGTCCATAAATTCATTATTTCATCCATTATATGAAACGTAAAATATGTTTGTCATATCAGGTGGAAGGTTTATTATAACTAACGTGCTACCTGACTCAAACTGATCACCAAGTTTTTTGTGCCCCTACTCGGAACAAATCCCCCTTAATTCAAAGTGCTCAGTGGACCTGCGGACCCGCCGTGCCTAAAACTGCTAGTTAATATACGCCTATCTATGTACTTCAAAGTTCAAACTATGTATATTATTGCAGTGACTTTCAAAAGAGAATGGAGGACTAGAGCATTATGTTCTCGATTGAGAAGCTCAAATGTGATACAGAATTTAAGGTAATGTGTTATGCATATGAGTTATTCCTACTAACCATGCATTAAAGTGAGCAAACCAAAGGGTCCAGTGTCAGGGTTCCGCAGTGAAATACAGTGGTGACTCAAAACTCTTATGTGTTTGAAAATCAGTGTTATACAGGGTGTTGCTATATAACATATTATGTTTTACAAAAGGAACCATACAATTGTTGAACTGGTGTGAGCCATTTTTCCGTTTTTCTATTCACAATGGCTTATCAAGTATGTTCATTTTGTCTGAAGAAGTTGCGTAATTCCTCTTCCGTATATATCAATCAATATATATTACGTAGCTGGATAATTGATCAAAAACTCTTCTTCAGATATATGATTACTTTCAAACACTGATTGAAAGTGTGCAGACATCTCAGAACCATAGAAGTAGGGTTGAAGTAGTTTGTCAACTAGGATATTAATCATATTTTGTTTGAAATTGTGCAACCCACTAGCATTGGAGGAGACTTTAAAACTTATCTCTTTGTTACATCTTGATACCACACAGTGCAGAAGATTAATTCCAAGTTTCACGCTAATGATTCGACGGTTGCAAATGAGCAAGATTTTAACATCGAATTTCTGTTAAACATAATTTAACTAGCAACACCGCTGTTAAATTGTATTGACCACCCACCTCACCCAAATTTGGCGATTTATTTTTATCGCGGCTTGGCTCCATATATATACTATCATAAGTTAAACAGATCCTGCAGCCTATTGTTGCACTCGATTATGCATGAAATTTGCGCTCTACTCGAAACTGCATAAAGGGTTATAATTAGCTGATAATTTACTATCAACTTTTAAAGTGGAAATTTGTATAAAGATAATTAAAACTATATGTATCTGGACTGCAGAAAGTACTCTGCACAGTGCACAGTGCACAGTGCACAGTGCACAGCCCTCTGCTACATTTGGCAAATTGTCTGGTTAGGGAAGGTGAATGTGTTGTTGTTTGTTGCACAGTTACGCAAGTCATTTTCACTTTCATATATATACATAATACATGTTTACTATTTAGTACATAACAATACACATTATCACAAGGATATCCCTTAACATCTAGTTATCTCCCTGAGAGCAGTACTTTGGCTAAATCTCGTGTTCAACCACGTACCTCTCTTGTCCCGGTTTTCTGAATGTATGTCTGTCCATAGTGATGCAATTACAGTACCGGATGTTGTAGCTGGAAGTGAGAGTCAACCCATCCTGTATTCATTGAGTTGTGAGTATGTCATTTCAACGAAGAAAGGCTGATTCCAAGACAGATATCACTATCCTTGAGTACTACAGTGGTGAACTTGAAAAAAGCGTACATCCTTATAATGCGCATCTATACTGAGATCAAATGAAGGTATACATAAACACAGCGGGTTGATAAGATATGTTATCTCTCTCTTCCTGTCGGTAAAATTAAAACTTTTGAGAACTTAGCAAAAGGAAATTTCGATTGGTCAGGAATTGATAACTGATCGGATGTCTTATAATTAAATTGCCTGATACTACATTTAGCCCAGAACAAACTAGCATGGTAAGCACAAGTGCTAATAAAACTTGTTCTGTACCTAAGATAGATCTCGAGGTCTCAAATACTATATTACATGTTCGGGTATCACTTCACTTACTAACAAACTTCAATCTGAAGTTTTTCTGCTCAATTCATGCACATTTTCTATATATATTGAAATATCGGATTTTTATTGGCAGATGGGATTAGCCATCTCTGAAAGCTGTAATCAGCACATTATGAGTATGTTCATTTATATAGATACTCATAATAATCCAACAAAATCAGAAATATCCTCTTCTATAATCCCTTCGTCTTGTTCGCATAAATCCAACCATGAGACAGTTTTGAATCTCACATCATCCTTTGTTACTTTCAAGATTTCAGGGATAGATTTTTCGGCAACTAATAAGCAAATTGCATCATAGCCACCAGCTCCAGGAACTACACCTCCTAATACACCTTTTAGTGAATCACAATTGTCTAGTAGAATTGTTTGTTGAGGGGGTTCAATTTCAGCGCCTGTCTCTTCTGACATGATTCGTAGATAATGGCGGACTTTTTGTATGGATTTTACTATATCAACCAATGGTTCAACATCACTGGCTTTTCCTTTCAAGTCATCGATATTTGAATTAATGAGTGTTTCAAGCAAATTAGAATAGTAAGTTGGATCGCGATTTGATAAAGATTGTAGGCATTCCAGTGTATTCACCAACTCCATATTTGCATCGTTCAAGCTGGTCCAAAGTTCCAACGATTCTTGAGGTTTGGTCTTTCTCCATGAAAGAACTTTGGAAACCAATTTAGGTGTTTCAGAACCACCAACGATATCACCCATCAATAGTTTGATTCCTTTAGGTAAGTTACATTTAATATTTGAAATCTCCCAATTTGTATTGTCAATCAAGTTTTCTAAGTTTTGAGCGTTAATCGCATTACCACCAAAATTTATTAAGTCATCAATCAATTCGGGTTTAAATCTTCTATATATTATAGATCCAAAAGTAGCTGAAGCGACATCAAACCCAGATCCAACTTTTCCTTGTGCTATACAGTGGGCAATTTGGGATAAATTGTGTATTTGGTTCAGTGTGGAGCTTCTGTTGACTTCGAAGTGTTCTAAATAACATGATAGTATAGCTGTGGTTAAAGATGTAACCAGCCCTGCGCTTGAGCCTAGACCGGTTTTGGCAACCTCAGTAATTGGAAACTTGTGATATAGGAATGTCCTCGAACCATTGTTGGAAGTCTTAACAATGGTATTCTCCTGAGAATGGTATCCCAGATCAGAAAAAATGGTAACTGTTATGTTCAAATTTGTAGTTGGTTTCAAATATGACAACAATATCAAAATAGTTGATTCCACAAATGGGTTCCTTCTACTGTTTTTTTCTTGTAACTTATTGGAAACTGGTAAGTTTATTTCGTAGGACCATTCGCCATCCAAAAACTGTGGGGATACCACTGTGATTGTGGTTATATCTGATTGATTGGTGGCATGGGAGGATGCGTGCATTCTGGATGATAGTGCAACAACAAATGACTTATAAGCTGGATCAAGTACTAAATAACCTCCAGCTAGCAGGGCTTTCCCTGGTGCACTAAACATCCTTGAAGTGGTCATTGAAGGAATAATAAAGCTCAGCTAGATCTGGAGTGTAAAGTGATGCAATGAAGACTGTGTCTATACTAATCATTGAGTAGATTTCATACAATGATTCTTTAACTATTGACAGAATCCTACTTCTTCCCATTCTCCCTGTTCTCCCTGTTCTTTTTGTTCCATGTTCGTTGAAGTCTGAATCTTCTGACATAATCACTGATGTCATCCAGTAAATCACATGGAGCAACCAAAGAAGATGACGTAACTCATCAAATAACTTAAGGGATCAAGTACAAGGAATGAGCATGTGCGTTATCATACAGTAGTATCCCTCCATGTCTTGTGAGACTTATATACTGGGCGTTTTGGCCATTTAATTGATTCTTACTTTGTTCTTGTTTTTTTCGCTCTTTTGTTGGTTACTTTGCTTGCCTGCTTGCTTGCTTGCTTGCTTTATTTGTTTTCAACTGCATTGCATTGGAAAACTAGAGTTACTCCTTGTATTACCAGAAGCATGACTAAAGATGGCCACTTGTTTGTTCTTATTCATGGGTAAGTATACTTGCTTGTAGTATTTGATTCGGGCATCATTGCTCAGCCCATGTTTCATTTTTAATTCATATATTTGAGAATTTACAACTAACATTCTGTGTATCTATATATAATATATATAATATTATATGTTATATATGATTTGATTCCAATTGGTTCCAAAACAGACTATGGGGCTCCTCTAATCATATGAATGTATTGGAAAGTGTGTTGAAAGAGTCTCTTAAAGATATTCATGAAACTGAAAATTCTGCCAATGAGGTCGAAGATTATGGTACTGATGTCTACTATCTGAAACCCACTTCATTTGGGTATTTCAAAACATACGACGGAGTGAAATTGAATGGTGATAGAGTCATCAATGAAATCTTTCAAGAGTTGGAAGAGTTGAAACTAAATAATGATATAGTCATAAACAAGATTAGTTTTGTTGGATATAGTTTAGGGGGATTGATTGCAAGATATTGTATTGGCGAATTATATCAAATTGGATTCTTCAATACCATAGAGCCTGTTATATTTAGTACTTTTGCAACACCACATCTGGGAGTGAAATTTTTCAGAACTGACAGATTTTTTGATAGATTTTTGAACTTTCTAGGCTCCCATTTGATTGGACAATCAGGTAGAGATTTATTTATTCACAAATCATTTTTAGTGCCAGATTTAGCGCATAAAGACAAAAGGTTTTTCAAGGGATTGGCCTTGTTCAAAGTCAGAATTACAATTGCAAATGTCAAACACGATAGAACAGTGGCATTTCCTTCCTCTTACATTACCAATTACAATCCATTTGAAAATTGGGACTCGTTGAATTTAAAATATATCGATGATTTACCTTCTGCAAAAGTAAATGGTAAAGAATTTGTGCCAAGGATAGTAGATTTTGAACGCATCTCCAGAGATCCATCTATCAAAACAAAGTTCAATATCAAAGAATATTCAAGTCGTAGAGGTTTGATTATGACTTTATTTGTTTTAATTTTACCAATTATGTTTCCCTTCATCTTGACGGCAAGTATTTTCGGCACTGTGAAAAGTACAATTAGAAAAGCAGTCATACCAAAATTAGATATTGAGAAGGCTTGGAAAGAAATCGAACAGTTATTGAGAGGTGGAGATGAAGACGATTTTCATCCTGATATGTTAGAATCCCCAGCAAGTGAGATTTTCAATCCCATTGCTCGTGTCACTCAAGAACTTGTTGAAGGTACGTTGAACAAATCTAATTTACAAGAAGATCAACCAGAAGAGAATACGGAATTGCAATCTAGAGCTTCTTCGTCTGGTTCAAATAAAGAGATTGATAACCTTTTGAAAGAAAATGGCAATGGATCTTCCGGTAATTCGTCGATTTTGGTTGAATATACCTTCAGTAAACAAGATCAAGTGGTGGATCATTTGTTGGAATCCACTAAATCGCCGAGACCACTTTCAAAGCTTGAAATTTCAGAGTCATTAATACCATTACCTTATGACAACATCAGAACTGAGATGTGTGATAATTTGAATGACTTGGAATGGATCAAAATTGGTTGTTTTTTAAGATCATTGAATGCTCATGAAAGTATTGTTGCAAGAGGTGGGTTCAATAAGACAGCTGCTGCGTCTCCTGTTTTGTACCTGTGGGGATTATTAGTCAAATCAGAGTTAGAAAAAGATTCAAAATTTTAATCAGTTGTTTGGGCTGTTTTTTTTTTTTACTTGATAATTATTCCTTGTCTTATTATTGTTGTTCTTTTATTTTTGTTTGCTTTGCTTGTGTGTTTTTTGATTGGTTTAGATTTGTATCGGTATGGTTGTTGGTGTTTTGAATAATTAACTTGATTCTGGAGAAAGAAACGTTTGTTTCATATTTTATTATTGTTTATAGATTTATTGTGACTGGGTTTATAAGCCTAGTTGATAGATAGAATTATGTTACATTAAGTTTGTACAATTTTACAAAAATAAATCAAATATCTGCTTTCGTATAAGAATTGGCTTTACCTTAAAGTAAATTGATCACGATAATGATAGTAATGAGGGAGAGGTGAAAGAGAAAAGGAACCACTAGAAAGAGCAGCTTGGGGAGACCGAAAAGATCTTTGTAAGTGGGTGGAGATAATAAGCAAGTCATGGAAAAGTTTTGATTTTTGGGATATTTTACATTTGGGAGTTGTGAAAGTTGGGAACGGGAATAGATGTCAGAGTAAATTATAATTAACAAGTTAAAATATACAGTCAAGAAAATAATAAATAAATATTGATAAAAACTGATCAAAAAAGTATCAAATCACGAAAATGTATACAAGATTGAAGTCTAAAAATTGAAACAAAAGAGCACAACCAAAGGTAAAATAGAGAAAAACAAAACTGTTGAAATTTCATTTTATTATTTTTTAGCCGTTGCATTAGGCTTTTTCTTATTCTTTTCTAACATAGCAATATGAGCAACACTTTGATCAACTTGAGTATGTTCATGATCATCACATTTAATCAATCTAAGTGGTCCATCACTATATTGTAAAGTGCACATAGATACATTTCTTATCCATTCCTCATTGAAACAATCATCAATGCTTATTCTACAAGCTGGTGCCATATTAACCATCTTACCAATTGTTGATCGACATTCAATAGGCAATGCATTTAACAATCGTTGTTCACCCATCAAATTAGATGTATGTTTGTTTGATGACGTTGATGATGACTGCTGTTGATCATCATCTTCTATAATTTCATTTGAATTTGATGCGGTTGGAGGTGGTGTTGGGATAATCCCTTGTTGACTTGATTCTGGCTTTCTTGAAGAATCTGAGTTAACTTCTTTAATCTGTTGAAGTGTTGTAGAAGCAGTGGGAGATGCATTAATCATTGCAGCAGCTGCACCATATGCTGGTGGCTCGGGAACTCTTCTTAACAGCTCACCAAATGTAACACCTGGTTCACGAGAAGCAAACATCTTAAAAGAGGGATCACTCAACTTAGGAACTTTCCAGGGGAATTTCTTTAACATCATGCAACAATACATTATAGCAGCTGACCAGATATCAACTGGTCGTGGATCATATTTATTGAAAACACAAACTTCTGGAGCTAAGTATGGATCAGAGCCAACAATACCTTGTGCTTCAATCAAATTATTTGAAAATGGATATTGGAAAACCACAGCTGATCCAAAATCAATAATTTTAACTATACCATTTTTATCAATCACACAATTATCCAATTTTAAATCTCTATGAGATAATCCGATGGAATGAATATATTTGATACCATTCAAGATTTGCTTAAAACAACAATTAATCTCATCAGTTGACATTTTATTTGACATGACAATTGCAAATAAATCATAATCACAATATTCCATGACTTGAACAATTCTGTCATTTTCATACGAAATTTCAATGGTTTCGATGATATTTGGATGTTTCAATGTAGAACCAATACAGTACTCACTAGTTATCTTCTTCGTATATTCTCTTTTAGATTCGTGTTGATATCTAGCTCGGAACTCTTTAACTGCGAAGACATGTCCATCTGCCGTTCTTCTCACCAATTTAACCAAACCTCCTGCACCTGCTCCCAAGTTATCACCAAACTTACTATATCTCTTACTAAAAGGTATTTGAGGAGTTGTATTACCACCTATAGAGAATGGCATATAACTACCAGAATTCGAATTTTGAGAGGATGATAAATTTGGCGATGTACCATAAGAGGAATGTCTTTTAGTGAACTCCAATGGTGAAGTCGAAGATTCATTAATTGGTGTGGTGTTTCCACTTGTGGTTGTGGTTGTGGTTGTCGTAGTTGGAGAGGAGTAAGATGGAATCGAATTACCAAAAGTTGGATTTTGGAAATTGATCAAAGACGCAGAAGGAATTGCAGCACCTGTTGTGATAGCTGGAGCTGGTTGTGCAACTGATGTTGAAATTGTTTGTTGACGTTGTACACTCAATCCTGCACTTAGGTTTGAAGTTCTAGGTAATGATTGCGGAATAGGATTGTTGCCGTTTGATGTGTTTGTAGAAGAGACAGATCTGCGAAAAAATCTACGTAGATCAGCCATCGAAGAATGTCTGGAATTTGTACTAGTCAAGGTCGTTGCACTTTCTGCACTGGATTGTGATGAGGGAGAATGACCTATAAATTCTTGCTTGGGCGAAGAAGGTATTTGATCAAAATATGTAGATGTTGATCTTCTTGATTTTGAGAAAAAATTGGATACTGAAGAAGATGATTTGGAACTCATTGAAAGATGGGAAGCTGTCATTGGAGAATAAGAGTTTGAAAATCCACTACTTGATCCAGAAGGAGTTGCAGCTGCTGCAGCTGCTGCAGCTGCCGCTCTAGCTTCTTGAACTTGTTGAACTTTTTGTTTTGAGATAATGAATCTAGGATCTAATTGCTTCGGAGAGGAGACGGCGGGAGAAGAAATATGAGTACCGGAAATTATTTGACCATTAGACAAATTTGGGGCAGCATAGTTATTCGAATTTGAACCAGAAAATGAGCTTGATAAAACTGGTCTACCACCTGGGGCGGAGTACGGTATAGCGTTAGATAATGATGTGAATGAACCAGAGTTGAAATGAGAATAACTTGAGTTTCTTGAGAGATTTAAAGTTGGGGTTGTTGGGCCGGATGAACCATTATAACGAACGGGTATACCATCTAAATGGCTATTGTTTTCAGATATTAATCCATCAATAGGTCTTGAAGTAGGCGACATGATGGCAGGAGGAGTGTCTATAGAAGTTACCATAGATTGGTTATGGATATGATGACGAGGACGAGCGTCATCACTTATACGAGGATCATAAGTTTCTGTATCGCCATTATAATTACCATCATCTTCGTCTTCATCTTCATTTGGAGATATTCCTTCTAATGATATTGTAGTTGTAATCGTCTTACGATATTCATTTTCATCAGTATCAACTCGTAGCCTGGAAGGAGACGATGATGATATACTTCCTTGTTCCTTCATTAACTTCGTTAATGATGAAATGCCGATTTTCCTCTCAGTAGACGACATTATATTATTGTTCTTATTCTTTGTGGGCTGTGACAGTGTTAAATGATGTATATTGTATATCTATTATATGCCGATTGAAGTATATAGTTTTAAAACAAAGGAGGGACGAAAGCAGAACTTTCTGTATAGATGTGATACGGGTGGATGGTTTGAGTGAGGAAACAGCAATCAGAAAGAAACAACCACGTTGGACACTTCTACTCTTGATTTGTGGTCTAGTAGATAGAATAGAGAAATGTATTGCCACTTGTATCGACAGGGAAGAAAGAAAGAAAAGAATCAAAATGCTACAAAAACAGGAGTCAATCATATTCACCTCCTCCAACTTCCTACCTACCTCTAACCTCTCTCAACCTATATCTCTTTCAACTATTCGTCCTCCAATCGCCCAATTCTTCATACAAAAGACAAAACCAAAAAAAGATGTGATTACGTAACTATCTATTGTTCGGCTACGACTCTGCAGAGTGCACCTGCTGCTATCTTCTATCATTGGTAGTGTATCTGCTCTATCTCTCGGTCAACTCTGTATATAGTAATTATTTAATAATCGCGGTTTGTAGCTTCTCGGGTATATTATGCCTCTTTTATAAAAATAGTATGTGTTTAGCTATGTTCTAACCAGTTTTAAAGTTTTTGACATTCAATGACTAGTCAGTCCAATTATAGTGTGATTCTAAATTATGAGTATTGTACACTTTTCATGTATACATACATTCTAGTTCTGAATACACACATACATGACTGAACAATGTTGGCTTCGCCGCTTCGGGTGAGGCAGTTAGTTGACTCTGGGAAGGCAATCAATTTTGAATTTAAATTTCTCAAATTTTGACTGGATCCGATATCAAATTGTATTATGTAATTATTTTTCTAAACAATTTTTGGTCGCTTACAATCTCTACCTAAAATTGATGTTTATCACCATTTTCATTAAATGTAATCAAAGTATTCTGTTATGAACATAAACATTTTTTAAATTATACACATGTTACATACATATGAACTAATATCTAGCTCTCTTGTTTCTCTCGTTGTAAGACGATGAAGCATCGGAAGAGTTATGTCTCTTTCTTGATCCTGGACCATCATTTGAATTGTATTGGTTACCACTGGTAGAAGATGCTCTAGAGCCCGTTGATCCTTGCCCACCACGTTGCATTTGTGAAGAAGCGACATTTGGAGGAGGTAGTGATGGTGGTGGTAACGGTTGTTTTGTTGATCTACTGTTGTTTCGTGAATAATAACTATCTGCTCTTTCCCCTCTAGCAACCCCTTCTGATCTATCTTGTCTATCCACTCTATCTGATCTGATTTCCCTATCATATCTACTTGGTCGATCCGATCTTTCTTGTCTCTCTCGTCTATCCTGTCTCTCGGGTCTCTCGGAACTTTCTCTTCTCTCGGGTCTACCTTCTCCTTTGTTGTCGTAATTGTATCTAGAAGAGCCAGAATCTCCCGCTCTATAATTTCCTCTTGGTGCTATATATAGTTTCTTACCGCCATTTTTCTCGTTGGTGCGGGAGGAAGCGATAGGAGTCGAAGACTCTGTCGTACGTCTCGCTGTTTGCTGGCCCTCTGTCGTTGACTTGCCGTTTTTATCCTTTGTGTCGTATGATGTTGGCTTTTTCTCGCTAACGGTTAGTCTTTGCTCTAATAGCTTCTTCTCTTGCTTAATTCTATCCAATAACTGTTTACGACTGACACTCTCCTTAGAGTCTGTTGACAATGATGTTGATGACGACGACGATGGAGGTGGTGGGAGTGAAGTTTCGCTTTCTTTGGTTTCAGGAAGTTTTCGTGGATCAGTTGGAGCGTTTTCCACTGCTGGTGTAGTGCCTGGTACTGAAGTAGGGCATCCCGGAGCTTCTACACTGTCAGCAGGATTGGAAATGGATGCATTTGCTGATGATGATGATGCAGGTCCCGTTGGTGTGGCTTGAGTATTCCTACTTGTATTGTCTTTGATGCTACTACTTTGTGAATCATTGGCAACTTTAGTATCTAACTCGACTTCAGCCTTTGCTATTGTTGTTGACTGAGCTAAAATGACAGACTCTGTCACTGGTGCTGACGGTGCTGAAGGTGCTGACGGTGCTGACGGTGCTGACGGTGCTGACGGTGCTGAAGGTGCTGAAACTGCTGAAGGTGCTGAAGGTGCTGAAGGTGCTGACGGTGCTGACGGTGCTGAAGGTGCTGAAACTGCTGAAGGTGCTGAAGGTGCTGAAGGTGCTGAAGGTGCTGAAGGTGCTGAAACTGCTGAAGGTGCTGAAGGTGCTGAAGGTGCTGAAGGTGTTGAAGGTGCTGAAGGTTTACCTTTTTGTAAGCCAACTAATCCATAAGGTCTAACGGATCCACTAACAGATGAAGCTGCTGAAACTCTTGCTTTTTCTTCCTGCTCTCTTCTTGCTTTTTCTTGGGCTTCTTTTTTCCTTTCTTCTAATGCTAGTTTTTCATTTCGTTTTTGAACTAAAACTGCTTTTTCTGCAGGGTCTACTTCATAAAATTCCCATATGGATATGTATTTGGTCTTCCGCGAGGATAATAAAACAAATAAGGCACTTGATGCTAATTTGATATCTTCTCTTTTATCTTGTGTGGATATACTTGATAATCTACGAGTTAGAGCCTCGGCGTGATCTTCAATTATTGGAAATTCTCCTAGTAAATTCTTCAAAAAACTGATCGCATTGTTTCTGGTGGTATAATGGGTGGATTCCAATGATTGATTGATCTGTCTCAATAAAGATTTCTGCCAGTTGAAAAGCGTTTTGCAGAAATCCGTGTAAGATAATGGTTCATTTGAGGTTGGAGATCTCATACCAAATAAGGTATATTCTATCTTTTCATCAACATCCATTGTGTCTTCAGTTAACTTATCGTCAGTAGATGTGCTTGTCACTAAACCAAGAGCCTCTTTGTTATATATTTTCTCTTCACTTCTCCACGTATTCAGCTTCTTTAGCAGTTCAGAAAAGAAAATACCTAAATTTTCCGTCTCCAAACCAGTGTTTGTGAATAATGTGCTCAATAACAAATTACTAGTAAACAATTCATGTAATAAGACCAATAATGAAAATCCTGGAGTAGCAACAGCATGAGTTGTGAAGACGAAATGAGATGAAAACATAGCATCAAATGATGAATGAATCATTCTTGGTAGCAAACAATTCTCCAGTAATTGTTTTACAGATTTATTTATAGCTTCTTCTCCATCAACATTAGCAAACCATTTAACTTTCTCAATATTGATTCTTTCCAAAGTTAACATGAAATTCTCATTGTGTTTTGCCTCGTCCTTTCTATAGGAGGAAACAATTTTGGATAGTTGAGTGGACTCTTTCTCTAGTCTCTTGAGTTCAGCCCTTGAGAAATCAGGATCCCTTCTTGCAGATGAAATTTTTCTGTTTGTATTCTCGATTTGAACTTTGATATCTCTCAATTCCAATGGGTATGAGATACGATTGAAGCTGATTTCATAAAGAGATAGTTGCCAGAATGAGAAATAAAATCTTGGAGAAATGTATTCCCAATCAATCCCGCGAAAAGTATCAGGTAACGATTGGATTTCATTATCAAGCACAGTGATCTCATATGATTTACTTCCTTCTTCTCTCAATTCTAATTGTTGTTGTTTTATTAGTCTGCCCCAATGTCTTCTCCAAACCTGGAAAGCCCAAGCCGGTTGAACGTTGAATTCTTGCGTCAGTCTAGTGACAGGTATCATTTCTTTAATAAACTCGGACGATTCCAAGTTCTCGTCCATTAAAGTAGTAAACATATGTATCAATGAGTTTAGCTCGTCGCATCTCAAGTTCAATATCTTCAAGGGATCATGGGATGTTTCCACAATTTTGTTGGATAAATTGCATAATAAGATAAATAACTCGCTTAAGTAGTTCAGTGAAACTAGGTTCTCCAATAGCTTACGAGAGCTTGCTTTTGATCTTTCTCTATCATCTTGAATCACCAGATATATCAAATTTCTTAACCCAGATTCTGCATTCAACAAAAGGATTTGTCTTGGTGTTAGATTGTTAATGTGCTGGATACCACTCATCGTGCTGATTATTTCTTTAACTATTAGCAATAAGTCCGTCGAACCTGTATTTAAACTTTTAATTATCAATGATAATAATGGGCTCAATTGAAACTTTGATAATGCCATTTTTGATAGTTTTCCAATGAATAAAGATAGATTTTGAATCCATGGCATGTAATTCAAACCGTCCTCTTGCATTGCCAGTCTGTTACCTGTTAGTTTATTACACAATTGGAAACTTAAAGTGTCCCAAACAAAATCTCCAAAAAATTTGGACGACTCAACAAGCAATTCACTCAAACTGCTATAACTTTCAAGATGATTAACAAATGTATTTGTCACGGTTAAAGGAGTTGAAAACGAGATCTTATTCAACTGCCTGGTCATAACACTCAAATTCTCTTTTGATAATCTCTTTAACATATTCTTTGTTTCCTTTTCTACCGAATCGTTTTTCAGTTTCATAGCCAGGTTCGTCTTAGTGATGACCGTTTGTAATTCACCATATAAATTATATCTTGTCTCTAAAGAAAAACGATTTTTGAGTAATTCAAAAGCTTCATTAACTACCGGCATACTAGTAGCAAAAGGTAATGATCGGAAAATAAACGTTCTATAAAAATGTAACCATTTCGATTCCTCAGAGGTGGTACTTTTTAAATTAATGTTGGTTATTCTTATAAGCTTGGTGAACAAAATTGGGTGCTCGGCAACTTTGATATCATTGAAACTTAAAAACTCATTACAATACTTGATCAGATCATCGTTGCTAGTTATTTGAGGATATTGAAGTTTTGATGTATATGTTTTGGAAGATTCAGAAATGATGGATAATGGTTTAACTAGCTCGTTATAAAATGGGGTTATTAATTCATCCATGAATTCACTTATAGATTTGGCAACTGTGTCGTCTATCAATGGAATAAATGGCCATTGGGATAATATGAATAGTGATTCATCATACATCCGATATTGTAAGGTGTACTTCAAGAAATTGATTGTATGATTCTTGGAAATTTTGGTCTTTAAATCCACCTTCTTTGTCTTTGATGCTACAACCTCGGAGTTGTTGAGTTCTTTGAGAGGCTTGCTTGGCTCATCTGAGTCGTCGTCATCGAGTACCAAAGGTGCGGCCATCGCTAGGGCTGAAGAGGAAGCTTGAAATGCCTTTTCAGCTGACTCGGTCTTGAATTGATCGTATAATTCATCAGTGGTTTTGTTCTCGATTGGGATGATATCAAAGTTGTTATCAGTTTCAAAAGCATGAGGTGGTAATGAGTTGAAAACCGAATGAAACTCAAGAAAATTCTCCTTTATCAACAAAGTAATCAGTTGCAACTCCGGGTATGGTTTATCTCGGCCGGAATGATCTACTAGTAATGAAATTATAAGTGACTGAATTGTACTATTACTTTCTTTGGATTTCCACCAAAATGACTTTTTGAGAATTGAAATAACAGTAAGCTCGTTACCTTCAAGGTGTACAGCTAATATGCTGATCAATAATAAAAAACTTCTATTTGTATCTAATCTGAAATGGCCAATCAATCTTTCAATAACTTGGACGATATATTCAACTTTGTGTACAGAATCTGCATCGTCTAAAAACTCAGATACTTCAACTATAAGTTTTGAATAACCTTCCGATGACTCATGAAGTGACGAGTAGGTCTCAATACCATAATCATTGATTCTAGCATCATTGAAATAGCACTTGTTGTATTCTGGGAACAGCCCGTGTTTCAAAATAGACAAATCTAAATACTGTCTCTTGAATTGATTATCAATTTTGACAGATTGAATAAACGCCAGTGTATGTGTTCCCGGGTTCAAGGATTGGAACACTATAAGGAATTGAATCGATATTTCTTGACGATCTTTCACATTTGGCACAGTGGCTATGATAGTATTAGTCAATTGAAGTAAATTATTGGCTGGGATTCGCTCAGGAAATAAATTCAAACTTAGTACAATTTCATAGAAAACATCACTTGCAGGAATTTCTTTACTTGTAACTTGTGAAGACAGTCCTTCCACTGTTTTGGCCCAATCGTTGATGGCATCTGTGTTCAAGAATTTCCAAGAAACCAACTTGAACAATTCTTGTACAGGTTCTGATCCGTTTGCGTTCGAAGTTCCTTTTTCTTTTGTGGACATCACGTTCTCCAACAAATGTTCGTTACGGAAAAGTACTTAATATTATTGGAATTGCAAAGAAACAAAACCATATGTAGACAATTAATCAATGAAAATATACTGTGTACAATGAACTCAAAAATCTAGTGCAAGCCATACGAAAAAACTTCAAGAATTTCCTTCGTGCGGGTCGTAAGATTGAATCAACGACCTTCAATCGAAATAATAAGTAATAAATATTAAATAATAAATAAATGGACATGCTTCTACGTTGTATGAGACATATATACGCCGATACTACTAAGACATTATATAGAGTCTGATACAGATAAAGTCAACCTTCAAATATAACCCAGAAAATATGGTAAGTATAAGTGTTTTCTCAAAAGATACCTCAACTTACACGATCAATACTAACAAATTCTCATTACTACAATTTTAATAGTCAGACAAAGTGAGAGAACGTCAGCAATACGAAACACAGAAATCTAAACACATTGGTCTCGGTGATTCAAACACAACGAGGAAAGAGTTTATAAGTAATGTGAAAAGAGATACTTTTGCCACGTTAGCTTCCAGTAGTTCAATGTTAGAGCATTTGAGTGTTAGTTTGAATAAGCCAAAAAGGCTCATACAGTTTGATTTGATAAATAAGATGGTTAGACCTTTAGACGGTAATGAAACGAATCCAGGTGACGCTGATAAAAATCAATGAAGAGGATTTGGTTTTTGAATTGGGAGTTACTGGGTTTACTGAAAACAAGTTATAATATATGAACTCACTTTTGAAAGGTCAAACAGAGTACGCAGCTCATGTGATGAGGAGAATAAAAGAAGAAAACAAATCAAGATCAAGTATTTAATCTGTGAACAAAAAAAATCAAGTTAAACTAATAATATATAATCAATATCATAAGTTCATGAATCGTAAAGATGTGTTTTTTGCGAAGCCTAAACGTTCGATATGCAAGCAAAAAAAAGTAAGGAATGTGGTTCAAATTCCCTACTGAAAAAATGTACATAAGTAGAGGCAAGAATGTGCCTTTTAGGTTTAGGATATTCAAGCCAACAAAGGAGCTTGTTCACTAGAAGAACTGTTAGTGTTAACATTATTTGTCAATCCTGAACCAAACATAGTCAAGACAGAAATAATGAAATCAACAGCAGAGATAATGAAAGCAAAAATCCACTGGAAAGCTATAACTTTTGTGAATAGTTGGCCAAAACCCACTCCTAACATCAACAAACTTGATGATAAACCAACTGACCAATCCTTGTAGAACATCAAAAAGGCAACAGGAACGATCAATTCCTCCCAAATCAAGAAATTTGCAAGTAATCTTGCTAATAATGACTTATTGTGAGAATGGAATAAGCAAGCACCGTTCCAGAAGATTGCATAAAGCGTCCATGACAAAGGCAGGGAAGCGACAGGGAAATGAATTGTTAACCAATCATTTAAGTTCTTAATTGACATAGTCTTATGGGTGAAATACAAGGCTAACAAATTCAATAAATTGATACCTAGGATAAGTTCTGAAATCAGGAAAGACTCCCTGTGGAAAAAGTAAGTCCAGAAGAAATTAGCAAGATTGTTGATAATGAAATGAGTTCCAACAATTTCTCCAATTTTGGATTGATTCTCAACAGAGACAGACTTGTCAAAGAACACCTTTATAATAAAGAAAGTTTGTAGTAATATGGTAATCAGCCAGTATATAGCAGTGACTATGAAAATACCGGTAAAGGGAGTTCTGTAATGTGTGTCATTGTGACTGAACAAAAAGTAAAAAAAAGTTCCATATAATGATAAAACAAAGGAAATTAAAATTGCTATTTTTTTAGCATACAGCTTAGATTCAGATGACATTGTGAAATAATGATAAATGTTGTTATAGTTTAAATAAATTCAAAAACAGCACCTGCTTCCAGATAAATAAAGGTTGCAATAAGTAAAAAGAACAATGAAATTAATTGGATTCAAAATAATAAGAATTCAATCACTGGAACAAAATATTATAACAATAATAAGTAAAATTGACTATAATCCTAAAAAACACAAATTTAATTACATTTTAATGACGATAAATAATTTCAATCATGAATAAGGAAAGCAATGAGCAATAATTACTTTTGAAGATTGCTATATTTTCACTTCAGGCTTACCGATGTTACGAGCCGCAAGGGCATCCCCAATTTTACTTATATATTATATAGGGATGAAATCGATGGGATGTTAATTTCTGATTGCGACTAGTAATTTGTTGTAGTATGTATGTATACTTAATAATAATATCGATGATATTTTTACTTATAATGGGATTGAGTGTATTGAAGTGATTATTGAAAAGGATCAGATACTTATATATATGTACATGTTAGTATTAACACCAAAGATTGTTGTATCTTCAAAAAGAATTCTCGAAGAATTAGTGTTTTGTGGCTTAGATTACAGATAACAATTGGAAGAGGAAGTCAGTTGACAACAACAGCTTTTTTGTTAAATATAAATAATAATGGTACACTGAATTTAATAGGCAAGTTGCCACGTTTCCAAATTAAATCAACAACCATCACAAAAAACCAACTTTTGTCCAACACACTCTTCACTTTCATCCCGTAGTCAAATTTAGTCGTATGATATGACGATCGATAATGAATAAAATCGAACAATTACGTTGATTTCGGACTTATTATATGGGGCTTAGATGTTTTAATTAGTATTGTACTAGTGTTGGTTAACGTTATCTTATGATTTACTCGTTCAATTAAGATTATATAACACTTATGATAGTAAGCCTCTCGAATTGAATCGTACTACTTTTTACACAATCAACTATTTTGCACTTTACAATTCAGTCACTAATTAAACTTACTTAAAAGAGCCAGATCAGATCAGATCAGATCAGTCTACATTTACAAGTTCGATCGTATAGCAGTCGAATATCATCTGTTGAGTCACACAATAAAACCAAATTTTTAAAATTGCTATGCTTAAGGCTGCAAGATTGTTGTCGATGCTATTACTAAAATCTCCATGTCATATGGCTCTAGTCTCGTGACTCTTCTTTGTGTATTATGTGATAATTCGTTGGAAATTCTCCACGTGGTACTATAAATTATATCACACGTATTATATATTATATAATTAATTATACGTGTATATATATTTGTCGGTCGTATGAGCCGGCCGGATCTAATCAAGGCTATAATAATTCTCGCTGTAACTCAACTCAACAATCCCGCCCGGCTGAGGAGCTGCGCCCTGAATTTTGATTAATTTGCTTATCAACAACAACAACAACTAAATAAAATCCTCTGAGCCACACAGTGCAACTGCCATTTCTTAATACCCGCTTCCTCCGGTTCAATAGAGCCGAGTCCGAAGCTTCCAGATACTTCTTCGATCTCAATTAATTATAGTGTCGCGCGCGCGCGCGCATCGCAGTGGACTTACTAATTAATTTACCTGTTTAACTTTATAATATTACTAATTACGTTACATTAAGTGAAACTTGACATATACGTTTACTTAGTAAGTTTGTATTACACAGTACGTAACAGGACAGTGCACACAACAACATAATCTTATTGTGAATGAGTAGATTGACCTATTCATTAATAGTGATAGAACATTTTCCCAATGTCTATGTATATATATATGTCAAACACTTTTTGCAGTTGCTATAAGCTGTGATAAAGAGGGAAATGAAAATGGGAATGGAACTTCAAGATTCAAGATCCGAATCAGAAACGTATTTAAGAATTGTACGGACAGCCCGGCTGTATCAGCGGTTAGTGTTCACTGTTACCCCCGTACCGGGGAGGGTGGGAGGAGGTACTGAGCTTAGCTGAGCTGAGCTGAGCTGAGCTGAGCTCCGCCCTCCAAATTCCCCATCAAAAATTTAACAACCACCATTACAAATCTTAAAAAGTTTCATTAATAATCGCGGCCTATTTGAATATTAAATAATAAATATTACCTGCTGCGCACCGCCCTAGATCTATCTCCTATCTCCAATAAAGCAAACTATGACACATTTTTTTTTTTTTTTTTTCCCTTCCACACGTATTATTAATCATCTGTTTATCCATTTATCTTGGTTGAATATAAAAAGCCACATATATCCTCTTTTCTAATATTCATTCCTTTCTTAAAATTTTCTAGTTTTTCATTTTATAATTCTGTATCATCATCAAAACATTTTCCATTGAATATTTATTATTCATAGTTTCATACATACCATACATACAGATAATTATACATTTTACTCACTTCCCACGGTTCCCCAAAACATTTCATTACAATGAGACAAGCTTTAAGACAAACCCCATCTCCAAATTACATAACCAGAGACCTGGCTAGTAGAATCAAATCTCAATGTACCTCACAGCAGACCATGTCACCTACTTGTTCCACTATATCTCCAGATTTGGCCGATGAGAAAATCTTCAATATGAGATTCTATTCTTCATCTACTCCAACAATGAATAATATAAATGAACTATTCACGCCGCGTTCTATGAATCAAGTGTCGCATGCCCAATTTGAGAGATTCAAGAGTAATTCATCTAAGATATCATATCTACTAAATGAAAATAAATTGAATTCTTCCACAATATCCTCCTCATCCTCTAATATAATAAGCGGGAACTTGAGTCACAATTTTGAACTAGTGCAAAGATTAGAGAAATTAACGTCTAAATATAATTGTTCTGTTCCTGTTGTGATTGCTTCTTGGTTGAACCAAAGCCCATCATCGGTTTCCTCTTCTTTCAGAGTGACGCTTTCTAAAGAGGATATTGGCTTTTTGAATGAAGTCGCAGTTATATAGTTTGGACTGTGAACTAAATATCTGAGTTTGTGATGCAGGTTCATTCTTTGAGATAGCTTTCAGTGGTGAAGGCTATTGGTTATTTGTCAAGCTGTTTGGTGCTTTGATTCAATACAATACGACTGTTTATTACAGTTGCTCCAGGAAGATCGGTATATGATTTTGAAACATTTTGACTTTTATTTTTTTTTTTTTTTGATTTTTTCATCTTTCTCCGTTTATAAATATATAATACAATTTATATAACCAATTTTATACCCCATTTGGAAGAAAAAATAATTTCAAAAGACTAAAGTATACTTAAGTAAATCGACTATCTCATATACTGATGATACAAATGTAATTTCACATGTAAACTTGGCTAAATAACAAGAAGAAAGAAATTTTCAGATATATAAAACAAAGTTGTAAAGATTGGAAATAGAAGCAAAATGGACCAAAATAGATCAAACATCGTAGACCAAAATACTTTCATAGAAAAAATCAAGTCAATTACTGTATCTATTCTGCCTTCTTTTCAGTAGGATATTCAATTTCACCGTCTTTCGAAACCCAATCTTCCCAAGAACCAACATAATTCAATCTTTTAGAATAACCAAAAGTACCAGCCAGTTCCTCACTTATAGTAGATCTAACACCACCAAGGCAATAGAAGGCCAATGTTTTATCAGTACTTGGTTTATCAAACCCAAAATTCAACTGAAATTCTTCTTCTGATAAACCTAGAGCACCAGGTGACGATTTAACTGGAATATTTATAGCTCCTGGAATATGGCCTAACGCAAATTCATCAGCTTCACGAACGTCAACGAGAATTGTATCCGCCTTTGGGTTCAATGCTAATTTATGGATGGCTTCAAAGTCAATAACTGGAGCAGGTCCTTCGTCTTTCAAAATGGTATAAGATCTTTTAGTTAATAAAGGTGAGGAAGAGCTCTTAATGGTTGGGATGGTGAAGGATAGGTTCCCATTAGCAATGCCAGATCTCTTAGGTTGTTGTGATTTCAATGCTGAGAACATCAATGAACGGGTAAAAGAAGATCCAGTTGATGGTTTCAACATGGTTCTTAAGATAGTGGATCTACCATTGGTAAATAATGAACGGTTGATTGTGGATGCTAATTTCATTTTTATGATAGTTTGTTGACTGATCTAGATTGACAAGGAGAATCCTTTCTTCAATTGGTAGATGTTTATGTGGAAAAGTGGTGAAGTGTTCGCACAAAAATATAGTTTAGACTTTATATGCAATATTATATTAACATATATATATAATATATATTATAAACCAAGCGCACGTAGCATAGAAAAAAGTGTAGAAAGAAAAGACCAAAATATACTACCAGCTAGCTCATCAATAATAACGGCTAATAATCATTCGGATGCATGTAGATACTCCAAACCGCAAGAGATAATTAGCAAAACTCATCTTTCCATTATTTTTTGAGTTTCTCACTTAATCTCCAATCGTTTATAACATGTGCGGGAGTCACATGACTTTTTCTGATTTACAACAACTTTGTAAACTGAAATCAAATGACTACTAGAAGAAGCACATTTGTACAACTAAAAGGGTAAAACACACATTAACCAGAAGAAAATGCAGAAATAGATCAATATATATTATATATTATATTCATGTAATTAATTATATATACATAGGAAATAATAAACGGCTGAAAACATTACAGGCCACCATTTCTTTGGAACTTAGCAGCCATTTGTCTCATTGCAGGATTATTCATCATTTGTTTCATTTCTGGGGTATTCATCATCTGCATCATCTCTTGAGGATTAGGCATACCTCCACCCGCTCCTCCTCCAAATCCACCCATCAGTTTACTCATGTCTGGCATACCCATGCCACCCATCATTTTACTAACATTCTCCATGATTGATGGATTCGATTGCATTTGTTGCATGGCTCTTTGCATCTGTGGGTTATTCATACCCGGGATGCCGCCAGGTCCAGCTCCTTGTTGCATACTTTTAGTTGTTTGAGCCATCTGAGCAAACATTTTCTGTTGCATTAAAACGGCTTCAACTTCCGTCACTGACGTACCAGAACCTCTAGCAACTCTCACTATTCTATTTTGTTGATCCACAAATATGTCTCCATCACTGTCTAATTCTTCTTTTGTCATTGAATCCATCACATAAACCATTCTTTTGAATCTTTTCGATGTTTCTTCTTCACCTATTTGATTCATCATGTCACCAATGCCACCTGGTAACATTTGTGCAATTTTAGATAATGGTCCCATCTTTAGCATATTGTTCATTTGAGTTTGTAAATCTCTTAAGGTAAACTTACCTTCCTGGAAATTTTTGATTGTATCCTTTTGATCCAAATTCAGTGATTGGACATGTTCCATCAAACCTTGAATATCACCAATTCCAAGCAATTTTGAAACAAATTGTTTAGGTGTAAAGCTCTCCAAGTCCTGAACATGTTCACCAGTACCAATAAAGGCAATTGGAGTATTTGTAGCGGCCACAGCTGAAATAGCACCACCACCTTTAGCATGACCATCCATCTTAGTCAAAATAATAGCACCAAAATCAGACGATTCCTTGAAGGCCTTAGATTGTGCTTCAGCAGCTTGACCAATTGATGCATCCAGAACCATGATTGTTTGATTTGGTTGAACAGCTTCACCGATTTGGACCATCTCAGCGAAAAGCTCAGTTTCTTGTCTATGACGGCCTGAAGTATCAACAATTATAATTTCGAACTTTTCTTTCTTGAATTTTTCTACACCATCAGCAGCCACTTTAACTGGATCGGCTTCTGTATAAGAACCATAGAAAGGAACTTTAGCTTTAGTAGCATTTTGTTTCAACTGATCAAAGGCACCGGCTCTAAATGTATCGGCACAAACCATACCAACTTTGAAACCTCTTCTTTGATAATAGACAGCTAATTTGGTACACGTTGTAGTCTTACCTGCACCTTGTAAACCAACAAACATTATAACATTTGACGTCTTTTTCTTAGGTTTGAATAGCTGAGCTTCTTTGCAATCAACTAAGTCACAAAGTTCATCGAAGACAGCTTTCTGAATGAGTTTCTTCTTGTTAACACCTTGTTGTTCATCAGACGCATCAAGAGTTGCCTTTAACTTTTTCCTCAGCTTGATGACTAGTTTAATGTTAACATCTGATTCAATCAAAGCATTGGAAATCTCTTTCAATAGTCCTTCTATAACATCTTGGTCGACAACGTTCGACTTCGTCACGTCAGACACAGCGGCATTGATTCTTCTTCCTAGATCTGCCAAAACCATGATAAAGAAACGTGTGTGTGTATGTGTATGTCGATGTTTGTGGATATTAAACCATATCTATAAACCAACAACCAAAAGAAAAGACTAGTCAAGAACTGAAGCATCCAACACTTATCAATCATTACTTGGAGTGAAAAAACAGAGACACTCTCAACAAAGGATGAGCGCTGCCACATGTAATTAACGGGTGTGTAGAGAGTAAAGTGGTGGTGCACAGATGCATCTTAAACTTTATCTGCATGTGACATGGATCTCTGGGTGTTCTGCTGTTAAGCACAATTTATTACGATCCTGGGGGCATGGAACAACCAATACACTTGACGAGATTTGGCCAAAATTAAGATTTGAGTGTAAGAGGGCTAGCAGATAAGAAGATCTAAAAGTGTATGTGCATGTTCGAATAGTAAGGATTCTGGAGGCCAACTTTTTGCTTTCTGCTAGAACAATCATTCCCAATAATATGAACGTGTTCAACGCTATCCAGGCTTCAACTTCAAATTTGATAAATCTCGGAAGCACCAATCCAGATCAACATAAGAGTAATGGCAAAGGAGATAACAATACCGCAGACGTGAAGCCTCCAAAGCTCTTGTATTTCACAATTTTCAACCCCACATTGGCCGATGAGTCTGCTGAAGACAACGAATCTCTACTCAAACAAATTATCACGTATTTGAACTTCGAGTCAGACCTAGAAACAGACGTCTCAGATAATGAAAAGCTCAAGAAAATTGGACTTATACAAGGATTAAATGAGTTCTCGTCGAAATTTTTATCTGGTCGTACAGCAAATTTAAATCATATAGACACGGATAAATCTAGAACAATAGTGGGAAAATTCGAAGAAAATTACTGGTTTTTATGTGGGTTCAGATTCTCCAACATAAACAACACTTATGTTCAAAGAGGCATGGCTTCACCTGAGTATCTTTTGAATGAGATCAACTTGGGTTATAAATTATGGTTTTTAAACCATGGATCGTTTCAAAGTAATAATATACATGATAAGTTTAACACTTTGGTAAGTGATTGGTGGAAAACTTGGCTAACCAATAGATTCGAATTCAATTGTAATTTTAATATGAGCGATAAGGGATTTTTAAATTTACTAGAAGGCTATAGATCTTCCTCTGTTCACCTGCCTATTGGTTTTATAGATAATCTTAAAATCAAATTGAATGACTTCATTGAAAGCAACGAGGAGCTAGTTGATCTCTTTATATTGAATACAAACTGGACACCTTCGAAGAACTTTGGTGTGATCTATCTAAACGATGATGATGAGAGAAAGTCTAATATTGAGACGGAGTCGTTAGTAGATCTGGTCAACCATTTAGAAAGACTAGATTCCAATTTTGGCTTATCGACGTACTCTCTTACTTTGAACAACTTGCCGTCTTTGAACATGTACATATCAAACTTGAAAAGGCTCAATTCAATTTCCACTGATGGAACGTTATTCGAGAGATCTTTACTGCAACCTGCTCTTTACTTACACGAACAACTAACTTCCCATGTTTTTGATCCCTTCAACCTGGCATATAGTACTGTTTCGAATGTTACTTCATCGATCATTCCTAATCGATTAGCGTCAAATCTGGGTTTTTTGAAATTTGGCTACGGATCTAGTGTTTCCGCTGGGAATGAAGATACGGGGGACGCGGGGACCAATCACGGTGGTCGTGATTCCGCAGGAGATTCGGATGGCACTCTTAGACATTCAACATCAAATCCAATCATAGAGGCCACCGTCGATGCACAATCGAAAACTGGTAATTTTTTACTCGGTAATACAAATGAAGATTGCATTATACCGCGAAATTTCGTTTTAAAAGTTCGTGATGGAACAGAAGCTCCATTTGAGACCGTTATCTATGAAATTAATGGATTACTATTGACCTTATTATTCAAACACAACTCAAATTGCTTAAAGCAAACAGAGTATTACAATTCATTGCAAACCCAGCTCGACGAAACGTATAATCTTTATTTGAAGGACTTAATTATTTCCCAGTTAAAAGACTTTGAAGTGAGCTTGAAACCCCAAAGTAGTTCTTCTAATAATCATGCCAATAAACCTCTCAAATTTTACTATACCATTTATGACCCTGTCGCAAAAAACTATAAAACATCCCTTCCAAATATTCCGGATGCGGAAGAAGTTAAAAGCTTGAAAGTTTTCGCCTCTGAGCAACAGTCATTACTTGCCAGTTCTTTTAGTAATAGGTCTCAGATAGCTAATTTGAATTTGAATGTGATTAACTACTTGATCAATGATGCGCCACTTTTAAACTTACAAAACTTTGAAAAATTGATTAAATTGAATAAAAATTGGTGGTGTTTGGCAAAGGTTATGGAAAACGGCAAAAGAGTAATTGTGCTAAAAAAATTCAGTAGTAGAGAGTTTCATTTTGAAACCAGTGATCTTATGGGTACCTTAGGTGACGATGTTGAAGAATGGTTTCAAAACGGTGTCAGTAGTGGTCTCTTATAACCCCAGTTTGAATGAAATAGCCGTCATCTAACTTGTATTTACTTGTATTTACTTGTATTTACTTGTATTTACTTGTATTTACTTGTATTTACTTGTATTTACTTGTATTTACTTGTATTTACTTGTATTTACTTGTATTTACTTGTATTTACTTGTATTTACTTGTATTTACTTGTATTTACTTGTATTTATTATTTATTATTTATTATTTATTATTTATTATTTATTAATCATCCTGACACGAGGGATTTATTTTACTGGTGGTCATGGCAAAGCAAAGTGTAGGGTATATCACTTTTCATTGAAATATCATGCAGCTTAAATCATTTGAACAGTTATGCTAGTTTTAATCGTTAGTTTCGTCATCTTCATAATCATATTCATCACTATCGTCGTCGCCATATAATACATTATTTACATCGCTGACAGGCAAGTCCCATATCCCACTAGTTGACATGAACAAGAAATCTTCCTTCTTGCGACTCTTATAATCCGGCAACTCTGTAATAACAACTCCAGTATCATCTACTATGGTTCTCGGATCATCGAGTTTCACTGTCTTCACTTCAGTATTGTATAAAGCTAATGCAACATACGTATGCAAAATAGAGACCAAAACATATGATGGGGTTGCTAACGCCCACCATCTGGAAGGATAGTAGTATACTCCAATACTATTAAGGATAGAGTCTGGTAGAATAGACCAGCTTAACCAAACAAACAAAAAAATACAGGAAATAACATATGAAGCGAAGCCTTTATATTCAGCCTGAGATGTTATGTTTGTCGAAACAGTAACATCTGACTCTCTCGCTAATTCATCTGATATGAACGTGAAGTTTTCTCCAGTTGCATTGGAATGGCTACCAATTTGATGACTCGATGATGAAAGTGCAGAGACTGGATAGTTACCACCCAGAGAGTAAAGTGAAGGGATCAATGAGCTGATCGAAGATGTCGATAATGATAGCATTCTGTTAGATAGTGAAGGGGACATTGGCCCTTGATAAGGTTGAATTCCATGTGGGGTTGGTGTAGATGTTTGTGTACGTAAAGGCAAATTCTTGTGAGGTGATAGTTCCGAAGAAAACGATGCCGTTTGTTGAGCTGAATGTGAGCTCTGATGTTTGTTGGAAGCCTCATGAGGAAGAGGTTTCTTAGAGTGTTTGCCATCAACAAGGACTAAAGTCATCAATTTCTTCTCTCTCGTAAGTCAAATGATTAGTGTCTCTCGTGTTTCTCTCCTGATGAAACATAGTTTCATACAACTTTGTAGTAGAATAATGAAAAACTTAACCGATGTATACCTAGTGAATCTTCTTTGTTTTCAGCAGGAAGGTAATTTCAAGATTACATTTGATTATGTAATACAATTAGATGAAACAAGCCACAAGAGCATAAGAAACATGGCAAAGAAGTAAATGGCTGACAGTTACTGTGGACACACGTTATAATTTATGAAAATTAAATAGAAACCAGTAGGTTGGAATTCATGAAGTTATACCAGGCCCTTCAAATACCTACAATCCACATCAATTCAATCATCCATCCATACAATACAACTTTACATACACACATATAATAGTTTCAAAAGTTTTTCGAACTTATTATTTTAATAACTCATCTATCTATATTTTTCCATAACTTATCGCATTATCCATCCGCAAAAAGTCTATTTACGCTATTATATCCGATAATGGGTAAGTATCATTGAAATGTTAACGGAAGTCAATTGCATGTGTCTCTTTCTGTCGATCTCAAACTTACTAACGAAAAATGTATCATTTATTTAGCACCCAAGAAAAAACTTTCTTTAGGCGAGTTCCTAGCTGATGATAGTCTTGGTGGTGGTTCCTGGGCTGCTGATGATATCGATATAAGTTCGATTGCAATCCCAGTTCGTGACCAACATTATGGAAGTCATCTCAATTCAAATTCGGGATATTACAATTCGGGCCCTTCTTCTTCAAGAGTTGATCACTATGGTCCGCAGGGTCCTAGGGCCGCTGATTTAGGTGGACCCCCGTATATTGCAAAGCTTCAAAATTTACCAAATAGAACTACTCAACAGCTACTCAATGACCTCTTCGGATCAAGATTTATGCGGTACGATAAATGTATGGTGCTCAAGGACCCTGCACCTCCGCAGCCAAGATTTAATATTTCGCACGTGAATGTGAATGACCAAGATAAGAAATGTGCATTTATACAATTACCTACTGTTCAAGACTTGCAAAAAGTTCTCAAGTGGAACGACATTTTTGTTGATAGGGGAAGAGTGTTGATTCAACCCGCTGACTTCCAGGATTTTCAAGACATTCAAGCGTATAACAAAAAAATTGGATTTGATGAAGTCGCTGAGGAACATCGCATTGAAAGTCAATTAGAAGAAGAACGCCAAAATGCTTCGAAAAGATTGCCATCAGCTTCTCATTTCTCAAAGCAAGCTGCTACTCCAAGTATCCCAGAGCATGTTCCGAGTCCTGTTATACTGCAAAATTTGACAAGGTCACCATTATCGAACTCGCATGTGCCAATCCAGTCTTCAAGACCCAAACCAAACCCATTTGGCGCGGCCAAGCCAGTTAATATCACTCCAGAGGATGTTTTAAAGGAAGTGGGAATCGGTGAGAAAAAGGTAGAAGATGGCCACCCTTCACTTCTTGCTCACTCTAAGAATAAATCAAGTGTTCCCATTTCAGCTACTTCGGAGAGTGCTAATATAGCTGCACTCCGCCCTCACAAGGTGGATCCATTTGGTGGTGCAAAACCAGTAGATAGTCTCTCGAAGCAACTGGAGCTTGAGAAGAGATTGGCAGAGCTAACCATAAATAGCACAACTTTCAGAACCGTTGCAGCTTTAGAAGTTGAAGAACACCAGCATGAGCTTGATAGAAAGGCTCATGAACAAGGGAACAAAATGAAGCAGAAAAAATCAGAATCATCATCAGGATCTAGCTCTAATACAACAGATCACATTCTGGGGAAATCGCGTACGGAAATATCATCAGTCAATGCCGGACCAAAAAAAACATTCGCAGAGTCCATTGGAAAGCCTAATAGTCAACATCCAAAATCGGGTTCACCAGCATCTAAAACGCCCCCCACTCCAAAAACAGAAGGAACAGTTAAGTTGTCTTTAAACCATCACAAGCCAGTGGTCACTGTTTTAAAACGCCCTGGTACTGTTATTGTTGACGATTCAACAGATACGAATCCTGATTTGGATTCGACAAATGTTAAAGCTACTATCGCTACTAAAAAGCAATCTCAGGAAGAAGTTAAAGTTGAAGTAGGTTCGCCTATTGATCAAGTTAAAACTGCAGAATTGGAAGCTCCAAAACGCAGAACTCCAAGAGCTCCTAAAGCTGCGAGACCTGCAAAAGCTCCAAAAACTCCAAAAACTCCAAAAACTCCCAAGACCACAGAAGAGAAATTAGAAGCTTCCGATGCTTCGAAAGAGACAAATTTTGTCGTGGCCAACACAACAAACCTAAGTGAAGAAAATGCAGCTCGTGATACACAAAATGGATCGAGAACATTCCCTACGTATCGCCAAGCACCAAGGGGTGGCTACAGAGGTGGCTACAGAGGTGGTCGTGGTGGAATATATCCATCCGCTCTTTCAGTCAGATACAACAATAACAGCAAAGGTAATGACGAAAGTGGTGGGTCTGAGCCTTCTGATACAAAGATTGCTAATCCAACAGAACCCATCAAAAAAGTGCCTCTCAAAGAGAAGCATGTGGTTAAAAAAGACAGAGCTTCTTACTCAGAAGCAAAGAATGATTTCTCTGCCACCAAAGTCATAAATGAAGCTGCCAAAGAAAGCGGGTCTGATTCTGGAAAGACTGTTGAGATACTTCCAGAAGATGCACATTCGAAAGATGAAAGCTCGCTGTCAAATTCAAATCCAAGAGGAGGCAGATTCAGGGGCCGTGGCGGTTTCAAAAAACGAGGTGGCAGGGGAGGGCTAAGAGGTGGTTATACTAAACCACCGTTAGCGGGAAGTGTGAATCTGAAGTACATTAAACCTGGCTTAACAGCTAATGGTGAAGCATTGAAAGAAGCACCCAAGCTACCATAGTTTTACCCTTCTGTATTTTCTAAGTAGGTGTATTCGCATGGGTTACAAGTTTCTTCAACTGTTATTTGTGGTACTTTTTTATTGAAATATATATTTACTCGCGTTTTTAACCAATTTTGTATAATTCTTATTATGTATATCAGCTACTCTCTTATCGTCTTGAAAATATATTTGAACAATTTTGGACTATAGTGCCAGCTTCTTGGTCGACCATGCATGGCTCTTGCCAACGCACAGGTCTTACTCGATCCTACTCCAATATATATTTGTCATGGATTCTAGGCCATGAAAAAAAGTATCCAAATTACCACAATGATCGGTATCGAGTGTTCGACATGAAGACTAAACTTCAAGTAGAATCTGCGCATTGAACTCAACAACTTTGGGTATGCTCGAAAACACGGCTGCCCAAAGTCAACCACCCGCGGTGCACTCCCATAAACACACAAGAAAGCGAACTTCCCCATGGTTTTGATTTGTGATGGCAACCGCCCCAGCGTTTACACGCTATGGAAAATGAATCTCTCAGGAGAATTTTTATAATTGGGTGGTGTGTATCACCGAATTTCCCACTCGCGAATTTGAAAACCCCTAGGGGTTTTCTTTTGAGGGCGAGTATAGCGCAGACTGACAGCAATTTGGACCTTTAAGAAAATTGACAATGCTTAGACGAATGAGTGTTCCCACTTGGCCAGCAACGAAAATTTCCGCAAAGTTTCAGATTCCATAGATTAGCATTGGTCTAGTTCGCGTGATTGTTATCACGTGATTGTGATTGTGATTGTGATTGTGATTGTGATTGTTAAACACAACAAAAAATTCATAGGATTTTGCTGTTAAAGTGATTTAAGATCTTTCACCTTTTTCTTACCAATTTTGATCTAAAACTACATATATTTCCAATTTATGATCAAAGCGACTAACAACAGTAACCTTGAAGAGTTTATATCGAGGATCAGGAATCTTCTGAAAACCATTTCTAGTATCCTTTCTCTTTAGTGGTAAGAATTGCTTAGCTACCATACAGATAGTCTAATGGTTGATACCTCCTCGGGCCTATTAGAATAGTGTTAGCTACTTACTGAATTGTGATCATTTGTTTGAGAATTGTATAAGGCCTGGTGACTAGTCTGGTAACATACAATTGATTAATAGATGTAATTCAATTGAAACAGATTTTGTAAGTTATTAATTTAACAAATAATACATGTAACGTGATTCCGTTTGTAACTTCTTCAGATAAAGGCAGGATCCACAGGTATCTATATCTTTTCTCCATTAGAGCATACAGTAATCAATAATCATCTGTTTCTCTGTATTTGGTACAGATTTGCCGTATAAACAGATGAGGTTATCAATACCAACCTATAGAATGAACAACACTTATCGTATGCAATAACTCTTATTGTGGCCAAATACCATATTCGATTGATATTCAACAATGAGATAACAGTCATTGTCGTATCATTTCATACCTTATGGATTGTTAAAGATCAATTAACAATAAAAAGGTCATTGATAACTTCATCGTTTATACGGCAAATCCGTACCAAATACAGAGAAACACAGATAGAATGAATGTGTGGTTCTGACAGTTTATATAGCTTTAATTTAAAATTCCGATATCAAAAACAATAAAATCACTACACCTGAATCCAATGTTTTCTTGTTAGGAGAAGATCTTGGATCGTCACAACACAGAGAGATCGACGACGAAGGTTCCTGATTGACAACTCAAATATGTATCTCAGCAACTATTGTATTTAGATAAATTGTAGAGGAAAATGGGATACACTACGCACCAATTTACATGATCCTATTACAGAAAAAGAGGTTGAACTTCGTGATCAATCTCTACCTCAAAATTTACTTGATGACCAGCGGTATTATCAATACAATTATAACGTCATTCTTTTTTTGCCTAAAAGATCTAGTTGAATAGTGTACTTGCTACTCTAAGTCTCGACCGCTCCTGTTAAATAAACGATTGTGACAATATTATAGTTTCTGTTTTCTCGCTAACTTTGCTTGAATTATGGCAAATGAGTATATAAATAGCTCTCCACGTAAACCTCCCAATCCATACTAGGTGTGAGGAAAACATTACAAATTCATCCTTGTTTCCAACATCTGGTAAACATAATTTCCGATGTGCTCAAGATTTTCCATGTTGTAAAACGATTCAACCTTGTCGTTCACCTTTCTCTCGATATCGTGACCGTTGAACATCTCGCCTGTAACAAGTTGTAATTTTGTGTCACCATACAACCCAATTAATCTGGAAAAAGGTGAGCGTTTGTTTGAATACAATTCCTTTTGGCCAAGAACATAAAGCCCCCTTTGACTACTTTGTAAAAGCGTAGTAAAGTTAAAACTCTTCTCCCAAGTCCCTAGGTCTTTTGTTCTTACCAATGAGACAATAATGTAGTCATATTTCCGTGCGTTCAACTCAGAGATAAGTATAACCGAAGGAATTTCATCTCCAAATATTTCCTTTTGTGAACATCGAGTGCGCAAAACTTCTTCGATTAATAGTTTTTGTCCTGTACCAATGGTTACTAAAGCTATATCAGATTTCCTATAGTCCAACAACCTCATATACATATAGAGACACACTGAATATTCTGCTTCTTCCAAATTTTGATAAAGTCCAGGTTGGTTTTCAATCTCACCTTTCCCCACAACATCGATAAATTGATGAGTGTTTAAGAAACCAGGATTCGAATGTGTCAAACTAGCAACAAATTTATTTTTCCAAATAGAGTTGGGTTCTAGACCAACTAATTCAGGTCTGGAACAGAAAGAAGTTTCCAAGGTAATGGGTTGTATTTCGGAATTTTTGAACAAGTTGAGACTTGAGTTATTTTGGGTAATCGAAGGGTTTCCAACGACTATTAGTCTTTTTAAATAATTCGCACCTTTTTGGGAAGACAATGATAATAAAAGTTCCAAGTCTGATATATTAGAAGCATCAAAAAGTATGGCGTTGTCAAAGTTAATATCTCCAAGTGAGTAGTCAAGGGCTAATAGTTCGTCCACTGTGAAGGTGATCAATTTGGAATTTGCCTTTGTATAGTACTGCCGAAATCCCTCCTGACTGGAATTGAAAAGTCTAACTTTTTCGACCTTTTCAATAGCTCTGAAGGTATCAAGAAAGATAGTCGTATAGTTCGAAATAACAGCAGCCATGTTTTTCTCAAAGGGGTCACTTTTATTCACAGCAAATGTGCCTTGTGTAAATGGATAAAGCTTCGCCAAATTACTATTTGTCAATCCTTCTTTCTTCAATCGAGACAAAAAGTTCGTCCAAATTGGAGAGATATGATTGGTATAAAAGAACAAAGCGGATTTTGCATCATTTCCGAACTCTCCATTTATATCTAGTTGTGTGGCCATTTCGTTGACTGTCTTCAAAAGATTGGCATATTCAGCTTGAAAATTTAGTGTACTATCAGAGCTTGTAATTTCTGGATCTGAAAGAATTCCTATACATTTCGCTGCATCCAAAATGGCCCTTTGTGACTGTTCAGTTTTGGTGATCAACAAAGTACGTTCATCCTTGAAATTATCGCATAGGTTCGATATTATTTGAGCTACTGTTGTTGTCTTTCCAGTATTAGTGATACCCTCGACCAGAGTGATACCTGGTGCACAACCTCTGATGATTGCCTTTAGCTGCGAGTCTGTAAAGTCAACTTCATTCACTTTGGTGTCATGTAAACTTAAATATGATCTTATGGTTAGGGTATTTTCCTCCAGAGGAGAAAGTCCTACAAGAAATGGTAATTCGGAACCTTCTATCCTCTCGCATTTTGTGGTCTTCCTCTTTTTTGAAGAATTTGAATCCTCTTCTATAACCTTGAAAACATTTTCTAGTTGTTTTCTATTTCTCGTTGTCGTACCCAGTTTCAAATACAATGGTTTTTCAATCAAACTGTAGTAGGATGCTGCTTTATTGTTGCCAAATTTTAAGAAATAATCCAATAACCAAGAGGGCAAGCTAAAATTTGAAGACTTACTCAACCTCAAAAGAGAGTTAATAAACTTAACATCCAACGATATTTCATCATTTAATCTTACCATGAAGTTGATCTCGGTTAAATTGAATTCCTTGTATTTCTCATCCACTTTTATGAGATATCTTCTTCCACGGCCCTTGTGATATGAGCTGGCTTTGCTTATTTTTGCTGGAATCAGTACCTTGAGCTTTTCTTCAAGTAGCATCAAATATATGAGATCGCCAGCTTCCAGCTTATCCCATTCGCGTTCTGTGTCGCGGCTTATTCCTTGAAATTCAGCAATGACTTCACAGCTAAACGTAGATGAGGCACTGTTAAAGACAGCTTCACTTATTTCGTGAACGGCAATCTTATGCTTTAGTTGAACACCAAATTTACTAGATCCCATGACACTACCGTCATCTCCAACAAGTCGATTGCTCAATCTGTCCACAAAACCTTTAAGTTTGGAGCGGAGTAATGACTTTCGTTGGGACACAGACCTCCACAATATATCATGTATCGATAAATAGCCAATGGTTTGATGGATTGTGTTGTCGATATTAGCTGAATCGGTCAGAGTGAGATGATCCGGTAAAAGATTGTCTTCAATCTCATAGTTCGTCGAAGTATCACGGTACTTATACCATAGAGATCGGATTATGAAATCTGGTCCTACTTCGTAATGAGACTGATAGCTTATAGTCATTTGAAGTCTATGGCATAAATTGATCAATTGATCGAGACTTAGCTTTCCGAAAACTGAAGAAAAAGACTCAAAGTCGAAAAGAAGAGTTTGCAGATTAGGGAAAGAAGCTGAAAGTTTGATATCGAGTTCAGAGGATATGACTCTTTGAAATTCTTGTATTTTCGAACGGTAATCAGATCTCATAACAATGTAAGAAGCTGGGTCCCCGGTAATGTCATCTAGTGGATAGTAGACAAGATACTGGATGAAGTTCAGCTCATTGTCGGTGACTGAGCCATTCAACGAAGAAACAAAGTTAATCTCTTTTAAAAGTGGGTTAGTGAATCGTCTTGTGGGTAAGTATGAAATTATATCAACAATCAAAGAAATTCGGTCTTTTCTAAAAGGGCCTTTGTTAAACATAGTCTTGAGGGAAAAGTTATAAAACCAAGCGTTTGCCAAAAAAATGTCCGCTCTTTCTTCATTCGAGGCTAGTTCTTTGTAAAAGTGAAGTTTTTTATCGAATGTGTCTCTCAAATCTTCATCAGCAGACAACAAGTTGTTGTTGAACTCTAGGTTATCCCAGATCAGTACCGAAAATAAAGGTGAGAGTGTTTTCCTAATTGTGGCGATACCAATATTATGGATTAAAATGGATATGAATTTAGTCAACGGGAATTCATTAGTGCCGGAAGCTGAGTTGATGGCCGATAGCACTCGATAAAATAATTGCTGGAACTTCGGTATAACTTCTATTAGCTCATCGAGCACCCTAGTTGGATCTTCAGTGAATGCCAGTAGATACACAATCACCAAAAGGTGATTATTCGTAACATCTCTATGAAAGTGTTTCCATGCGTAAGTCAAGAAGTTGGAAGAAATCAGCTCTTGTATACTTTGGGTTCTTGTATCGGTATCTTGTTGTCCCTCTAGAATGGAGAAAACACTGTCTAATACCTCGCTTTTGAACCTTTTTGACTTTGATCCCACCCAATTGATTTCTAACTGTTGTAATTCCATTGACTTTTTATTTGCAAGAATATTATCACTGTCAAGCAAGTGAACACTTCACCCGGATCACCACAAAATAATGTAGCAGGATTGAAGAAAATATCAGATTGAATGAAGATACAAGTCAAACAGTTCTCCATATTCGATTTTAATTATAGTTATTATTATTATATAGATATCATCTAGTTAACACACTACCTCCCTCTCTTGAAAATTTTCAATTTTTTATTTCCATATTTATTATTTAGGCCGCCATAAAATTTTTCATTTTAAATGATAAGTATCAAGACGTTTAAACTGTCTCAAACCCTTGGATAGTATCGCTCACACAAATACAGTCCATATTCCTAACTTATATATACACATCCGATAATGAACAGAGGCAGAGGCGGATTTAGAGGTGGACGTGGTGGCTTCAGATCAGGACCACCAGTTCAACAAGGACCACCAGACAGAGTTTTTGAGATGGGCGCTTTTATGCATTCATGTGAAGGAGATATTGTTTGTAAATCGATCAATGAGAAGATTCCATATTTCAATGCCCCAATATATTTAGAGAACAAGACCCAAGTTGGTAAAGTTGACGAAATTTTAGGACCTTTAAATGAAGTTTTCTTTACTATTAAACCAAGTGAAGGAGTCCAAGCAACATCTTTCAAAGATGGAGACAAATTTTACATTGCTCAAGATAAATTATTGCCACTTGAGAGATTCTTACCAAAGGCCAAAGATGTTGGTCCAAAACCACCGAAGAAGAAGTCCGGAAGAGGTGGTGCTGGTGCATCTGGAAGAGGTGGATTTGGTGGAAGAGGTGGAGCCAGAGGTGGTTCAAGAGGTGGATTTGGTGGAAGAGGTGGAGCCAGAGGTGGTTCAAGAGGTGGGTTTGGTGACAGAGGTGGAAGAGGTGGATCTAGAGGTGGATTCGGCGACAGAGGTGGAAGAGGTGGATCTAGAGGTGGGTTTGGCGATAGGGGTGGGAGAGGTGGATCAAGAGGTGGGTTTGGCGACAGAGGTGGAAGATTTTAATCTCTTAACCTCATATGTATATGTACACTAAGAAAGAATGAAATCAAAGCGTTTCATATTCGTCGATGGATATACACTTACCTCCACTTGAGTCAAGTATGCTTTGTGTTTTTGGTGGGCTTTATCCTTTTCTGTTAGTTGATATTCTGTTACATCTTTTTATATCATTATTTGGGTTAATTCAATTTAATTTAAGCTATTTTCGTATTCAACTGTTCCGTGGAAATTGCACGTTAATCTTCTCACAGCGATTTTTCTGGAGACTCGTCGGGAGAGGGTTTAGAACTCCATCTGTATCTTCTTCAAAAAGTTTGAGTAATCCCATGAGCTTCTTTTTTTTTCAAATATAATTTAAAAGCGTTTATCATGCCTAGAACTGTCATCCAGTCATAGGACGACAGGTGTAGAAACATTCGAAAACAGGAAACATAAAAGGCGTGATACTATGTTTATAGAAGTTCAACTATAAAGGGAGATATAAAGATCTGATAAGCGAAAATCAAAAAAGTATAACAAAATCAATAATTAAAGGAGCTAAGTAAAATCCTCTTCCAGTTGATCAGGAGAATCCTGTACACTGGTCTTGATTTGGTTGAGTAATCTTATCTTCAACGCGTCTAATCGAGAGAACTTGTCGTATTCTTTGGAAGAGATGGCTATTTCATCAGAGCTTCCGCTCTTGACTGCCTCAACTAGTTGTGAAGCAAACTTAAACTCGGCCGTAGTCTCAAAAGAAGGATCCCATTGAGTGAATCTTTGTAGTAGTGCATTACCGCTAGCATAATCATTATTATCCGCCAACCTACATAGAATTGCCTTCAAGAAATAATCCTTCAATGACCACTTAGCCAAATTGTTATTCAAAGATTCTTTTGCAATTCTTTCATATGTGGCTGCGGCCTTTGAGTAATTTTGAATGGTATCGTCACAGTACAAATCGGCAGTCTTCAAAGCAAACTTATTCGCTAATGCACTGGCCGAGTCACCTTTGTACCAATCACTTGCATCTTCGTAACTTGCAATCGCCTTTTGAATATCAGCTAATTCATTCTCGTATAATTCACCAAGGTCAGCTTTATAATTGGCACTTCTTCTAAATTGGCCTCTTCTGATGAACAAATCAACTGCAAGTTCTAAGCATCTTGCAGCCTCTATGGGAACTTCATTCTTGTATGATTTATAAGCTTCAACTAATGTATTTGCAGCCTCATCTGGAGAGCCGGCAGATATTTGGGTCTCGGCTGCTTTCTCAAAAGTTTGTCCTGCTTGGGCGTGTCTTCTTTGTAGTTTATACATGTTTGCAGCTTGAATATACAGATCTGCCGCTTCTTCGTATCTCGACTCTTGGGATGACCCGAAGAAGGCAGAAAATCCTGTCACTTTCTTACTTTTGCTTTCCGCCTATTGGTAAAAAACATACATTGTTAGTATATGTCGTGTATGGAATCTCTCAAAGAGCTAAAATAATATAGTGCTTACCTGTGCAATGAGGGCTTCGGGAGTTGACATATTCGGCTGTGTTATGATTATTATTTCATTCAGATTGGCTGCTATGATCCTGACTAAAGACAATCACAAGCCTTTATTCTGTAGCTGCTTTTGAGTATCAAACCAAGAGGTGTGCACTTTATATAGATTATCTCTCTAGTCTAGTTTGCCCATGTCTTTATTTTGACAGACTTATGTGTGCGGCTGAGTGGAGAATTTATTCTATTCGGCGTGAAATTTAAACTAGTGCTTGAAGATACATTATACAATACTACGTTAAAATATAATAAGAAAGCAGGTGGAGCTTTAACACGAATAAAAATATGCCTTTTGAAAGACTTGGCATTCAATATGCAATATTCAATATTTGTTATTTGTTATTTGTTATTTGTTATTTGTTATTTATAGGTCAATAAGGTTAGAAGGATGCTTTTTGTCTTTGACAGTTTGTTCCTTGTTGCCTTCAGCGAGTTTAGGGAAGTCGTCAGCAAACAAATTTTCGGATACAAACTTCTGTTGTGAGTTTTGATTGGAGAGAGGGTATTTCTCAATCGTATCGATTGGAGAATTATGATATAAATCTGATACCGAAAGGGATGGAGAAAGCAAATTGTTTGTTAAGGTTTCATGCGAAATAGCAGAAGGGGAGGTTTTGGTAGTCACCTGGCTACTATATCCATCTCCGGTAACTTTATGGCTATTATGAGTCTTGATACTGTTTGTAGTCTTATTGATGAGCAAAGACGGCAGTGAATATGTGACTGGTGTTCCGTTATTAGTACCGTCCGTAGTCCTACGAGCATATTCACCAATGTCCTTGCAGACCTTACCATTCTTAATATTGTTGCATGTGTCATTTAGATTTGGTTTTGATCTCAAAACAATAGGCGGTTCATGGTCGCATGGTGACCTAACATCATCTTCCCATTCACCGTCCAAAGAAGGAAACTCTCCTGAATGCAATGGTCCCAAAGGTGGAGAAGTAATGAAATCTGAGAATTCGTCATCATCAGTAGAATCATCAGTATTGGATACATGTGCAGGTATATCCGGTCTGCTCGCTCTCAAAATCGCAGTTTCTGTCCGCTGAATCGCAGGTCCCCCATCAGTCGTGTCTTGAGGTTCACTAAACAGTGGTACGGGGAAAGATCTCTCGTATTCAGTAATAGCCCCATCACTTTCGGGGACAGCAATATGTCTCTGTTCAGATCTTGGGACAGAGCTAACAAAAGGATCTTCAAAGTTGAGAACAGGGGCCTCTAGATTCTTATGGAGGGAGTCGTTATCAATGATCGGATCCTGAAGTTCGTTCATCCTACTCTCTACATCGTCCTGTTTATTAGAATCATCTTCAAATTTAATTTGGTTGTAGCCACCAAAACCATCCGTTTCTTCTTCACTGTCCTCATCGCTGGAATTAGTCTCTTTATATGATTCGTCGCCTATATCAGCATTACTAGGTTCTCCATCAATTTGAAATAAAAACTCATCCGTTGCTGTCTCAGAATGATCTTCTAACTGTGACTTGAAATTATCATGGGAAAAGTTATCAGCAGCAATTTTAGACTTTCCGGGGCCGAATAACTTACTGAAAAAAGATCTCTTCTTTGTCCCCTCTAATGTGTCCGTTTTTTCCGACCCAGCACTAGGTGATGAAAGTGAAGCATCTGGGTTTCCATACTTTTTGAACTCCTCTTCTCTCTTTTTCTTCTCCGCGAGTAATCTTTCTTCCCTCTCTTTTCTCTCCCTCTCTAAACGTAATTTATGCTGTTCAGCTGCTTCACGACGCTCATCTATAATCTTGCGGATGCTTTGTGATGCCAATTTGAGTAGTTTTTGATTAACCTGTTGAGCTGATTCCCTTTTTGGTATTGATATTGAAGCAACAACCACTTTCTTTTGCTTTTCAGCTTCTTGTGAAGACTTAGACTTTGTTGACCAGTTGAACAAATTAGCATGTTTTTGCTCGGGTACTTCTGGTTTTTGAATAGAATCCGTAGCAATATGTTTTTCAATATTTGTCCATTGAGTAGAAATTTTTCCCAGTTCTTTGTGTATTATACTGTTGTTCAAATGTCCTCTAGAACGAAAGTTGGCGATTCTTATACTCTGAATCTCAAATTGTCTCTCCTTGGCAGTTAGTAGCTTATAGTATTTGAGCGCATCTCCGGGAGCTAGAAGCTCATCAGTCGTTGCAGATGATTGCAATGTTCCTTTAGAGGGATTGAACCCGGCTTTCGAGACCAAGAATATGTTCGACAGAAGCTGGTCCAGAGGCTGTACAAACGCAAGCTCTGAGTCTCCTTGAGTATGGTTTTCCTCAGTACTTTCGAAGGAACCAAAATCATCTTCCTCGCCATCATCATTGGTCACTTCTTCTATTTTATCTTCTATGGTTCTTTCATATTCCAGTTTTTTGTCTAACTTCACACAAGTTTGTTCAGCTTCATTGAGGTAATTACTTGTTCTTTCGAAGTTGTGTCCTCCATATTCATCTCTGTCAGTGCTTTTGTTTAAAGATGTTTTGTTTTCTTCAGGTGCACTCTTTTTGTCAAATTGTCCATCAGAAGTGTTGTCCTGCTTTCTTTCATCTTGTAATTCTGGATCGGTGTCTGATGTATGATTCAAGTAGGAATCGCTCGTCTCTACTTGTGATCCATCTGGTATGTTGAAATTATGTGTGTCGGTAGTGGTATTAGGTTTCTCAACATCCCAGATATTTGGTCCTGTATTCCGTTCTGTGTTGCATATATCAGCTTCAGCACTCAGGTCAATTTCAGTGTTTTGAATGTATGATCCATGCTGATCATCAATCGATGTCGTAGTTGTGGGGAGTATTGTAGTAGTGGTGTCCCAGATATTGTAATCTGTTGTATTTGGATCGTCGGTGGAAGACCATGGATTGTCATTCAATTCACCAGACATATTCCGAGTACTCTATAAAATAAACCATGAAGGAGTCTAAACAATAGCTGTTATCCATGTGGTATATATACATACGATAAAACCTTTGAATGCACAGTGGCCATATTATGGAGCAGACGGGATTCACTTATCACACACAATCAGACAAATTAGACGTATCTCAGAACTCAAAATTTCAAATTTTCTACGTGAGGGAAGTCAAGCTAAAAATATTTTAAGGCCTCGACAACATAACTTTTAGACAATGTTATCAACACCTTTCTAAGGTGCGTATCTTTGGGGATACACCACGAATATATTGAGAATTAGAGATGGCAACTATATTAGAAACGCCCAGATTCAAAGAATACAACGTTTTCGCTGCATACTTTACCAATGTCAAGAACACTAAGGAAATAAAAGAGAATCTTCTGAAAGGAAATCGAGATTTCGACTTTGCATTCATTAATGGTGATAACATAGTATCTATTGAGCAAATATATAGTGCCGTTTATAAGTGTTTGTTGGATGATGGTTATAATAGAACCAAGTCTAAGACTCTCCACACTGAGATAATTTTCAATTTAGCTCCACAAAGAAATATTATGGAGTGCTTGAATAAATTCGGCATATCTGACGAGTCTCATAATTTGCTGGTGCTGAAGATAGTGAAGGCCAATGGTGAGGAAGACTCTCAGGTAACCTGTGATCAAATATTAGTACGCTTACAAGAAATCATTGATGGAGAAGATGTCACCTTCAACGACGAGACCATTGCAAAATTTGCAAATCTGCGAAGTATAAAGAACAACTACAAACTAGGGACGTCGTTCACAAATGAATTAGGCAGATTGAGTAGACTACTGATAGGAATTACACAGCTGAAAGGTCTATGAACTCGTATCTACTGATTATTATATAGTAGATAAGATATATTTAATATTTATACTAAAACTGCTTTATCGTCCGCTACCAACTAAGCAATCTGTCGGCCCTCTTGTTGTTCGTAGACCACCTTAGCAAGTTTTGTCAATCGAAATATCATCTAGCCTAGTCTTATGGTCAAATCAAATGAAAAAATACTTTACATTTACTTCATAGACAATGCCACATCCTGATCCAACATTTAGCTCCAACATCTGCTCCCTCCTCTTATGGTCAGATCTGGACCTGATGACGTAACAAAGCTGAACCTCGGATCTTGTAATCTTGTAAGTTGTTACTTAACATCTCTGATTTAAACCACTATGTTTTATTTCTTTCCTGCACGGAAAGTTGACCTCTGTTTGACCAATTCTCACTAACAAGTTCTTTCAAAGTACCACACAGATGGTATTATGCTGAATATTCCAAAACTGCCCCGATTACTGGTAGCGGCTCTTGTTTTCTGCTGGTTTCTCTTCAGTCAATATTCCTTTTGCTATCTTTTCTGCAAGACAAAACTTTATGACAAATTAGGTCATCGTAACCTAGCAATCGGATTAATAATTGCAGTGAATACAGTAATTGTCTTTACTTGTTTGAACTGGGCTGCTGCTTTTGGCAAAGGGGCAGGAGAGCTAACGGTAAAGGTCCCGCCATACAACTTAAACAAATATTACGATAACGGTCAAAAGTTTAGTAAAGGTATATTGGATAGTGATGAACCGCCTCTCGATAATAACATAACAGGGTTCATTGAGCCTCCAGATATTTTTATGTGCAATGGGCAAGGACTACCGACCTGGTGTACTTCCTGTATGTCTATCAAAGTATTGAGATCACATCATTCAAGAATAAGTTATCGGTGTGTTCCTAAAATGGACCATTATTGCTTGTGGATTGGTTCTCTGATAGGTCAAAATAATTTTATTTACTTTGTAGGCTTTGTGGTTGGTTTTGAAGTGATTTTCATTTTGACGCTTGTCCCGTTGTTTTCATTCGCTAGTCAAATAAGGGATTTCTCAACCACTAATACCTTACATCCAGCTGAAATCATTCTGATCATTGGAAACTCTGGGTTTTTTATCATGGTTTCATCGCTGATCCTTACCACAATTCATTTGTTGCGCTTCAACGCAACTTCCATTGATATGTTGAATATCGGACGAGTGAAACGGTATAAAAAGAAGCTCCAATTTTTGGACCAGCAGACAGGTTCAAGTGGACCTGGACCAGCAATGTTTTGGAGAAAAAGAGATCCATATCCAACATCTAGAGAAGAGCTTCATGCCTTGATAGGTGCACATGGAAGGTTTATGAATGTAAGACATCCATTTCGTACAAATATTAGAGTGATCATCAAGTTGGATGATAATGATCATCCTTTTGACAAGGGCTTGCGAGCTAACCTGTATGAGCTGTGGAGTTCATATCCAGATTTCAAATCTGCTGAAGATGTTGTGAAATATGAAGATAGTATGATATCAGATAATTTCAAAAGCACGGTCCATAAGAGAATCAAGGATGGAGAAGGGATAATTTTTGGAGCTACAGATATTAATCCTGTTGAATTTCGTCATGTATAGTCGAGCATTAATGAACATATATTACTTTATATAGTCTTAACTATAGAACAAAAAAAAAAAGATGGAAACATAAAGCAATAAAGCAAACTATAAGTTTAATCATTGTGAAGCTACTCACCATTTTTAGTAGCCAAACTAGCATATCTCTCAATTAACTCATGCTCAATTGTGAGAGTTTCATTTCTATATGCAACCCTAATATCAGGAACATTCGTTTTTTCGACATCATTAGCTTCAACTCCATTAGCAGCAAAATTTGAACCTAACCAGTGTTTCTTTAACTGATATTCGAAGCCACTCATAAAAACGGAATTTCTCGCTAATTCAGACATATCGACATTAGACAATTTGTAAATCTGTGCGGCAACAGAATATTCCTCAATCAATGGCTCTCTAGTATATGAGAACTGTAAAGGATCATCAGTTGATAAGGAAACGTTCAGTCCTCTTCTAAAATAAGCAGGGAAAGGGTTTTTGTCGTACGTTAAAAACAATGCGTTATTGGACAATGGTGACATGGCGATTCCAATTTGTCCCAAGTAATATAGATACTGGATGAAAGGTAGCTTTCTTAGTAAAATACCATGAGAAATACCTTCTGCCGCTAAGTATGCACAAATTAAGTGATCCGGATCTCCAGCCTCACCTGAATGTGGTCTCAAAACGAAAGTGTTAAAACCTCTTTTAGCTCTCCAATTATTCAGCGATGCAATATTGGCATACAAGTAGTATATATAGTAGGAGTATGGTGGGTTCTCAGTGGCATTCCAACTTCTTGGAACGGGATATTTTCTGTGGAATCTTTGATCCGCTTTTGATTCATCATCAACAGAGTCGAAGCCAATCACTCTTTGTAAAAATATAAAAAGTTTAGGATTCGATTTCGGATCTTTGGTGACTTTGAACAATGGTTCAAAGATGTTTCTCACCACATCTTGGAAATTATCAATGATTCCACTTTTTTTGTAGATATCGTATAACCTTGGAACTTGTATTAGCCATCTCACATTATGAGAGAACAGTTTATTATCAACAACCCAAGCAGCCAATTTATCCCATTCATCGATGGATCTTCCATAGATGGAAATTCTATATTCTGCCATTTGATACTTGGAAGACTCTAAATCGTCAAACACCTCTTTGGTCAGTTCAGCCAAGTATTTACCTTCAATGAAATTATCAGTCTTCAAAAAGATTTCTCTTAATCTAGATTCGCCCATTGGATTATATTTCAAGTTAAATTTATCAAATCTATGGAATGTATCCCTATGTGCATGCATGTCTAAAGTATCGATACTTAAGTCATATGCCGTCAAGTTTAAAGATTCGAAAACTTGTTTCAAGCTTAACACTTGGCCATCTCTTTTTATTACTTTTTCATCCTGAGAGTGTCTAATCTTGTGTTTGATAAATCTCAAGAGATGTTTTTGGTTCATGCATGCAGAATGATGAACGTGAGTGTCCACTTTTCTGACATTGTAAAAATCTCTATGTGGGTTTCTTTTCGACTCGGAAGTTTCCTCGTGTTCGTTCAACAAATAATACAAGTTCCACTTGGCTTCTAAATATTCCAATCTTTTGAAGGCAAACGATTTAGTTGGACCGTCTGATGCAATAGAGACAATATAGTCTAAATCTACAAAGTATTCTTTAAGAGAAGGAACTTTGATGATTGTCTCTCCGGTATCTGAGTCAATAACTTGATAGACATCTTCATCACTCAAGACAAAGTCAATGCTATCATCTACTTCTGGAATTTCACATTTATTCAAATCAAAATCCTGAAGCTGTTGACCTTCTTGAGATGTCTTTTTATGTGAGGTAAAGGCATCGTCTTTTTTCCAGAATGGAGGTGGGGGATCAGGATAGATTCTCCAGCCTGGTTTATTCTTAGGATTGTCCAATGATTTTTGTAGAGAAATAGTCTGATATTTCTCCCTCATTTGTATACAATGCTTTAGTGTTTGATAAATCTTAATCAACTCGGGGGAAGGGTCTTCTGTGGTAGAATTGTGGTCATTCACCAGCAAGCTACCAAGTTTGTATTTTGATTTCAAAAATGGAGCTTCATCTGAATTAGGACCAGAAGCTTGGGAGATTGGAATCATCTCATTTGTTGTTGAGTTGTAAGAGAACTTGCTGGATGATGCAGATGAATGAATTGCAGAAGTCAAAAGTTTCGTTGTAGCAGATAACGGAGGTGGTGGTGGGTTCAAAAACTCAGCGACAGATGGTCTTCTAGAAACCCTCAATGTCTCAGACGATTTAGATCCCTTTGGTGAAGAAGCCAAAGAATTGAAAGCCCTGACTTTGGCATCCTCATCTCTCAACAGCTTGTCTTCGGTGTATGAGTAGTGTGTGTTTGAGGCATCAGTTCTCGCTGTGAAGCTCAGATCATCTTCCTCTTCGTTTCCTGGATTGCCATTAAGAACTTTCTCATCTAGTTCCTTATTCGAGATACGGATTGGGTCTGACATGTTTTCAATGTCTAATTTTGACAACGAAAGTGACTTCTTGTTTAATTTGTAAAGACAAACGAGTTTTCTTTATGGCAACTGACACCAAAAAGTGAAAGAGAGAGAGGATGTATTTCTTCGATTACCGGATTAATCTGAGATTCTATATAATATATATATCCAGGGTTCGCAGACTAAAAAAAATATTTCAATGTATCTAGCCTCTCAATCGCTGTCAAAGTTAGTTATTCGATCAAAGCAGTGTACACTGTACATATTCTGTTGCCTGTACACCCAGTAGCATAGCAAATTCGCTTATCTTTGGATACCAAGAAATAGTATATTGTTATATAGACTTTAGACTCTTGACTCTAGGGAACTCAGCACGCAAGCCATACTGAAGATATACTTTAAATCTCATAGTACTATAAGTATATAAGGATACATATAATCAAAGGGAACATAAAATTAGCTACAAATGTATATTAACTTCACACTACATTATTGAAGGAGAATAAGGTTGTAACAGTTGTGAGAGCTCATGGACGTAAACGTCTTGGATCTCTTGGGAACAATGAAGCACGTCTGATATTCTTCAAGTCTAAGAAAAACATCAAAACTCTTTCTAATCCAATACCACCACCAGCATGAGGAGGACAACCATAAGTGAATGCATTGACGTAATCAGATAAGCCTAAGGATGTTGGATCAACCTCATGTGATCTCATTCTTTCACTTAGCAATTCAGGGTCGTGGATACGTTGAGCACCGGACAAAATTTCTTCACCTCTCATGAAGAAATCGTATGAGTTGGAATAGTTTGGATCTTCTGGATCTGGCATGGTGTAGAATGGTCTAATTGCCAATGGGAACTTGTCCAATATATAGAAATCTGTATCATACTTCTCTCTAACTAGTTTACCTAAAAATTTCTCGTTTTCAGTGGTCAAATCTTCGTAATCATCCATTTCCTTTCCGTTGTCCCTCAATAATTGAACAGCCTCCTTAAACTGTAATTTAATCATCTTACCATCTTCAGGGATCTTGAACTCCTCAACTGGGAATTGTTTTCTGACTGTGGCAATTTCTTTGGAATATCTCTTCTTCAATTCAGAGAAGATGAAGACAAATAAATCAGCTAGTAAGTCAACAGTTTCATGATAATGTTCCTCAATTGCCATTTCTAAATCTAAACCAACAAATTCAGTCATGTGACGATGAGTATTTGAGTTTTCAGCTCTAAACACAGGAGCAATTTCGAAAACTCTTTCGAAATCAGCAGCAATTAATTGTTGCTTATATAATTGAGGAGATTGGGCTAAATAAGCCTTAGTCTTAAAGTAGGTGACTTCAAATACATTAGCACCACCTTCAGATGGAGCACCAATCAACTTTGGAGAGTGGATTTCAGTGAATCCTTTATTGACCAAAAATTCCTTGAACAAACCTCCAATTCCGGCTTGTAACTTGAAAATGGCTTGATTAGTCACTGTTCTTAAATCAATGACTCTGGCATCCAACCTAGTATCTAAGTTGACAATTGGTAAGCCAGAAGCCTCAGCTTCAGCATCTGATCTTGAAGCATCTTCAATCAACAATGGCAATTGTGCTGGAGTCTCAGCAATGGTATAAATTTTATTGATTTGAATTTCAATATCTTGAATAGTAGCACTTTTGACTAATTCATCCACTTTGACAACGGTACCATAAACTAAAACAATAGATTCCAAACTAATTGAAGCGGTCCATTTAACCATTTGCTTGGAAATAGACTCACCATTGGCTTTCAACAAACCTTGAACTAAATCATTTTGCTGTCTAAAAGAAATGAAGTTCATATTGGCACCTTGCTGTCTTGAAGTGTGAATTCTTGCTCTAAAAACAATCTCTTTGCCTGCATCACTTGCAGATAGGTTTGTAAATTTGACTCTTTCAACACCAGTTCTAGTAGTTGATTGCATCAAAGGTAACTTACCATAATTGTCCTTAGCAGTGTCATTGCTTAGAGCTGCAGCTTTTGCTTCTTGTTCTTTGGCCACTTGAGCTGCTCTTTCAGCCTTTTTTTTCTCTTTTTCTTTTTCCTTTTCTAACTTCTTCAAAGCCTTCTTAGATAATGGTTGGCCATCAGGACCTAAGATCACTTCATCTGCTGGAGTAGCTGGGGTTGGTTCAGATTTAAGTGATAGATCTTCCGTCTGTTTGGAAATTTCTTCAGACATATCGGTGTATGAGATGCTATTATGTCAATTGTTGGTAGAGGTCGACACTCTTTCTGATATGTATGAAATTATTAGTATTCATCAAATAAAATCAAAGGGTTCATCAATGACTCAAGAGTCAAAATACTCTTCAAAGATGTAAGAAATTTTACAAAAAATCCATGTCACCAGAGGTGAAATGTATTTTGTATGTTACGTAATCAAAAAGAAAATGAGGAAATCAAGTTATGAGCCCTCTAGAAAGAAGGGGTAAGAAATTATAGAGGTTGATTTCATTTAAGGTAACCAGCATTGGCATTTTATTGCCAAAACCGTATATATTAATCTCACGAATAGAGAATGAGAGAGAGAAAACATAAAAAAAAATAAAACTCAAGAACAAAAGAATTCATATCAGATTAAAGTCGTTAAAGGGATAAAGAACAATTTGAACAATCTTTAGAACTTGATATGATGAAGAAGTATATATACACAGAAGGTTGAAATTCAACATTAAAGATATGAAAAAAATGAAAGAAAATAAAGACATCATCAATATACATCATGTACAAACAAAAGATGTCAAGAGTATGCAAAATGGGGTGGACAAGAATATTAGTCAATTGACAAAAAAAACGGTTGTGCGTTTGTTAAATTGTCATCCGTGTATATCTGATTAAGGAAACTGTCCGATGCAGACGTTTAAACTTTTCTTTGAATATCTTTTATATCCATTTGAATGACCCCATGACAAAAAAAATCGAACCATTAAACAATAACGAAACCCAAAAATAAATAATTAAATGCAATAGTTTTATAAACCTTGACTATCCAAAAAGAAATAGTTACCACTTGCTTTTTGTTCTTTATCCATTTGGGAATCGAGCTTGTTAATTCTTGGTCTGAAAGAGTTTGGATCTCTTCTGAAAGTAACATTCAAGTTCTTCAAGAATCTGTTACAACCAGTTAATAACGATTCAGACTTCTTAGCAGTAGCATTCTTAGAGGGAGTACCTTCAAAGACCATAACTTTGTCGGCCATATAAGTGGCCATAATGAAATCGTGCTCCACAATAAACGCGGTCTTTTTGGAATGAATAATAAATCTTCTGATGACCTTAGCACAAATAATACGTTGTTCAGAATCTAAGTAAGCGGAAGGTTCATCAATCAAATAAATATCAGCTTGCACACCTAAAGACAAAACAATGGCAACTCTTTGTAATTCACCACCGGATAAATGTTGCACCTCTTGATCAATAATATCTTCTATTCTCAAAGGCTTGATGACATCAGTATTGAATTGAGGATGTAGGAAAGATGCTCTAATTTTCTTCAAGAACAATTGTCTAACTGTACCTGTAAATTTAGGAGCAATCTTTTGTGGTTTCATGGAGACATTCAATTTAGGGGCTTTACTTCCTTCATCTGGCTCAATGGCACCAGCCAATAACTTACATAAAGTTGTCTTACCTGTACCATTTTCTCCCATCATGACAATAATTTCAGAATCTGAGAAATCACCAGCTTCAACATTCAGTTTGAAATCACCTTGGGTTTTAGTCATAGCTGGATATTCAAAAGCTCTAGTTTGATCAATTATCAAATTATCTGAAGCTTCAACCAATCTGAATTGTAAGGATTCGGTTCTGAATCTTAAATTCTCAGTTGGAATGTGACCATCTAAGAAAATATTAATTCCTTCTCTAACGGATGAAGGCATAGTAACAACACCATAAACTGATGGGACACCATATAAGATACAAACAAAATCTGAGAGATAATCTAAAACAGATAAATCGTGCTCAACAACAATGACATAAACAGTTGGAGCTAACAATGATCTAATAATGTAAGCTGCGTTCAATCTTTGTTTCACATCCAAATAAGAAGATGGTTCATCAAACATATAAACATTAGCCTCTTGGACACATGTCATACCAATGGCAAATCTTTGTAACTCACCACCAGATAATTTGGACACTTCTCTTTTTAGAACTGGTTTCAAATCTAGTATATTAATGATAGTTTTTGCTTCTTCTGCTCTATCAAGTTTAGCTTTCAAAAGTTCACCAACCTTATCCAGTGGGCCTTTGATTGCTCTTGGAATGTTGTCAACGTACTGAGGCTTGATGATAGCTTTAATATTGTCTTCTAAAACCTTTGTGAAATAATTTTGTAATTCTGAACCTCTGAAATACCTCAAGATTTCCTCCCAATCAGGTGGATCATCATATCTACCCAAATTTGGCTTCTCTTTACCCGCCAAAATTTTCAATGCAGTGGATTTACCGATACCATTAGTACCAACTAAACCTAGCACTTGACCTGGTCTTGGTGTTGGCAATCTGTGTAGTTTGAAGGAGTTTGCAGAATATCTATGAGTGGTTTCTTTCTCCAAATTCGTTGGTAAGTTGATAATATTGATGGCACCAAATGGGCATTTCTTGACACAAATACCACAACCAATGCACAAGTTTTCTGAAACAAATGCAATCTTAGAAGTTGGGGTCACTTCTATACAAAGTTTTCCTGTCTTGACGACAGGGCATGACTTTCTACATTCTTGACGACATTTCTTGGGCTTACATTTATCATCTGAGACAATGGCGATACGAGTATTTTTAGAACTCATTGTTGAAATAGCCTTATTATTGATGGAGGACACTGGTAATTGCCTTTGCTTTCCTGGTTTGGTAGTCTAGCTTCAAGAAGTGAAGAGTCAATAGAGACAAACAACAAGCGACATAAGTAAGTAACACAATTTGATTTTTGTTTACTACATTGAATTGTTTCCCGTGAACTTCTCTCTGCACGCACCTGCTCCTTCTCTACAGTAGTCAATTTGTTAGCCAAAAAAAAAAAAATTTACTAGTAATTACACCAGATAGTAAGCATTTAGTAGTATAGTAGTAACTTCTCTCTCCCCTTGAAAAAATTTTCATGGAGCACAGAAATAATTTCCCAATTAGTACACGACTACAAAAAAAAAAAAAATCCGGACTGAGATTTACGCAGACGTCCGAAGTATGTAGACGCATACTAATCTGTTCCAGATTTTACTGCTACTGGCCTTGAACTCCTTACTTGCTTAGAAAGCACCTAAATTTGATTGGTTAGTGGGGTCAAATTAAAAATGGGTATCCACAGAAATCGTACCCAAGCTTGAATGATCTCTCTATATATGTAATGTGTAATTTGTAATTTGTATGAACTTGACTGTGGTGTTATTGGGTGTAACAATAACTTGCCGCCCACTCCCTTTGGAATCAGGAACTTGTGATTATCGTAAGTGTCCTAAAATGTACTGCACCTACTTCCTACCACCTTCCAAGTCAACCCACCTCCCTAGATTTTAACGCGTTAAATTTTGGAAAATCTGGCAGACGCAAAAGAATTTCAAATTTAATTTTAAGCGTATAGACGAAGATTCTACTCCGGCCGGTATAATTAACCAAGTCTATCGACTTGGTCGACTTAAGTGTACGTACGTAAAATTAATGTATATACGTGTAGCTCATTAGATATATTATATTAAGTAAGATCTGCTTCAGTTTTTATTTTCAGACTTTATTCAGTAAAAATTGAAATTCAAGTTTTTTTTCAAATAGTTTGGTTTCTCAAGATATCTTGTACCAAGTTCCAAGTCCATATCACTCGAAGATACTACAACTTTACATTACAAAGTGTGTCATCCACAACACAGAAATTTACGTGAAGTTATTGCAAAGTTCAAATGATTAAAAATCAGCTTTTGGAAACTTTCTCCCAACGGTCTTTACTGACCTCACCTTCAATCATCGCAAGATGCAGCTTTCGTCCAACTCATATATTACCGTTCTTGCACCTTCAATCACAATCACAATCACAATCACAATATCGATATCAAACAGCTAGATTGTTTTCTATCTCGTCCCCATCATACAGCAAGAAGAAAGCTAAGAGTAAGAAGTCACAAACTAAAGCGCCCGAAGAAGAGGTTGAATATGTTGACACTCAACAAATTGTTAAAAACCTCGAGGCTGCTTTTAAACAAACAACCGACGAATTTCTTACAAAACTTAAAAAAATGAAGTTGAATAGCTCAACACCAACTATTTTTGATGAATTGAGTATACAAATGGATCATGGAAAAAAACAACGTTTCCCATCTGTAGCTCAAACCAAATTGAAGGGGGATAGAATAGTGGTTGTCACTGTTTTTGATCCTAAGGACACGAAAAGAGTTATCAGTGCTATTATAGGTATGAATCAGAACTTCACCCCTCAAGTGGATCCATTACGTGAAAATGTGTTGATTATAAACCTGACAAACTCATCCAAATCTTTGACAGCAATGAATGATCATAAGATTAAACTACTCATGGATACGTATAGATCTAGTGCAACTTGGAAAGGATCACTAACTTACCTTCGAACTAACGCAATCAGAGACTTGAAGAAAATTAAGTGCCCTAAGGATTTGGAAGTGAAATTGAACAATGATATTCACAAACTATTCAAGATTTATGGGGGTACTATATTGAATTCTGCCAATGAGGCAATGCATCAGCGATTTGCACCCTGAATTGTGTACCCTCACCAGTTTGTCGTCCTCCATTGTATATATTTAGGTAGACTTGTATAGGTACAGATGTGGGTAGATCAATATTTGATTCACATATACTTTTTCAAATATGTTTAAAATTCAAATTTGTGTGTTTTTTCCTAAAAGTCAGTGCTTAAGATATATTTAAAAAAATTGTATGTTTTATGGCATTCGATTAGAAGAACTCATAAATTCGACTGATAGTTCATCTGGTATTATTGTAGATCTTTATCTTTGATATCCCTTCTATAGGATCTCATAAGAAAGTGTCCTGTGCTTAGTTTGCCCCCTCTTTTGGTCGATTGGACGATGCCCTTTTGAGATTTTGTGATTTGTTTATAACTTCTTGAAGCTAATCTGCTGTTTTTACCTCTTTTTATTGATCAACATAAGGGAGACCAATATTTTAAGCCTTCTTTATATCTGTCTTTCTCTGTATTTGCTACAGATTTGCGGTATAGACAGTGGAAGTCATACATGGCATTATATTGTTCATTTGATCTTTAACAATTGACTAGGTACAGTAATGATTGTTATTTCGTTTTTACACATGATGATTGCCAAATATGGTAGTTGACAGCAACAAGTGTTATTGCAGTTCATAAGTGTTGTTCAATTGATTGGCTGGTTTGAATGAAGTTCCTGTGGGTCTTTTTTTGTGGTTATATCGAGGATTGAGAAATCATTGCAAAGCCATTTCTAGTATCCCTGCCCTTTAGTGGTATGAGTAGCTTAGCTACCATACAGGCAGTTTAGTCGTGGATACCTCCTCGGGTCTATTAAAATAGTATTAGCTACTTACTAAGTTGAGTTCGTTTGCTTGAGACTTGTATAAGGTCTGGTGACTAGTATGGTAACACACACTTTATTAATAAATGTAATTCAATTGAAACAGATTCAATAAGTTAATAATAACAAATAATAAATCTAATATTGAAAAGTTTCTATATGAAAATATATGTAAAACTTCCCGTGCCTTTTAGGAAGAGTTCCGATTGTAACTTCTTCCAATAAAAGCAGGATCTACAGGTATTTATATCGTTTCTCCATCTGAACAAACAGTGATTAATAATCAACTGTTTCATGTCGATTTCAAGTAACTTATTTTCAATTCTGGTATCCGAATCGGCATCAATTCAAACTAGCCAATAGATTGAAACAACAGTTATTAACTAAAATAACTCTTACTGTTGCCAACTACCATATTCTGCAATCATCATGTCCAAAAACGAAATAACAATCATTGTTAATTGTTAATGTTCAATTGAACAATACAATGTCATTTATGACTTCATTTGTCTATACCACAAATCTGTATTTAATACAGAGAAACACAGATAGAATGAATGTGTGGTTCTGACAGTAGTGTCCGTATGTCTTTGATGTTTTCACAATCCAAGAAACAGTGTTGTGCCCGAGAACCTCCGTTGATGAACGTTTCCCCTGCATTGAGTGCCGGTATCATAATTGTGTTTTTTTTTAATATCGAAACTTTTAATTTTTCCAGAAAAACCTATATCGAGTTCGACACTGCTAAAACATGTAAGAGATCAAGCTTGTATAGTTTGTATCAAGGATCAAGCTTAGGATGCTACATAGCAATAAAGTTAACACATGGTGAATAAAGTTAACATATGACGAATAAAGTTAACACATGAGGAATATAACAATTTACGACAGAAAGTATTAAGTTTGCTATACTTGCTACAGAATTTCAGTTTGTATTTAAGTATTTAAGATGACCTTCTAGATAGGATATCTTTAAGGGTTTTAAGGATTATCTTAGAAGAAGAATCATCAAGTAGGAGGAGTTGGTGTGTACTGATAATTGAATAACTTGAAGAGTTAAAAAAAAAACTAATCCCAACGACATTAGGAAATAAGGTGGATCAACAGCGTTTGAGAACCTTATACTTGGTAGCACCGGTTTCGTTAGTTTAGAGGTACAATTATGGGTGACACCGAACGTGAAGGCCTATGGCCTTCAACAGATATAGATCCTTATGATTTGCCAAAAGCAGTTTTACACCTTCCAATGTATGATGGAAAAGAAGAAGATTACGATTGTTCTGGCGCAGCATATTCATTCTTGAGTAGAATGGAAAGTTATTTTGATGTAAGAAAATTGCAAACCGGAAAACCATTAAGTGATGGGGCAAAGATTTTGGAAATCAGCT